>JAWNOQ010000207.1:12730000-13302247 GCA_035045865.1 Drosophila austrosaltans
GTGTGTTTATGTTGTCAAAGGAAGATGGAATGATGATAGTTAGTATGACATGGCCAGAAGCGAACTTTGCACTAGCCTTTCCTTTTACCTATTTGTTTTTTTTTTTTTTTGATGCTTAAATGTCAAAAAATATGAAGTGACATTTAATTAGAATATATACTATATATATATATATATATACATGTAAAGCATAGAAAACCTGATGATTGGACAAAACAGAGAAGCAAGAAGAGAAGACTAAAGCTCAAAGCAAACACACAGATATACACACGCATATAAAGAGAAAGATATGACTGTGTGAAATTTGGGTTAGACAAACCATAAAGGATGACTGAATGGTAGATAGGAGGGCAGCAAGGAAAGGACTAAGGGAAGTTGTGGTGTGGGGATTTAGCTATAGCAGCGAGAGCTTATCAAATTAAAATTTTAACACACTGGCCCAAAAGGTTATTGCCAGAAAGCTTTTTGTAAGCAATTTGCTCGTTTATAATTTATATTTACACATACAAACATATATATATACATATGTATGTATATATGTAAAGGGATATATAGTTTTGCATATTTCTATACTACTTTAGGGACACAAAAAGTTTATTTATTAATCCAACAATTTAGTTATTAAGCACAAGACACAGCACAGGTCAGATGATAGACCAGTTTAGTTTGCTTTCAGTTCGCTTGGTTTTAGTCGTTTTTGTTCCATTTTTGGCATGTAAATCCTTTTTCTAATATTTACAGCATATTTTAAGGGGTGGATTGCAGATGAAAACTTTTCAAAAATGACAAAAGCTACACACACACACACACACATAACCACATACCCACATATATACATCTAAGCCATAAGTAATTGGAAATTAAATTGGAATTTGTGTGAGATTTTCATATTAAACATTAATATTAAAGAATCTATATACAGAGATTATGTTTCTGCCAGTGTATGTGTGCGGTGAAGATTTAGCCAGGTTTAGTTTATTTTAGCCCAAAGGTTAAAGTTGATTCTCTGTTGACTTTAGCAATGTACCACCATCATCATAGTCATCATCAGCCACGACTTTCTATAGACCATAATTGCTTTATCATCATGTGAAAAGAAAGCAAAATGATTTTACCATTGACTTCTGTCCATTCCCGCGACACCCCCTCCATCCCCTTCTCGCCATACACAACAGATCAACAGAATGGAAAAGAAAGGAAATAACAGGAGAGGAAAACAATTTCATGCTGAGATGGAAACTATATCTATAATATGTAATAGGCAATTTCTTCTGCATAACACACAGCACAACGCATACCAATAAACATATGCTTGTGCATGTGTGTGTGTGTGTGTGTTTCTCCCTTTTCTTGTGGCATAATTTTAATAGGTCATCATATTAAGGGATTTTGTGCAATTTGTCTATACAATACCTATACAACAACGAACGGTACATTCCCTCCATCCATCTCTTTTCTCAAACTAACCAAACCCCATCCTCTCTCGCGTTTGCTTGTGTTATTATTGTTGTTGTTGTATTGATTGTTGTGGGTGTGTGGGCTAGTATAGAATTCTGAAATAGCTTCTGCTGCTGCTGCTGCTGCCTCTTCTCCTGCTCCTTTCTTTCTCCTCCAGTTTCTCTCTACAATTCTCCTTGTCTCTGTGCTTTTGCTCCTTCCTCTTCATCTCTCTCTCTCTGTGTCTGGTTTATTGGCCATTTGCCACTCGCTGACATGTGCGTTTAATTGCGTTTTACTTATTTGACACAAATTAATATGGCACTCGGCATTTTGCTCTACCTCTCCCTCTTACACACTCACTCACAGTGTCTATCTCTCTCTCTCTCTGTCTCTCAAACTTGGTCCTTACAAAAGCAGGCAGCCTTTCATTCATTCTCTTTGGTATAGCCCACATAAGTATGCTATAATTTTGGCATGTCCATTGTTTCCACTAGACGAGCGGCAATTATTAAATGCTTTCTCTCTTCCACACACACACTTGAGGCATATTTTGCTGTACATTTTGTGTTAGGGGTAATTAAATATTTCTGCCACATTGGCGTTGGATTCATTTTTTTTTTCTTTTTTGCTAGGGCAGCAGCAAATGTGGGCGTTTTTAATAGGCAAAACAATTGCAAATGTTTATGAGTTGAATGGGGAAAAAGGTGAAAGTAATATATATATATATATATATATATGTACAATCTTCAACGTTAAACAAAATTGTGGCAAAATCTTTAGCAATTATATGAATTAAGCTCTGCACTGAAAAGTTAAGAAACTTCTCAACTTAATGTCGAATCATTTTTATGGGCAAAGTAGAGTTAAGCAACTTCGTTTTAAGTATCCTTTCCCACTGATAACTTTTAGTTGCTCGCCATTGCTCTGATTACTGTAATTTAAACAAGGCCATCATGAAGAAGCTTGAATTCTCTTTGGATGGTTGGGGGGGAAGAAAAAAAAAAAAAAAGGGAAATGAAAGTGAGTTTCCGATAAACAGTTATCATTTTTCAAGTCACTTAACAAGAGACGAGCACGATGACGATGGCCACGACAATTGCGGTGTAGTTAACCGAAATGGATCTGTTTTGCTTTGGGTAACACGCAACCAAATATCTTTGCATAACGGTTAATTTAACGTTGACCGTTATGATTATGGTTTATATTTGCCATTTCAAAAATTTTGATTTATATTCTTCTGGTCAAAATTTTATTGTTCAATTTCAACAGATTTTTTTTGTTGTTAGTATTTTGAGACAGTTAAAGACTTGAAATTTATATCCTTGCCAGGTGGTGGCGAGTTGCCGAGTGGCATATCCTTGTTGTTTCTTTGCTTCCTTCCGTACACTTCCGTATTCGTTGACCCCACAGCTCAACCTCATCCCTTTTTTCTTTGCAAAAGAAATCATTGCCGCCCATTGCCTTTGGGGTCCAGTTGTTGTTGTTGTTGTTGTTGCCACTACTATTTCTGTGCCCCGCTCGCCATCATCTCTCAACCGCATCATAAATCAAATTATGAGCCCACCACCCACTCCCAATCCGGCTCTCCGACTCCCCCTAAAAATATTATTAAGTGTGACCAAGGGACAGTCGGTCTCATATACCCCCCTCCCCTCCCTGCGTGCGTGTCGTCCTTCTTTCTTCTTGACCATTTTGAACCAATTTGAAGTGTTGTTGTTTCCTCGTTGGGTTTCGTTTCGCTTTGACTTTTGGTTCAAGTTTGATTTAATGTTGAATGTTATTATTAATATTAATATTATTATAAAGGTAAAGTGTAGCAGCAACAAAGTTACGTTTGTTGTTCTTGTTGTTGTTGTTGCTGTTGTTATTGCTGCTGCAATGTGTACACATAATTATGCAATTTAATGAGTTTTTCAGTTTTCACAGTGAGAAGACCCTTCGGGTTAGATGGCTTCAACACATGTGCATAATTAAATGTTAAAAAATTAATTTACAGTTAAAGTTCTGTTTAAGAAGCAGAGAAGAGCACATAGAAAGAGAGTGAGAGAGTGAGGGGTAGAGAGAGAGTAAATGGGAGAGTTTACCTATTTCCCTTTATATATGTTTTTTTTTTTTTTTTTTTCTTCTTGTTTTCTGTTTGGGGGGCAATTAAAAAGTGTTAATGAGCAAAAGTCTGATGGAAAGGCGGCAACACACGCCCCCTCCCATACACACTCACAACCATACAATCAAGAAACGTAACAAAAAATCAAACGAAGGAGTGTGTTTAGGTGAAAAGTAAGCCGACTTTACGTTACCCTGTAACTAATTATGATACTTTTTACTAGTAGAAGAGGAGAGTTGGATGTTAAATCTAATCAAAGTCATATCAAATAATAAAACATTTTGATATGTATAAAGTTTTACCTTTGTGTACGGGGCGGATACTTGATAATTTTTTTTGGGTACAGGGTGTAAAGAAAGCTGAAATGGTTAGGTAAACCCAAAAAAGGTGAACACAGGAACGATGATGACAACGCCAACCATTATGACGATGCCGATGATGATGAGGATGATAATGATGATGCGGTTGACTTCGCTAGACGACGACATCTTGACATGAGAGTGTTGGTGACTAGAAATGGCATTTTGGGCAACGGCAAAAACAACAGGCAGGCATTCAGGCAGCAGCAGCAGCATCATCATCAACAACAGTAACAGCAACAGCAACAGCAACTTGAACAAGGCGGCAGCAGGGTGAAAGCCTGCCAACCAACCAGTCAGCCAGCCAGCCTCTTCTTTGCCGTTACCGCTGCCCCTCCCCACTTTTTCACCAGCCGACTGCCAGCCTGCCTGTTGTTGATGTTTGTTTTTTTGATGCCATAAACGAAAACTCTGCACGAAAATTGACGTATAAAGTCAACGCCGTCAACAAAGTCTCTTTTTCTTCACTCCTCGCCTTAACCCTCCTCTCTCTCTCTCTCTCTTTCCGCACCGTTCATCTTTCTATACCACTCACACGACGCTCTCTCTCTTTCTAATTCAGTCTTTCTCTGTCTAACTTTGGAACGCATGACAGCATTTTTAAGGCCAAAAGATGTTGTCGACGGCGTCGTCGTTGTTGGCATCGGCATCGTCATGTGACCTCCCAGTGTGTGTCACGTACAGCATTTAGCATTTATTCTCTTCCTTTCTCTCCCCCTGTATGTGTGTGTGTGTGTGCGAAGAAAAAAAAATCCAATTGAAAACTTTTGGCCGAAAAAAGAAAAAAAAACACCCGAAATGAAAGAAAAAAAAAAAAAGAAAATGAAGAGGAAAAGACAAAAAAGGAAAATAACACAAGCAATAATCTAAGAGTTCTCATATTACCAAACACGAAGAACTCCATTTGAAGTTGTAGGCCTTAAAGTAGGCAACAGAATTTGTGCTTTTGATTAAAATTGAAATCCTCCTTTCAACGAGATGACTGACTCTGAGAACAAAGTTTTAGTTTCTCTGCTTCTCTCTCTCTCTCTCTCTCTCTTTCTTGCTCAACGAATTTGTGTTGAAAGGAAATTGGAAAGCAAACTGGTTTTTGCTTATGTTGGCAAGTTAATTAAAAGAAAACTAGTTATGCATGGCCTATACGCACACAAGAACGCAAAAAGAAAGCAAAAGAAAAGTCATTAAAAACTGATGAAGGAGTCGGAATCGTCGTCGTCGTTGTCATCATAGTCATTGTCTTCTTTCTCTCTCCTCCCCTCCCCATCTCCTCTCGCTTTATCACTTCCCATCTATGTGTTCTATGATTGATAATCAGTTGGTGTTGGTGTTGAGAGTCGGAGGAGTTAGGCCTTAAATTGGAATTGAAAATGGAGTTTGCAGTTGGAGTTGGAGATTCAATTTCAATGTCAATGCAGACACACACACACACAACATAGAGAGATAGAAGTAAAGAAGATATTTTCATTCCATGTCTGTGTGGCTAGAGAAATGCAAAGAATTCCAAGAGCTTGTAACGGAACTTATTATTCTACTTCTCTTTCCTCAGTGTGTCTTTCTCTCTCTCTTTCTCTGTCTCTGGTTTTTGGTCTTTGGTACCTTCTGTACTGCCCGACCGTCCCTCGTCGTCTGTCTTCTTCATTGTTATGTTGTCCTCCTCCTGTCTGTGTTGTGGCCTTTTGCTGTCTTGGTTTTGCCATAGCCAGCTGGCTCAACCCCAGGCCTGTCACCATAAGGCTCCTTCCGTCTTCATATCCTACTCCTCTACCGTCCCGTCTTTGTCTATCTACTGCTTTTCTATCGCCTTATGGTTCCTTCTTGTGTATAACCTCAAGATATCGCTGCGGGAGTATGTACTGGATATTAAAACGCTGTTTGAGAGTATCCTACGGCTATATGTATGTAGAAGAAGGATATATATACATATATATATATCAAATAGACAAAAAGGGGGGGTTACAGTAAAGGGAGGTGAATTATTTGCAAATCAAGCAAAATTGCATATACTAAATGACTCTACTGACTTTCTCTACATATGACACAATTGTTATACCTGGCTAAGCAATTTACATATTGTTGTACATAAATAAGTATATACCTTAATATTTATACATATATATATATATATATATATAATTATATATACCTCTTTAGATATGTATGCAGTTGTATAGTTATGGGATGATGCCTAATTTATGTTACTTCAAATTTTGCATTTCAATGCGGTCTAAAATGGAATTCAAAATTGAATTTTCAATTTTAATTGTAATAACTGTAAAATATTCATTTCAAGTCTCAATATTTGCGGTTTAATAAGCACAAACGAATAGGTAAATTCCAATCTATGTTTATTAATATAAAACATATATATCTGTTAAATTAATTAAAATATTCTCTCTCTAAGAAATGTGCAATATATATATATATACAACAATTTTGTATAATCTATATTAGCTATAGCTACATACAGGAACAATCAACTGCGAGTAGACAGCCGAATACCTTTCAATGCAACCACTTAACTAAATATAGACATTGACTAACTAGCTAATCAATCATTTTTGCACTGTAAAACTGCAATAAACTGCCACCTTGTCCTTCCATCACATCAGATATATACATATAGTATATATATATCCATTATGTGATCACTTTTATCCTTGTACAATTGTCATTTTTATGAAAATTAATTTAAATGATTTCAAATTTTATTTGTAACAATTTTGTATTTAGTTGGTATTATCCCACATTTTGACATTTCTGACATTTCGCCACTTAATTTGTCTTACATGCTATAGAATAGGGGAGGGGGAGCTGTGGGCACAAGGATGAAAGCGAAGCGAAGCGAAAGAACTAGAGGAATCCATTTGCATAGTATATCTCTCTCCCTCTCTCTTTCTCTCTCTCTTTTGCTATCTCTTGTATATATATTTTTTAATGGTCATTCTACCTTTTTAACCAACAGAAATATTCATGTTATACAGTTGAAACAGAGCAAAAAAAGAAAAAAAAAACAACAACAATATTCACTCTTAAAATAATTGGGCGTGTCGGAGGGGCGTGGGCGGCGGTATAGTCAGTGGCAAAGCTATTGGGCCAACTACTACTAAGTCGGCGATGGGTTGTGGCAAGGAAAGGGGAAGAGAGCATCCATGTCAAAGTAAAAATTGCAACCAAAATTATGCGCATTTTGTTAACGTTGCTTTCCCCTCCCCTCCCCTCCCTTTCTTCACCCATTGCATCTTTCTCTCTCTCTCTCCCTCTCTTACTCTAACTGGACCCGCATAAATCCCCATCTCCTGAAGGTAGAGCTAGCCAAGAGCCACCAGGAGGTAGCCGCATCCCAGAACTAATGCTCTACACCACCACCTCCCTCTCACTCTCTCTCTCTCTCTTCATCTATCTATCTCTTTCAGTGCTGTTACATGGGGAATTAGTGCGCATAATTTCATAACAACTCCAAGGGATAAAGTGGGATGAGAACGAGAAGTAGGGAGTAGTAGAGGGGGGGGGGGGGGGGGGGAATAGGGATAGGATGGCAATACAAGAGAGAAGCTTTGGCAGTCATCGCGTTGGCCTGTGCAAATATTTTGTAGCCCCTGGGAATGATTCCTGCCTTCTGGCAAACAAATGTACATATAAAGTTATGCTGGGAATTTGTGATATAAACGTATGGCGGCAACAAGGAACGGTATCTAGAGAAGGAGCGCACCAATGGAACGATGGTAGCGAAGGGTGAGGAAGGATGAGGGAGGAGTATGGATCGGGCGGACGGCGGTAGAAGATGTATGTGTATGCATATGAAATGCTTTATATGTTGGTATATCTGTACTAAATTGCACATGAAGTGATTTCGAGCGTAAGAAATGCCACGACAACAAATACAACAACACATCGATATTATATACATATAAGTACATATATATAAGTATATTTATATATACATATATATATATACTTGTATGTAAAACGTCGCAGCATTTGGAATATGCATAAAAACTTGGCGCAGTTTCAAAGTTGTGTTGTGTTGTATTCGGTGTGTGTGTGTGCAAGAGTGTGTGTATATTGCACGAAAAACGCGCGCGAAAAAAAAATTGAAAATGAAAATGAAGAAAAAAAAAAAAAAGAGAAATCTCTGAAAATTCTGTTTTTCATATCAAAATTACAAACAGGCGACCCAGGACAGGCGAAGGCATTCAGCAGCCAGGCACCGCCATCATCAATTGAGGAGTGCGTTTTGCTTAAAGGGGGGGTTGGGGGAAGGGTAGTGGTTGCAGTAGTGTGTAGCAGCTACATCGGCAGGGGGGCATAATGATGAACGAGGCGCGTCAGTGTCTGGTACTGGGTATACCTCTCTCCCTACCCCGCTCTCTCTCTCTTTCTCTCTCTCTCTCTCTCTCCTTTGGTTGATGTTTAACAAAGTGCCGGAAGTCGCCAACTCCTCCCTCTCTCTCTCTCTCTCCTTCCTTCTTCTTATATATACCTCTCTTTCTTTCTTTCTTTCTTTCTTTACAAAAAGAGCAACAATTTTGATTAAATGCATTGCAGGCATTTTACAAAAATAAATTAGCTAATTTAAAAATTTATATTGTAAATCTGAATTGAATATTTAATGGGTGCAAACCAAGGAGAAGACTGGCGGGCCAAATATGATTTATTATTAAGAATTTTAATTTTATATATAAACTAATCTTACTATCTCTCTCTCTCTCTCTTTCTCTCTTTCAGTAAATGAATGCATGCATCAAGAATTATATCGTTCAGCCGCTAAGCAACAGTATTTTTGCTCAACATTGAAACGGAAAAATTAATGAACAAAACAAAAACAAAACAAAAAGCCAACATTAACTAATACTAATCTAAAGCAGTGATTGTTTGTTGCATTTTATTATAAAACAAAAGAACTAAAACAAAAAATAAATATAAAAAAAAAACAAACAAACAAACAAACATTTTCTTGTGGATTATAGAAGAAGAAAAGAACGCAGCGAGCTTAAGCCAACAAAACGTAGTACGACTAGCAAAAGACACCACCAATTTAATTTTCAATAAAAATAAAATAACAAAAAACTAATTACAAGTAGTCAAAATCTATATGCATGTATGAACAATATATATATATATACATATATATATATATATATAGTAAAATCAATGCAAATTATATTTACAAACTTTAACTAAACAATTTAGTAAAAAAAAAAAAAAGCAAAAAGAAAAAACAACACACACACTCAAAGAAAACAAAAGAAAAAAGAAGAACAATTTAAAAGACAACCAAATTATAAAATAAACGCAAAAAAAGACCGAAAAATTCGGTCCATATAACTTGATTAGATCACATCAATACACAACCCCATTTACTCTACCTATAAGGAGCAGTACACATTATATATATATAAAAATATATATATATAAACAACAAGAATAAACCCGTAAACAAACAGTTAAAAAACGAGAATTAACAAAACAAAAGCAGAAAAATAAAAATGGAAGACAATAACACAAGCAGCAGTGCGGGCGGAGCGCCTATCAAACACGAGGATCCATCGGTGACACTCACAATAAGGCTGATTATGCAAGGAAAGGTAAGTCAATGTGAATATAACCAAAGTTTTCAAATAGTGTTAGGGTGGCAACCCTAAAAAATTAGATAAATGGAGTAACAAATGGCAGCTCTGTATGTCTGGGGTAACAAAGAACTTCATAAACAACTTACGACAAGAAATCATATAGAGGAAATCATTTACTATATGTCTAACAATGGTTTGGCAACCCTAAAAGTAACAATATAACAAAAGAGCCTTATAAGATCATTTGTTATAAATGAAATTGAAGATATTGTATTTTATATCTGTTTATAACAAAAGTCAGCGCAAATTCCCAATGTAGGTAGAGAAAAGCAGATGAAACGTAACAATACTCAATCTATAGAATGACAACTCTGGCACAATTACAATATTTCCCCATTTGCTTGTGCTTTTTAGGTGCAAAAAAAAAAAAAAACGAAACCTTTCACAAATGGTGTAAGGAAAAAGCCAACTGCCAACACCTATTTTTTCATTTATAGAACACATCTTAACTGGCAGCGGTGGCAACCCTATTTAAATATAATTTAAATTATATGACAACTGGCACATTCAATAAATATGCAATATGACAGGCCAATAAGCCAATATGGAAAATTCAATTAACTTTAGTGCGAAATGAATTGCATTAACGCAAGTTGATGCCAATTTCCTTTTTCATATTATGCACTATACATATATACACGTCCATATGGGATATGGCATTTTGGCAACTCTGCCGACCAAGTGGAAAATGAGATGTCAACCCTTAATGCAGGCCAAATGTAAAGTGACAACTTTGTTATCATTGATAAATTATTGAAAATGTTCCCACAGTCGATTTATGTATATAGACTGCAGTATAAAGAGAATATTAACTCGACTAGTGTATACTCTTCTTATTTAACTAATCAATTACCTTTAATAATTAACTCTTTTTTTTGTTCTTTTGTATACTCTTTTTTTTTAATATCAACAAATGGACTGGCGGCACCATTAACCTTTTGCAAGTCCAACCAATACCGGAACTCAATTGGAAATTATTGAATTTCCTTTGTCGCTCCACCACCTCCCCCTCTACGTATTCTCTTCTCTGTTTATTGAAAGATCCAATTTATATTATTGACATCTCATTTCAATTTCGTTTTTCAATTCAAAAAAAAAAAAAGAAAAGGGCAACCCACTTCCATATGTCTATTAAAATATCTACGCTATTATGCACACCATTGGATTCTGTCATTTTTAAATATTTATAGATATTTTCAGTTTACATATATAGATAGGTAGGTAGATATGTATGCCAATACAACAAAATCAATAAAAAGAAATGCAATAACAAACAACAAAGCAAAAAAGAGTGGCCACGAGAGGCGGGGGATGGGGCGGCAAGTACGCGAAAGAAAACAAACAATGAAATTATAAATTAACGTGAGCAATTTTTTATGCAAATTAAAATTAAACACACGCCACGTCACGCATTATGCCATCGACTCGCATTATGGCAAATTAAAGTGGGAACGACATACAATATATATATATATTTATATATATACTACTTATATATGTAGTATTTATATTGAACGAGAATCGGAATAAATAAAAGTAAATATAAAGTCATAAAAACGAATCGAAACGAACGCGCTGGCATCGGCTATTAAACAATCATTATGGCTTCCAGATATGAGTAATAATAATGGGGCAAAAAAACAAAAACAGGAGAGAAAAAAATTGCATCAATTGTTCATGACAACAAAAACAAAAGAAAAGAGAGAGAGAGAGTACACAACACGACAACAACAACAACTAAATGATTACCCTGTAATCAATATAAAAGGGAAAATCATATAATAACTGGGCCCTGGGCTAATGAATACTTTTAGCTGCTTTTTAAAAGTAGAAAATTATTAGAAAAAGTCTATTAAACTTTGAATTTTGATAGAATTTATCAATTATTGTATTGTAGAAATTTGATCCAATATACCTCAATTTTCTTTACATTTCTGACTGTCCTCTACAGGGTATTAAATATTGAGCAACAAAGGCAAAAAGTGAGCCAACGCATTAACAAGTTAAACCAGTTGAGCAAAAAAAAAAAAAAAAAAAAAAAAAATCATATTAAATATTGTATTTAAATATTTGTTGTATCTCTTCTATATAAAACATTAACAATGCAAAAATAAATAAGTGAAATTAAATATTTGACAATATTTTGATATATTATATAAAGATAATACTTTCAATAAGTGAGATAACGATGACAGATATATAAAGATATATATGTAGATATTCAAGAAAAAGAAGAAAATTTCATTTATTATTATTGATTTGTAAACAAGTCTTAATGCATCTCAAATATTTCGATTAATTAAGTTTTAGCTTTATTGCTTCATTATGTAGAGAAAATGATCTGCCGATCTGATGAACCGACTTTTGAGTTAAGTAAGACGATATAGAAACTAGAAATTATTAAGAAAGAAGTTCGATCTACTAGATAGATAGATAACACAAAAACCCAAAAACTCTTCTTTTTCTTTTTAACAACAAATTCTATAAATAGTTCAAAATTGTTTTTAACAAAATGAAATGAAAATTGTTCAAAGCAAATTGAAATCAATTGAAATATGGGATATATGTATGTGCATATATGAAATCGTGTTAACAGTTAAAGAGTTACGGTCACTAAATTCGAACCTATCTCAATACACAAACGCAGGCACACACACACACATACATACATACATATGTTTGTTGATGGATTTTAAAACGAGGCAAATAACCAACCATAACCTCGGTCAAATCAAAATCCCTTCACTTCTTTTCCATGCCCAATTGAACAAGTCAACACGACACGATGGATGCGGATATGGCTAGAAAATAGAGAAAATAAAAGAAAAAAAAAAAAAAATACATACATACATATATATGTATATGGAAAAACCAACGGGAAACCAAAACGATCAATCGAAATTGTTGAACACAGTTGACATTATACTTCATTGACGCCGCAATAACGCCTCCCTGTGCCTTCCCTCTATCTACTATCTCTGCCTGTCTGCCTGCCTGCTTGTTGTGTTAGGCACTTGATTTGCATTAAGCATCAAAAATTGATTTACATACATGTATATATGTATGTATATATATTTGTAAGATTGAGTCTCTTTCTCTGTGTGTGTGTGTGTGTGTGTGTGTGTGTGTGTGTGTGTGTACTACAGCAGCGGGGCAACGTCAGCAATTCGCATAAATCATGCTAATCTATAACTATCGATCAAAAGAGACCGAGAGACCACGTTGTTGTTGTTGCTATTGTTGTTGTTGTTGTTGCTGTTGTTGTCGGTGGCGGCGTCTGTACAAAAGTGTTTTTCACAATTTATTACCCGAATCCTTATGTGCAGATGAAGAGGGAGGAAGAGGAGGAGGATAGCAAGGTAGAATATTGTATGGTAATGCGCTATAAAGACAGCGTGGTATAGGAAAGAAGACGGTGGGGGGCAAATGTGGGGAGGAGGTGGAGGGGTGTAATATGCAACTGAAATTGCATTTTACATTTTTACAGCAAAAATATATTGTATTTATTTTTGTAACTAGCTGAATAAAAGCCAAAAAGTGCGCAATTATTCATTAGACATTTTTCTTCTGTCTTCTGTTTTAAGTGAGTGTCCCCCAACTCCCCTCTGTTCCTCTCTCTCTCTCTATCTCTCTGGCGCCCCTTCATCTCCTTCTTATCCTCATTTGATTCCTCTTTTAGCCAATTTCTTTATTCGATTCTTTTCTATTACATTGCGTTTCATTTTGTTCCTTTGTCTGTGTCTATTTTAATAATAAATTGTTGTTGTTGTTGTTGTTGTTGCTGCTGCTGTTGCCGTTGCCGTTGTTGTCCTAGTCGCCACTTTTGGCCTTTTTGCCAATTTTCGACTACCACCACATCATCATGTAAATGGTCTTCGTCTGGGGTCGTTCTTCTTCTTCGTCTGCTGTTTGTATTTCTCTTCGAAATGAAATTACAATTTTACAATTCTGTCGCCTTATCTTTGCACCTGTCGCTGACTTTCAATTGGATTAAAATTAAAATTCATTTTTCTACATATACACATATATGTATGTATGTATATATGTCTCTCTATAGCCTTATAGATAGGTCAGATGAGATCTATTAAATTGTTTTTATAGATATTAAAACTGTGATTTACTCTAAAGTGAGATAAATGACAGCTTTGTGGCGGCTTTGCTTGATTTACTTACCTACCACACACACACACATACATATGCCACCCCTTCGTCCCCCTTCATGCTCTTTATTTATATTAGCCATTCAGACATTTATTCGTCGTATAGTCAATCAGTCAGTCAGTCACTGGCTGGCTTCTCCTGCTCCATCGCCATCGTCATCATCATCGTGAGGCTGAGGCGAGGGCATCTTTAATGCTTCTTCTCCTCCTCATCTACTCAAGTGGCAAAAGCATCTCAAGCTCAACGACAACGGCGACGACATTGCTCCGTGTTGTTGTTGTGGATTTGCGTGACAGCCTCGGCTTATATTTGCCATCTCTTTCTGTTTCTCACTCTCATCTCTTTCCCTCACTCCTCCTCCTCCTCCTCATCGTTGTGACGTGGCTAATGTTGTTGAATAATAGTTTTTAATGGCTGTTGACTGTTATTAAATAAATAAGCTGCTATTTAGAGGGTTTTTATTTTTCATTTACATTTTGTCGTGTTGTTATTTTTTCTCTTTTTTTTTTTCCATTTTCAGTTTCAGTTTTTTTTTTGTTAACGCGGCTTTTAGGCACTGAATAGATGAGATGGATTAGTGTGTTAGTGTAAATGTTTGATGAAGTTTTCAAGTGGCTAAAAAAGTGAAAATACAATATGGAAATAACATTTTGCTTTATGTATATAAAGACAAAAACAAAGATCTAGTGGACAGGCAGAGTGCAACAGAATAAACAGAAACCTAGAGCTTTAGATATCCCCTTCTTGTCCCTTTGCAATATACTCTATCTCTCTCCTCATTCTAATCAAGATATACTGGCCTATATAAATTTAATTTAAATATGAAAATAATTCTAGAATTATTGTTGTAAACTTTTCCCTAAACAAACATATCTCTCTATCTGTTGGCAAACTGTGTCATCGACTAGGAAAAGGCACTCAATTAGATTCTGTTTCTATTAAAGTTTAGTTAAAAGTTAAAAGATAAAATTAATCATCATAATCGTTCAAATTAAATTTGAATTGCTTAAAAAATTTATGATCTTAAATCTTCTATAAGAAGAACTTTCCATTCTTTGGAAAGGCTCATCTCTTCCTGGTTACAAGTTGACCTTATTTTCCCTAAAGTTCATCCAACACCATATATCTTGTTTTTTTATCACAGATTTTTCAAGTTTTTCATCACTTCCCAATCCTACGAAGATAACAAAGATATTTGTATGTAGATATTTTGAAATCGGATAAAATTAGACTTTGTTCCTTTGAAAGATCGATTCCATATCCTAAAGGCTCTAAAATTGGAAAGGAAAGGAAAGAACCAGGAAATTGTTGAATCAATTTTAAAAATTCCTTCATAAATCTCATAGCAAGTTTTTCTAGCACAAAACTACATTAAATATATATCAAAATGTTGGATTAGATTTTGTAAAATATTTCCAAAAATTGCATCAAAAATTTATTTTCTAAATATAAATGCAAATTGATAGATAATATCTATAAAAGTAATTAGTGATATGACTTTTAAAAATCTTTCAAAATTTGATCGGATTTGAGACGTACAAAGTTGAGATTCATTGCGAATGCATTTAACCTTTATTCCATCGAAAACTGGGCCATTTGGTTTTTATGATATAATTGTCTGAACTTACACTGAGTGCAAAAATAGTTTTTATATTGCCCAAAACTGATTAACACAAACTTGTCAATGGAAAGCGGCGGCAATTACATAAATATAAGATGAACCTTGAATGGATTTCAATTCGATTAAAATATAAAAAAACTAGTTCAATTTGATTTCTGCTTTCCATTTGGTCAAACAATTGAAAGCCATTGAAGATATGTGTATAGGAAAACCAAATCTATATAATGCGAATAACTTAAATAATACAACTGGATCCGAGTGAGTAACAGTAGAAAATGGCAATCATAATATTAATGACGAGACTGTACTATATTTTAATGATAACTGCAAGTGGTGGAGATGCTGAACCAAACTGAGCCATTGTTGTGGTCCACCACTTGCTGCTGCTGGTGGTGGTGGCGGTGGTGGTGGTGCATGTCAAGGCCAGTCATGGAGCGCTGCATTTTCCATCTCTAATTAACTTTAGCTTATTAGTTTTTTTTTTTTGTTTTTTGTTTGCAATTGTTGCAGTTTTGTGTGAAAGTCACAGTCACTGGCAAAATGACTCAAATAGAAAAAAAAAAAAAAGAGGCATACCGAAGTCGTCGTCGTCGCCGTCGTCGGTCGTCTAGCCAACAAAGTCGTGAGGCAGTTAATTAATTTATGAAGAAAACAAAAACAAAACCAAAAACTCAGTCAAAGCTACTAAAGAGAGTGGCGGTGGCGGCGGCGGCGGAGGTGGCGGTATCGGCGACAATGTGAAAATTGAAAAACGCCTTTTCTTCTTCTAGTTGTTGTTGTTGCTGTTGTTGTTTGTTGGTTGTTAGTTGTTTTTTTTTTTTTTCTTTCTTTCTTGGCAGCCATTCGTAAATTGCATAGAAAAGAAAAACCCAAAAAGAAAAAAAAGACGACAAAACTGGGTTGCGAGCAGCGGCTCTTCTCTCACCTAGAATGAAATGAATTGAATGGGCTCCCCTCCCCTCCCCCTTCTCTCCATCCGTTGTCGGTCGGAGTCGAGACACAATATCTATGTATGCCATTTGTTGGTCTTCTTCAGCAATTGCAATTGCTTCTTTTTCTTTTTCATTGTAGGTGTTTGTTGTTGCTATTATATTTGAATCATGCATTTTTAATTAGTGAAATTGCACGGCACACAGGTACACACACACACACACACACACACACACACACAGCAATAACAACAACAACAACAACATCATCATCATCTTATTGCTGCAAATTTTCAGTATAGTGCGCCACATTTCTCAAGCACTTGTCTAAATTTAATTAACTCTATATTTTTTTTTAACCCTCTAGACAACATATGTCATGACATAGAATATACATAGATTCATACATACATATATATATATAATTTGTTATTTTTTTTTTTTCGTTTGGTTGCATAATATGCTAAAAGGTCTTAAAACTTAAATGTAAATCAAATACAATTTCTACTTCAATTAGCAACTAGCAACAACAACAACAAAAAAAAGTACTTGGAATGTCATTGTTAACAGAAAAAAAAAAACGTTTTCTCTTTTAACTAGATCAAAATATATAGCAAATACATACTATATCTTCTTCGTCCGTTTTGCATATTGGAAAAGTCGAAATTGATTTTAGATTTATTGCAAATCGGTTATACATATATGTATATAATATTTCTTAGACTTCTCCGGAACAACAAAATGCCTTTAATAATCAATTGAAAAACTTGTAAAACTAAATTTTATAATTTATATTTTAGTTTTAATCCTATTTAAAAAGAATGTTTAAAATGATTAGAAATAATTGTAATATCTAAATGGATTTCATTTTAGTTTAAATAGCGCAGAATAATGAAATATGCCAGAAACTTTCAAAGCTTCTCTTTAAAATTAACGGTACAAAACGGGGTCACCCTTTTGTTTTTTCGTTTGTTTCATTTTCATTTGTTTTTAAATATTTTGATTAAAATTTGTTTACACTAACTTCCTTCAGATGTTGAATATATATCCTATATATATTGTGTCGTTCTCTCTTCAGGTTGACATTTAGTTTTAGCAGATGGCAAAAGATTTCTATTTTTCCAATTACTTTCAGTTCTCTCGCATCTGTTGTCATCATCAACAAGCGACAAAGAAGAAGAAGAAGAGTCTCTTTAACATTTGTCTTCTTCTTCTCTTTGTCGCCGGTTCCCTTCTGTTTTCTTTGTCCCGTCCCCCAACCCACCTCTCTCTCTCTCTCTCTCTCTCTCTCTGGTCTGTTCAGTTATTTAATCAAATTAAAAATTGCCACTTGCTGCGTTTGTGTGTAATTGCAGTTTTGGCTTGTCCCTGGCAAATTGTAAATTATTTAATTGTAAATTTTTTTTTTTTTTTTTTCATTTTCGTTGTTCTTGTTGTTGTTGTTTTCCCCTGCTGCTGCTGTTGTTGCAATTTCAACTGCCAGGAACAGAAAAAGATAGAAAGAGCGAGCGAGAGAGAGAGAGAGAGAGACGAACAAAATGCATAGAGACAAAAAATAAAAACAGGGCGACAAAATACACAGCATGATTTATTAAAGGGAAGAGGCAGGGGGGAGAGGGGATTGGGGCGGGGAGGATACCTCTTAAAACTCACATGTGTGCCATATGTCTGCTATGGCGACGGCGACCTCCTCCGCCACCACACACACACACAAACACACACACACAATCACTCTTTCGCATACCATTTTCCAAACATTTTGTTGCTGCAAAGTTTTTCTTGCATTTTTCTTTTTGCCAGCAGCAACAACAAACAGCTCCCATAAATGGTTCTCACGGTTTTGCAACTGCTGTCAGATTGTTTGGCGTTTTTCTTGTTGTTGTTGTTGTTGTTGTTGTTGTTGCTGTTGTTGCCTGCAATTTATATATTTTTGTACAATTTTCAACGCCGCCGCCGCCGCATTAATACAACAACAACAAAAAAAAAACACACGAACCAAAATTGAAAAAAAAAAAAAACCCACCAAAAAAGAAATAATAATTCACTAGCTTTTTGACCCATACGAAAATCTCGTTACTCTTACACAAAGTATATGTGTATGACTATATAGTTGCCTGATTTTTACCAAAAATCTAATGGCATTAAAATATCTGTATCTTTAATCAGATCATTCTCTCCTATATAGAATCTTGGACTATAACTTGGAATGAAGGGTATATATATCTTTCCGATCCGGCAGAAAATAAAGTTCTCGATCGATCCTATGCAGGAAACAAACATTTTCGAAAAACAAATGTACCTCCCCCCATTTAAAAAGTATCTAACAATTTTTTAACGTAGGTTTTTTTTTGTTTTTTTTATTGGGAGTTTCGTTTTACTTTTTTTTTTTTACGATTGCTGCTGCTGTTGCTCTACTAACATCAAAAAACCTCGTCACAAATTGGCTTTGTCGTTTGTCCATTTCTTGAGACTACTTTAATGCCTTTTCTGTTATGTTTATTGTTTGTCATCATTCATCATCTTTGTCTTCATCATCATCATCATCATCATCAACAAGAGCAACAACAACAACATCTTTCGGCACTTGCTTTTGGATATTTGACGAGCCCTAAAAACGCGATAAATGGCCTATCAAAATTTTTCGCTTCGCTGAGAATAACATTAGATTAAATAGTAGGTAATATAAGTAGATGCCTTATATATAAGTATAAAACATTACAATGGTTTCGTGGGGGGGAGGGAAGGAAGGTGTGGGGGGTGGGGGTCTATCTTTTTTAATAGACTGATAATTAGGGTAACATAATTATTTTTAAATGAGTGGAGAAACTTCGTTAACCTTAAGATTTATACAAGGTTACTCTCTAGACAGAGACCACTGACATTTTGTCGACACTTTGAGCTAAATTTTCGTTAGGAAGATAAGGAGGTGGAGGGGGGGATAAAGAAAGAGTGTAATTTCTCTCTCACTCCATGTATATATACAAAAAAAAAAAACTAGTTTTATCGCCTTAAAAAAAAAAACATTGAGTAATTCTAATGCAATTTTGTCGTATTTACACAATTTCCTCTTACCAACAAAAAAAAAGGAGGAAAAACGGACGTAACCATAAGTCAAATGCTGTTCTACTACTCCTTCTACTTGTCCCCCACGTTGGGCGCCACTTTTGCAAATTGTCTTTGAGGCAAATGCTCTTTTAGTCAAAATGAATGTGTTTACCATACCATCTGGTGACTGACCACAAGACTATTTTATAAATTCCATTCCACAATAGATTTTGCATAAAAACAAGGGTAAGGGAAAAAGGGGAGGGAGGGAAAGCTGTTCCTTAACAAAATACTTACAACATGCTCTGTCCTAACTCCTACTTCCTTGCCACACAGCACTTGACCATGTCAACTTTTTCTATGCATATTTTACCTAGACAAAAACCAAACCAAACTAAACTGTAAACCAAAAAAAGGAAAAAAAGAAAAGAAAAGAAAAGAAAAACACAACAAAAGAGGACTTTTAACTAAAAACATTTTCCATCATCAAAACCACAAAGTGATTTTTGCATACAAATCGTAAAATTGTAAAATCCAAAATGCAAAATGCGTTTGCATTGTGCGGAAAACCAGGATATGCTATCAGAATGAACTACCATATATGAAGTGTGCGTGAGGATGGGGGGGGGGAAAGGGATTACAGAAATTTGGTATACAAATTTTTGTTGGTCTTTAATTGCTCTTGGTGGGGATGGTGATGGTGATGATGGTGGTCCTGCTGCATATGTCCCAAGCAAAATGTGCAAATCAATGTGCCAACGACCGACCAGCTAACCAACCACCCGACCCCCCGCCCTCCCGCCTATGCCTACTCTCGGAAATGGACAAGTAAAACTAACTACTACTAAACTCCTCTCGGTTTGAAGGAGAAATCGGAATCAAAATCAATTCAATCAAGTGAAAGTGCCGAATTTGCTCTATTCACCAAAATGAACAGTGATCGAAAATAGAGGGGTAAGAGGAAGTGGAGAAGGCAACAGCGGGATAGCTTTTGCTGAGCTATCCGGCGGAATGTTGACGGCTTGTCCGGGATTTATGGAAATTGCGTAAACTCTTCTCTTCTCTCTATCTCTCTGGCATTTGCGAATCGCAACAACAAAGTGTTTTTTGGAGAAGGAGGGGGAGGGAGTACGCGTGATGGCCCGTTTGTCCACATTATTAATGATGATGTCCTCGGTTATAGCGGACGGTACAACTCTAATGTCCTTTTGCTACTTGTTGTTGTTGTTGTTTTTGTTGTTGTTGGTGGTCTTACTCTCACTCATCATCATGCCTAAACTGTATTGTGTTGTGTCGCGTTGCATTGCGTTTGTTGCATTGGCAAGTTGGCATGAATAGACACAGAGAGAGAGAGAGAGAGAGAGGGAGGACGCAGTGGGGGGTGATTCACATTAGAGAATTGTAGTTGTTGTAGTAGTAGTTTGCCTATAAATTATAGACCAACTTTGCTATATTGTTGTAGTTGTTGTTGTTGTTGTGCGAAATTTGTCTCGAAAGTGCAGACAGGCGTAAAAACGCATTGACCAACGGGCAAACGAATGTTGATAGAGAAGAAGAGTGTAGGGAGATTGCGGGGATCCAAATATATGTCGCTTTCGATGATAATTATACCAATAATTATGGCAATTCCGACAATAAGTTGTTGCTATTGCCAGACAAGATATATATCATATATATGTGTATATATACACACACAGAGAGAGACACACATTTTCTTCTTTTTTTTTCATCATATTTTACCTAACCGTTTAGTTGCCAAGTTGCAATCATAGGCATAAATATTATCGAAAGAGTGGCCCGAAACCAGTGGCAACAAAAGAAATGAGAAGACAAGGCAAAGAGAATGTGAAACAAATGAATGAAGAAAAAAGAAAATAAAATAAAAACAGAAAATGCAAACATCGCATAAAAATTGCAAACAAAAATGGAATACTGTGTGGCGGAGAGATGGAAAGACAAACTGGCAAACTGCCCAGACTTAAAATGCTTGGGAATATCTCTGAGCCAGCTCACACACACACACACACACTGATAAATGGTCTTTGGCCAAAATATACAAGACACAAAAAAAAAAAGCGTCGGAATGAGACACAAAGAGATAGAGATATTTAGAGAAGGAGAGAAAGAGGTTTGGCTGAAGGTTGTCAATGTTTTTGTTCAGTTGGAAGGTTTTTTTTCTTCTCTTTCGAAGGGTACTGCAAAATTTCGGTTAAAAGCAGTTTTCGGTATTAAACCAAAACAAACAATTAAAGAAAATATAAAAAAAAAAACCAGAGTTAATCAGATAAATGTGCATTAATACACAATTTTGCATGCCTTATGGGCTCTCTCAGTTTTAAGCCAAGATTATAAAACAATTATCACAAGTTTTCATATCAAAAGCACATGCGATTAGAAATGTTACAAATAATTAGTTTTAAAAAAGGGCTTAAATGATTTGGAAGTGCTATCTAAAGCTATCATAGACATTCTCAAGTACTTCAGATACTTGAAAATTTATCTTATGTAAAAGGTAATTAAAGGGTATATAAAGAGTTTTCCAACTTTCAGTCTGGGCAATAAACAAAAGTTAACATTGCATTCAGCTAAAGTATTTTGAAAAAAGTACTGGAACTATCATAGCTGATGTTTATCTGTCATAGTAAGATATAGAAGATAATGCATGTCCTTTTTATACTTAAACAAATGGCGTTTGGAAATTGTTTAGACATTTAAAAAGGATTGTAATTCTTGAATTACAGTTTTATAGGATATAAAACTCATTATTTAAATTATTATTTTGTGTTTAATGATATAGGTATAAGAAGAACATCACTCTTTCCCCCACGTTGGCCGCCATTTTTCCTAATTTTTTTTTTTTTCCTCATTTTTCGGGCTTTTTATTTTGATTTTGCATTTTGTTGTTGCCCTTAAACCAAGTTACGAACTGTGGTAGTGCAGATATTTACAATCAATTAAAACGCGTAAAAGCGCTGGCCGCAAATTTCATTACCTTTCCCACACACACACACAGACACACTCACACACTGACAGAAATTGGAAATGGATTTTCGGGTATACTGGTTACATGGAATGGGCTAGGGTGTAATGTATAGGGTAGGTGGGATGGATGGGTGTGAATCGCTTTTTGTGGCAATTAAATATGCAAAAGTAGTTACACACACACACACATGCTGGGAGGGAAAGAGATGAAAAGAGAGATGCACACACACACACACAGAGAGACACATATTTTTGTTCTCCTCTGGTATTATATCACTTAATATTTAATCAAATTTCAGCATCGTCACTGACATTGCACGTAAATGAAAAAAAGCCAGCCAGTAAAAGCGAGAAAGAAAATTGCAAAAGAGAGAGGGAAATACATATATATATATATATATGCATAACATATATAGACACACATACACACATATATATAAAGAACATAAAGTGCTTTTAAATGTTTGGTTGTGTGGGTGGTTTGGGGGATAGGGAAATGATGGCTGTTGGGTGGTAAATGGCAAATGCCGAATGGTTGATGGCGGCAGGCAAACAGCCTCAAGTCAAACAGAAAACAGTTTAAGATCATTTAAAACTTTTTTAATACTTGTACAAATTTTTTCTTCTTTAACATTTTTTCTTTTTCCGTTTTTGTCTATTTACAGGAAGTTGGTAGTATTATTGGTAAAAAGGGTGAAATTGTCAACAGATTTCGTGAAGAGGTAAGTTAATATAATTTTCAATTATGGCATCCAACATTAATAAATGTCATCATCATCATCATCATCAACATCATCATTTCAGTCTGGTGCCAAAATTAATATTTCGGATGGCTCATGCCCGGAACGCATTGTAACGGTGTCTGGTACAACTAGCGCAATCTTTTCGGCATTTACGCTAATTACAAAGAAATTCGAAGAGGTATGTGTACGCTAACGTTGAACTGAACAATACTCACCAAAAAAAAAAAAAAAAAAAAAAAAAATATCAAAATAATCTTGAACAATTTAATGGAATTCTAAGATTGGAAAATCGAGGAAAGTTAAGTTAGTTAAGAAAGACCTAGTGTCTAGATGAAGTAAAATTGTAACTTTTAACTATCTAACTTTTAATATCATCTGTATACATCTATCTATATAGATAGTATCAATCTCAATCTTAGTTTCTTTCAAAAAAAAAAAAAAAACTCACTCACTATGACAAAGAGTTCCCACAGAGTTTAGTTTGGGAATTAACTTTTCAATACAAGAAAATTTCCAAACTTTTTATAGATATTTTGATTTAAAATTTTACTTTTATCTAAATTTAATCAAGTGTAAAAGTTTATATTTCATATAATATAATGAAATCAGAACAATTGCTTATTATTAAAAAAAAAAAAAAAAGAAAAAAAAACAACAACAACCCTTTGTCCCCTTTTCACATTACTAACTTCTGACCCGTTTCAGTGGTGCTCGCAGTTTAATGATGTAGGCAAAGTTGGTAAAACTCAAATACCCATTCGATTGATTGTGCCAGCCAGTCAATGTGGATCGTTAATTGGTAAGGAAACTAATAGATTATTACCCATGAATAAAATCTTAACTTAATTCTTCTCTATTCTTTTTCTCAGGCAAGAGTGGCTCAAAGATTAAGGAGATACGCCAGACAACAGGCTGTTCCATACAGGTGGCCAGTGAAATGTTGCCAAATTCAACAGAGCGTGCGGTTACCCTGAGTGGCAGTGCCGAGCAGATCACTCAATGTATCTATCAGATATGTCTTGTCATGTTGGAGGTATGCACAAATCGAATAATACATATATATTTGCCTATCATTGAAGTGTTAATTGAATCAATCACTTTTTTTTTTTCTTTAGTCTCCGCCACGCGGTGCTACCATACCATATCGACCAAAACCGCAAGTAACTGGACCAGTTATTTTGGCCAATGGACAGGCCTTTACCATTCAAGGCAACTATGCAGTGCCCACACAAGAGGTACGTCATTTCCTTTCCTAAGCCCCTTTCTTATAACCAAGAAGAAAATTAATTAAAAACAAAAGAAAAAAAAAAAAAAAACTAACCCAGTGTTGTGCAGCAATTTAATAACCATTCGCGAAACAGTGTTGCGAAATAAAAAAAAAAAGTGTTGTGTATATTAAAAATACTGCAGCTAGCTAGTTCTCTCTCTCTCTCTCTTTTTCTTTTTGTCTTCATCTATCTATCTCTATCTTTTTTGTCTCTTTATCTCTCGATCTAAACGAACGTAATAATCTTTAACCGACTTATCCAATACCCTTTATTGATATATATATATATATTTATATATTATTTTTAATTTTTCGACTTTCTGCCAGCTTTAGTCCCTGTTTTATTCGTTCCTTCTTTGTATTTTTTTTTTTTTTTAAAATTTTCTTTCTCCTTTTCTCTTATTTCCTTTTTCCCTTTTTATTATTGTTGCCTATTTATGTAATATGATCTATGGGATTATCTTTATCTATGTGGATATATATTTCTAATAATTTTAAATGTTTTAGTTTTGCCACCACTTTTTCACCTCTGTTAGTTTTTTATCCACCTACTGCGTTCCCTCCCCCTCTTTTTCTTCTTTATTCTTCTACTATGCGCGTTGTCCACTAATCTAAAACTGAAAATTGGAAATTTTTGTTAACAAATATTTCAATTTGCTCGTTCTCTCTCTATATATATATATATATATATATATATATACATAATTTTGTAGATTCCACTCCACCACCTCCAGTTATAATTTGCACCCAATGGCCACTGATATGATGATGACCTATAAACCCAAAGCTAAAGCTAAACCTTTCTCTCTCTGTTTGGACCTCTTTTCTCCTTCCTTTTTCTTACTCTCATTTTCGATTTGTGTCGATCTCTATAGATACTTACTTCCAGTATCTTTTGAGATCCCGTTCCCATTCCAACTATTGTTTTCTCTTTTTTTTCACACACATTCTCTTTATATATATATATCTCTTTCTCTCACTCTCTCTCTCTCTCTCATACTCCATATTGTTGGTGAAAAACGTTTTTTAAACTAATTCTAACCAAAAAATTACAGCGAAACAAAAAAAAAAAAAAAAACCAAGAAAGAAATTGTCAAAAAAAAAAAAAAAAAAATCTAATCTATAAAATAAATTATTTAAAAATCTCTTTTATATATATTACATAATATATATTTATATTTTTTTGTGTTTTTTTTTTAGTTTCTTTTTTGCACTCTCTTCTCTCAGGTTTTAAGAGCTGTCTCTCTGTCTCTCTAGCTCTCTTGTCGTGTGTCGCGAATAACTTTTATCGGGAATTTGTTGGGTTCTCCTTCGATGGCGCGAGGCGAGTGAGTTTGTGATGTGAATATGGAGAGGGGAAAAGAGGCGGAGAAGGAGAAGGCAGATGAGGATAAGAAGAAAGAGGAGAATGTGGAGATATGAAGGAGAGATGATAAAAAAAAAAGAGGAGGCGGAGGACAAAGCCTCGGTATTATTTCATGATGATGAGAAACTATTAAAAGCATACAATCTTTTTCCTTCTCTTACTTTCTCAAACTCTCTCTTTCTCCCCTCATTTAATCTCCATCTTTAACTTGGTCTCTCTTTCTCTCCTTATCTTTGTGCCTCTGTTTCTCTATCTCATTCTCACCCTGTCTCTCTCTCTCTCTCTCTGAGGGCTCGCTGGCAGCGTGCGTGGAGAAGTATGTTTAAAAACTACTACACCAATCTCACTCACTGTGTCTCTCTCTCCTTATCTCTCTTTCTCTCTCTCACTCCTGCTCCTCTCTGTAACCAATCCATAATCAAATTAAACTTAAATACCTTTCGAGTGCGCCAAAGCCAACAAACAAAATAAATATAAACATTATCTAACTATCTATATATAATATATATCAAATTGAATTCAATTATATATCCATTAATACATGTCCAAAATCCTGCGTAAATTTTGTTGGTATACCACCTGCCTACATATATACTATATAGGTACATATAGTATATATTCACAGTCTATCATTATCGTTTTTTCGTCTACAGTAGTTACCATTGAATTTGAAAATTTGTCTAGCAGCAGCCATATTTTTTAGATGAGTTTTACAACAATCCAATTCAAATAAACAAACAAACAAACAACCAACCAACAGCCAACCAAAACCAATCAAACATTTGTCATATATCTATAAGCAACAACAACAACAACAACGACAACTGAATAAATAATAATAATAATAATAACAGCAACAATAAGAACAAAGACATACTATTCAAATATCGTCCTGCCCGAGCCCTCCACTTCACTCTCAAAATGTATTTCTCTTCATATATATTCATATATATAGAAATCATATATATATATATATATATATATATACATATAGAAATCATATATATATATATATATATATATATATATATCTGCATATGTGTGTGTGTGTGGCATATGTGCCTATATTCCCCAACCAACAAAAACAAAAACAACCTGGAAAAAGAATGCAATTTTGTTGTGGCAAAAGCAAATAGAAAATAGAACAACGAACAAAATAGAAACTATTCGTATTCAATTGAGTCCCCAACGAACAACAATAACAACAATATGAGAACCACTTCCCCCTCCGCACCGACTCGACCCACCCGACCTCTCGCGCCAGCCATTGCTCCAACAAACAAAACAGCCAAAAACCAACAATAATAAAAATAATAATAACAACAAAAACGACAACAAAAATAAAAACAAAGTTTTTGGAAAAAAAAAAAAAAAAAATTATTCCCTAAACAAAAAGTTTTCTTTTTTTTTTTTCTTTGTTTTTGCTTTGTTTTTTGTTGTTCACATCAAATTCAATTAATGTCGAGAAATGTAACAATAAATCAAAAAATTTATAGTTATACCATCATCGTATCACCAACCATTTAGCTCTCTCTCTCTTTCTCCAACTCTATCTCTCTCTCTATTCTTGTCTCCTTTCCTTGTGCCTGGTTATTGTCGGTTTTGGCTTCATATTTTTTTTTTGTTTTTTTTGTTTTCTTTGTATAATTTGTTGTTACTCTTTATTTTGGCCTGGTGTAAAATCAACTAAAAACAAAATCCTTTTTTTTTTAAATCCTCTTTCGACTGAATTGGTAGCAGTTTTGAATGTGAAGAAATGAGTTATGTACAGTACTGTACTTTTTAACGATCCCAGTAAAAGAAGTCAATCAAGGTACAGTCACTACCTGTACACTACTTAACAAAGATTATGTGTAAACTGTACTCGTTTGAAAACTGTGCCAACTGGCAACACTTTTTACAAATTTATAGCCAAACCTTCCACAACATTAAACGTTTATCCTGGGTACAGTTTAAATATGCCCATCCGGGTACAGTTTGGGTAGATAACCTTTTGCCCCCGCTCCA
Organism: Drosophila austrosaltans; assembly: GCA_035045865.1. Lineage (NCBI taxonomy): Eukaryota > Metazoa > Arthropoda > Insecta > Diptera > Drosophilidae > Drosophila > Drosophila austrosaltans. The sequence continues at coordinate 12,757,655 of JAWNOQ010000207.1, forward strand.
CTTTAAGTATATTTTTCAATTATAATGTAGTCTTCTCCATGGTGTTTGACCGCCTGCCTGCCTGCCTCCTCTTCTCTACCCCAAACCCCTCCTCACAGTTCTTTGCCGCCACCTTCCCTGGATCTGATTTGTTAAGTCACCTTAATGAAATCCTTCTCTTTTGGGCCCCTCTCGTACCTTTTGCATCGATATCGAACCGTTCAAATTCCCTGCTAGTATATTCTCTCGCTCTCAATCTTTCTCTGTATCTGTCCTCTCACTCTCTCTCTCTCTCTTTGTCTGTCCTTTATATTTTATTATATTATATTTTGTTTTCTCTTAGTTGTTATCATATTTGATGCTCCGCTCGCCCCACCCCCCATTCCCCTCTTTTTTTATTGAAAATCCAATGAATATTGTTTAATTTTGTTTCTATCTTAAAATGCCATAACTATAAATATATTAAGGAAAACGATGTATAAAATTTGCAGACACTAGAAATCTTTATGCATAATTATCAATTAAACCCCACCACCCCCTTTCCACCTCTCGCTCTCCGTCTCTCTAACTCTCTCTTTCTCTCCCCATTATATTCGAAAGCTTCTCTTCTTACAAGCGAAAGAATGAATGACTCGATAAGCTTTTTTATCTTTCCATAGCTAAAAAAAAAAAAAAAAACAAAAAAAAATTAAAAAACCAACAAGAAAAATATATAAAACAAAATTTTACAAAAAAAAAAAAAAAAAAAAAAAAAAATATTTGTGGTAAAACAACAATTTTTGTTCTTCTGCTCTTTTTTTCTTCTTCTTTGGCAAAATAATTCTGACAAAACAAATACACAACAACACCCACACTCTCACACTCACACACACACATACACACACCACAAACAACTGAAATACGCTAAACACATTTTATAATGCAAAAATAATAACAACAACAACCAACACAATTACACACAAATTACGATCATTAGACCTGTCCAGTATTTCCACTGGCCTTGGCTACCGGTGGCCTTCATGCTGGTATTTCAGGCCTAACGGATCCTTTATTAAAGGGGGCACATTTACCAGGAGCGGTACCAGCACATCACCATCACCTACAGCAAATGCCCGATGTGAGTTTTTTTGTACGACAAAACAAATGGAGAAAACAAAATTATACGAAAAATATTACAAAAAAAAAAAAAAAAAAAAATAATAATAATAATTAAAAATAAAAAAAAAAAATTACCCCACCCAACCATCGAGAAAAGAAAAACAACCGATTTGGCTTGGGTTTTCAATTCAAATTCAATTCTCTGTTTAATTTCCCAAACGAATCTCAAAATACGAAAAAAAAAAAACTCCCCGGCAAAATTCTTTATTTACAAAACAAATGCAACATGACAAAGAAACCGTTACCGAACCCCCCTCCCCACAATCTTCCTAAGAAAAAAAAAACGAAAAGAAAAGAAAATGAATGCCGAAATGAATAATTCTAGATAGAAAAAGCATGTTCATTTGGCATGTTTCCTTCCCCCGTCCCAGACTTTCTCTCTCTCTTTCTGTCCATCTACAATCCAATATATATATATATATACCACGCCCCTATTCTTAGCTAGTTGTAATTGTGTCCCCTTAGTTGGCATCCTCTCCCCTAACCCCTCAATTCGTTTGCCCATCATTTGCCACAGTTGGTTATAGTTACTTCTCATACATTTTAGTCCTGTTTTGTGTCCCTTTTCCATGTGTGTCTGTGTGTGTATTAGTACTACATAACCACCTAGTGTGTGTGTGTGTGTGTGTGTGTGTGTGAGTGTTTATATATCGTTTACCTTCCTTCATTGCTTACCCTTTTTTACCCATGTGTTTTCTCAGTAGTTCATTTCTAGTTATATATTCTCTTATGGTAGTTGTGTTGTAGTGTATTCAGTGCTATCAACCTCACACACATGTACACACACACAAGCATCTATTCACCAGAGTTGCCACCTTTTACTACCTTTGGCATTTCTTTTACGATCCCCCATTGGTTGGGTATGTGTGTATGGTGGTCGCAGCAAATTGTTGGCCACATTTCAATAACATTAACAATCCAATGTATCCACTATACATACATATATACATATAAACATATACATACATACATATATATGTATGCAGCACCAATACAAACATTCCCCCTTAAACCCACCAAACTATATCGCTATTTTCCCTATATATATATATATATCCTCTGTAGACCATACAAAGTTGTTGATTTTTAGTTTTTCTCTCTCCTCCCTTCCATTCCCCTCTTTGTCGCCCTCTTCAAACACACAAACACATGTGTTTTGTGTGTGTGTGTGTGTGTGTGTATGTTGGAGAGGAGGGAATACTAAAAATCAGGCAACTTGGGAACCTCCAAAAGCCATCAAATGCATTTTTATTATCGTTGCCATTTTGCTCCCTCTCTCTCTCTCTCTTCCCTCCCTACCTTTACCTGCATCTCTGTCTCTTCTCTTCTCCTCTCTCTTTCTCCCCGCCACTATTTCTTTGTGTGTGTACATCAGTTAAAGATTTTTTTTGTAGTTTTGCAAATTGTTTCAAGTTTTTTTTCTTCTTCCCCCCCTCCCCCCCCATTTCGTTCCTTTGTTGTGTATGTTTATAATATAGATAATTGATATTCCCAACCACTTCCGCCATGACCCCCCCTTAGCATCTATTTCCCCCCTCCCACATTCTTTCTTTAGCTGTTGCTCTCTCTCTCTCTCTCTTTCTTTACCTTTTTATTCTGTTGTTGAATTGCAATTTGTTTTCTTTTCTTTTTTTATCCTGTTTTCTTTTTCTTTTTTTGGATCATAAAATATTACCCCAAATTGCATGTTTCATTCGTTTTTCGTTTTCTATTTCGTTTTTTTTTTTTATTTTGTTTGATTTAAAATTCGCATATTTTCGCATTTGATAAATATTTCAGTTTCAGACACATACGCACATATACATTTGCAATTGCATTGCTGTGCTACATCACCCCCTCCCCTCTCGCTTCACTCCCATAGTCTTTACCCTATTTGTCTATATATGTACATATATATATATATATATTGTATGATTTATACCAGATTTTTCCCATTGCATTCATTGTGCGTCGCTTTGGTCGCTTTACCAACAACCATTCATAGCGATCACCCCAACCACATGTATATCCACCTCCACCTCGTCTCACTCCCCCGGCGGACCCCTTGTATTCCACCAATGTTGTATCCCTTCGTCGTTCATTCATTCTGTTGTAACCCATCACCGCGCCACATGCTTTTGCAATTTTATGTATTTATTCAAAACTTATTTTGCAAGTGTTGCCTTTGATTTGATTAATTTATAAAACGCGTGAGTGTGTGTACATATACAACATGTGTGTGTGTGAGTGTTTCATGTCCGTTCGTCCTTTTCTTTTTCTTTTTTTTTGCTATATATATACACATATAAACGTACAGATATCTGTATATATACATAAATATATATATATACATATATACAAGGATGCAAGCAGCATGTGCGCGCGTGTGTGTGTATGTATGTATGTGTGTGAGTGTGTGTGATTTGCTGTAGGTGTCATTGGTGAAAAATAAAAAGGAAAAACTTTGAAAATATCATGAATAGAGAGGAGAGCTACAGCAGCAGCAAGAACAAAAAAAAAAAAAAAACAGAACTGACTTGAATTGAAAATATTACAATCCATGAATGTTTATATACATTATACATATATACAATGATGTTTCATATATGTATATATATATGTATATAACAATTGAATATACATATATATATAGTTTAGCCTTCGATACACACTACTTGCCTACCAAATTGTTAGAAATCAAGAATAGAAAATGGGACAAGATTTAACAAAATCAAATTAATGAAAAGGAAAGAAAGAAGATGAGACTGGAAATTTACTTAGTTTTCCAACTTAAAATGGTTCAGTTTACCCAAAATATAAATGAGAAATTCCATTTATAAGGTAAAAGTAGTAAATATTCTATTTTGTGGATAAAATAATGTCAATATAAAGATTAATATATATAAATGCTTGATTATGTATTGTAAACAAGTCTAAGATCTTATAAAGACTATCAACATTCTGCAATTATCCTTCTAATCCAATCTTATCATATCAAATCTTTAGTTAAAGTTTCTTCCAAAATTAGATCAATCTAAACTTCTATATAATCTAATACCCAATTATATAGTTTAAAAGAAATTTCATGGAATTTATTAAATAAAAAAAAAAGAACAATTGTTTCTTTTCTCAATTCTTTTCCCATTCAATATGAATTCAGAATGTGTTTATATCTTTGGGTTAACTATTATTAAAGATTCACTGTAGTTAAATTCGAGTTCGGACAGCATTAATAAGTTAAACTATAAATAATTCGATTCTTAAGAATTTTCAAATTTTTTGTAAGACTTCAGCTCGAGAAAGCTGAGATATATCTTGCAATAAGGAATACATCCACTATAGATGTTTATAGAATTATTTTCGTATAAAGTCAACATATATATATATATATATATATATATATATATATATATATATATATATATATATATATATAAACTAACTATATTTCTATAATTCTTCCTTTATGTTTGCAAAAGTTTTGTCCTGGAGTTGATCTTCGGATCTTGTTGTCCTTTCGTTATGTCGTCTACTCTTGTCCTTTGTTTTGTCTGTCTGCTTGTCTGTTAGTCTGTTCTCTCTTCTCAATCTATATATTCAATTTGTACGCTACTCTGGTTATTAACAACAACAACAACAGCACACACGCACACACACACACACACACACATTTACAAATACATCCACACTCAAACATATATATGGACATGTGTATGTGTATCTAATATCCATGTATAAAAAGCATTTAAACTATATTTTTTGTTGTTGTTTGTTTTAAACAATTTTGTTGTTGCATCGCAAGGAGCATAGATATACATATATCATATATCTTGATCCTTGCTATTATTAATTTGTTGCTTTTTCTACTTTGCATTTCTCATTTTCTATTTTTCTTTTTTTGCTTTTGCTTCTCTTTGATTGTCGTATTTTAGTTTTCGTTTCGTTCTAACGCGCGTTGTGTTGTGAATTCCTTTAACCAGAACCAGTTCCACAGCTCCAGAACCAGAACCAGAACCTAGAAAACAACACCCAAAAGAAAAAAAAAAAAAATATATATATAAAAAAACTAAAGAATATATGCCTACACTAAAACATTTATATATATATATATATAAACATATTTCAATACATGACTTAACCATCAAAAATATGATACTGTCTATATACAGATATGCATATATATATATATATATATTGATACCACCTATATCTCTATCAAACTATCTCTCTCTATCTCTTTACAAAAATAATTACATTAATCTATATTCATATAAATACATAAATATAAATTATCATAATTTGACTAATTTCATTTTCTTTTTCCCCCTTCTACCCACATAAATACACGCGCACACACACACACACCGAAACACACACGCACACATACGCGCTCACGCAATCAGGTTGCCAAGAATCCTTTGGCCAGTTTGGCTGCTTTGGGTCTAGCCGGAATGAATCCTGCCAGCACTGGTGGCATTAATCACACAGGTAAGTTCCAGAAAAAAAAAAAAGAAAAAAAATTAAAAACTCACAAACGGAATCACAATCTCCCATCGTTGATACACAACAACAACTATAATAATAATAAAAAAAAAATATTCTAAGAGCATCCACAAGAAGAAAGAAAAAAAAACAACATTACTCCCCTCTTCCCACACCACCCCACCCCCCCAGTCGTCCACATGCACATTTACATAAATCCTATATTCCCCCTGTATCTAATATAGGCTCTAACCCAGCAGCATTAGCTGCCCTGGCCGGATCTCAATTGCGTACAGCAAACGCGAATCGTGCCCAGCAACAGCAGCACGAGATGACCGTATCGAATGATTTAATTGGCTGCATCATTGGCAAAGGTGGCACCAAAATAGCCGAAATACGCCAAATTTCCGGCGCCATGATAAGGATCTCCAATTGTGAGGAGCGTGAGGGTGGCAACACTGATCGCACCATAACCATTAGTGGTAATCCGGATTCAGTGGCATTGGCTCAATACTTAATCAATATGAGGTGAGTGTTTCTGTATTTTGTCATTTAAAATCATTAAAAAAAAAAAAAAAAAAAAAAAAAATCCATTCGATTTGTATTATTTCAAAAAAAAAAAAAAAAAAAAAAAAAAAAAAACATTTTGTCGAATTGATTTGCAAAAAATTGCAATTGACAAAGCAAAACAATAAAAAAAAAATGAAAAAAAAGAAGGTCTAAGGAGGTGGTCGCGCGCGGTCTCCTCTCAGTAGTCTGTGGCGGCGGCGCGTTCAAAACATTTAACTTAAACAACGGTTTTGGGTTTAGGTTAAGATCAACAAACACACAAAAAAAAAAAAAAAAAAAAAAAAAAAACCAACTTAAAATAAAAGGAAAAAGCAACATAAAATAGTCTATAAGTCGTAAGCCCAACCAATAGCAAAAAAAAAAACAACAAGAACAACCACCAATCCACCAAATGCAAATTATTATTTTCCATAGTTTCAAAAGTAAAACCAAAATCAACTCAAACTCAACTCAAATCAAAACCAAACACACAAAAATTTTCTTTTCACTTAGCTTAACTCTGAATCTATATAAAATATATAATTAGCATCTAAGTTCAGCAGGCGCCCGAGCGAGGATCAGGAGAGCAAGCAGGCACCTTTAACTACTACCACTACTACTACTAGTACTTACTACTATTATTAGAACAACTACTACTACTATTACTACTTCTACTACCTACAAACTGCTACTACTACTACAACAACAGCGCCACAACGAACGCACACATTCTGGAACTAAGAAAAAGAACAAAGAAAAAAAAAACGAACTTAATTGGTACTCTTCTTCACAAAACCTAAAGAGCCAACCAGCAGCTCAGCTCAACTCCAAAAATCCAACTAAACCTTCCTCCAAAAAAAAAAAAAATAAATAAATAAATAAATAAAAAAAAATATATAAACAACTATAACAAATTACATCCTACCCACTTTTTCGGTCCATCTCCATCCCAGAGAAAAAAAAAAAAAAAAGAAAAACAAAAACGCCAACCCAAAAGTTTTCTTATCCTATCACCCAAAAAAAAAAAAAAAAAAAAATTATATTGAACGCCCCACCAAAACCAAACCAAAAAAAAAAAAAAAACAATCAAAACTCTCTCCGTAAACTCCGTACCACCGTTCCGTTTCCTCCACACAAAAACCTCCTTAACCTTTTTAATAACACCAAAAAAAAAAAAAAAAAAAAATATCAACTCAATTCCGCAAAATCAAAAAAAAAAAAAGAAAAAAATATAAAGAATATTTTTGAAAACTTACCTTACCTCACAACAATATCCCAAAAATTTGTTCCTCTTTTTTCTTTCTTTCTTTCTCTCTTTCTATCTACCTTATCCAAAAAAAAAAAAAAAACCCATTCCCCAACCTCCTCTTTCACAGTGTTGAGCTGCAGAAGGCCAATCTTCAAGAGCAGGCCGCTCAGGCAGCCCAACAACAACAAAATGGCGGCACACCGGCCATTGATGGCACTGGAACCGGAACCAATGGCACCGCCACAGCAAGTAACTGCCTCACAGTGACTCTCAGTGGCGGTGGCAGTGGTGGGAGTAACAGTAGCAGCAGCAGCAGTACCGCCAGCAGCAATGGCAGCTATACCAATGGCAATAGTGGCAGCAACAACAACAACAACAGCAGCAACAGTACCACCAACAATGCAACAGGTTCCGGCAGTGGTACGGGAACAACCACTGCAACAGTTACCACCAATGGCACATCGACAATTAATCCAGCCACAGCAGCCGCTCTGGCAGCCAGCCCATTGGCATCAGCCCTACAATTGTTAACCAAACCTGGTGCACTCAGTGCCCTATCCAATTTGACCGCCTTGGATTTACTAAGCCTAACCACATTGGGTAGCAATAATGGTAATACAGCTGGCGGACCGCCGGTACAGACAACCGGTGTGAATCGTGCAAAGGGACATTATGCCACTTCACGTTTCCGTCAGCATCAGACCGAAACTGGTGGTGAATCGGAGAAGCCGCGTAATAAGTTTAATCCCTACTAGGATTAGGCCCACACCACCGTCATTAGCGCCACCACCATCACCACCATTCACATACAAAACACAGATGCAGACGGACAAGCCAATGTCCTTGATGATGCCTAAAAGTATACTATAATAATCATATACCTTACACAAACATGCAAGTAGAGAGAAGAAGAAGAATTAAGAATAAGATACAATCCCCCTCCTCCTCCCCCCCCCCACACACACACACTAATCACTTAGATGTTTTTTTTCGATTTCATAACGATCGATCATGAGATTCTAATCATTATCATCATCATTATAAGAAATAGTGTTGCGACAGCTTTAGAGTATAGATTCTTGAAGAATAGTTTATGATACAGATGAAGAAGAAGCACGATAATGAAAGTGAAAGAGGAGAAGAAAAAGAAAGAAGTTTAAGGAATAATGATGAAAAAAACACGAAGAAGAAAAAGAAACCATGAAAAAATACAAGAAGAGAACAAATAGATGAAGAAGTAGGGGGAAAAAACAGAAGATAAATTGTATAAATAATTCGCGTATTCTAATATAACCAAAATTTGTATTCAAAACATTTTCAAGACAGTTTTTTTTTTTTTTACATATACGATTTACATATAGTGCATAATTAATACATACATCAGTATCGATCGAAAGTTGTAGTAGTTTTCTCTAGACTTAAGGCAAATATTTAACAGAAAAGAAAAGAAAAATATTCGGTTTTTGATTTTGGTTGATCTAATTTTTTTTTTTTTTTGGATTAGCCAAATATATATATATAGGGCAGCTCTTTATATATATGTGTACACATTATATATATATATATATATATATAATCAAGCACTTGAACAAAACTGTGTGTATCGAATATATAGGAAAAACTAAATTAAACCAACAGCAAGAACAAGAACTTTTGACCAAGTGACCAAGCCCCTTTCCTATCTACCATTAGTGTAGGTGTTATTCCATTTTTTCCCCTCCCCCTTTAACCCGTCTCTCCCAATTCAGATATCGATAAAGTTTTATCTATAATTATAGAATTTGCCAAATTTTTCAATGCGCATCCGTTTAGAACAGTTTTTTGAAATAATATATATATATATATAGATATATATAGTTGTAGTCAAGAGAGAATAAATCGAATATTGATAGGAATGAAGAATTAACAAGTATATAAACTAGTTAGTATATAATCAACCCCCATCCCCTCTTAGTGTGTAGTCACTTATGATCTAATCTTTCCTTATCCTATAATCCTTCATTGTAACATAGATGATATATATATATATACATTGATATATCTAATCATTTAATCAATCAACAAACCAATCAATCAATCGATCGATCTATCCTCTATCCAATTCAATATTAAGCACACTCAACTAAATGTATTTTTAATCCCCTCCTCTCTCTCTCTCTATCTATCTAACACTCTTCCTTCTTTAAAACTATATAAACTAGTTGATAAGCCGAAATGTAAGCCATTTGTCAAGAAAAGTTTCTGTAAGAAGCTTTTACAAAAAAAAAAAAAAAGAAGATACATCCCCCTATGCATTGTACACCTCCCCCCAAAAGAAAAGAAAAAACTTAAGAAATGGTATACAAGAGATACACAAAGACACACACATACACACATGAGATATACATATATATACATATATGTATATATCTCTTTAATCTAAATAAAAAATCAATCCCAGTGTGTACAATGACCATTTATGGACCAATTCGCTCTAATTGACGCAATCGACGCAATGAGCGTAAAAATTACTTACAATATATATGATTAAATACATACATATATGTATATATATGATGTATTTGTATTTGAATAATCATCAACTGAAGCCATTTGAAGGTAGACAGAAAACGAAACAAAAATAAATTAAAATAAAAACCGAAAAAAAGAAACAAAACAAGAAATTGCAACAGCAGCAAGCGAAGAAACAAAACGCAAGCAAAAGTTATTAATGTATTAGACTTGAAGTCTTTAATTCTTTGATTGTCGTCTTAGTCGATATTCACATACATTTATACATTTCTATTATACATACATATACATACATATATATATATATATACATAACTATTATTTATATATCGAAAAATTATATATACGAATGTAAATTTTGTTATTATTATTATAATTATGATTATTATTATTATTATAACTATTATTTTTTTATATTATTATGAAACCAAATTCTGTTTTTGAATTGGTCGAAAACATCATTATAATCATATTATATATAATGTTGAAAAGTATTTGGAAATTCACAAAAATTTCTCCATCTCTCTCTCCCTCTCTCTATCTATATCTATATCTTATAACTATCTATCAATCTAACTAACTCTTTTCCTCTACAAAAACCCTCTTTTGTATGCTATAGTTTTACTCTTACACATATATACACTCATATACACAACAACTCATACACACATATACAAACATTAAGTTTTAAGCGGGCTTACGATTTTATAACCAAAACTCTATATACAAAAACATACATAAGAGTATATATAATATAATAATAATATAATATACATAAAATTATGCGAATTCTAATTACTTATATTATATATATATATATAAATATATATATATACAAATGTAGATGATCCAAATCAACATCAAATGATGATGAAAAAAATGAAAAGAAATGGAGAGAAAGATCATGATAAATGAAAGTAAAAGCAAGATCAATGTAATAATTAATTCTTAAATCTACATAACTAGGGACACACACATTGTAGTGAACACACACAAACACACTCATACATACATACTTACATACATGCATACAATATACTTATATAGGAAAAGCTTTACCTGTAGCCTCGATTCTAACTACAAATACGAATATATTAAAACAATGGCATGAACAACAACAACAAACAAAATACAGCAGTAGTAGCAGCAGCAACAACAACAACAACAACCAGCAAGCAAAACATAATTTATAATGAAACAATGATTGGAATAATAAAAGAAAAAAAAAAACAACAAAATCTCAAATATCTTTTCATCGAACTAAACTAAAATGGAACTATAAATCGAAAAGCAGCTCCATCAAATGGTTTTACAGCGATCTCTATATATAAGGCAAAAGTAGTCCGATTTGGATATAGTTTATAGTTGCATATATGTATATATATATTGGCAAACTTAGATCTTAATATATTTCAGTTATTCGATTAGCTTGGGCTAAAATGTGGTAAAAAACAGACGAACTTTCTTATAATGAATTTGCATTATATAGAAACTTGATTATATTGAATTTCTGATCAATTAATCAATTATTTATAAGAAGAACTTTATTATATAATAGGAAAGTTTGACTGTATTTATTGATCTTTATTGATAACTAAACAAAAGTCATAAGAATATTGCAAAAAAAAAATAATATTGAAATTTAGAAATTTGATTTCCGGTTCTCTTCTGATCAATTTGCATCGCTTAAAAGCTATCACAGAACTACAATAAGAGAGAGGATGAGGAGTCCGCTTTTGTATTGAGGATATTGTAAATTCTATATATACCTAAATCACCAAAATTATATTAATACAAGAATATATATTTTTATGTATATTTCCCATTTTCTAGAATATCAATGGAGACCGCTGGCTTGCCCATACCTGGCTATCATTATATTGCCCCCAGTGCAATTGTTAAAACGCCCATACACTAAATTGGGTCGTGTCCACACACACACCAAGAAACACTCAAAAACAAAAAACAAAAATACTAAAACAACTTCAAATTCGAATTGAACCGCAAGGAGGAATGGAGAGGATAAAAATGAGGATGAAAGATCTGGATGTGAACTGAAACAGGAGGAAAAGGAGGATGAGGAGGATGGATAGACTCTCGAACTGGAACTGGGACTGGCACTGGAACTAGGACTGGGCTGTATCTACATTTACACTTACAAACACATACACACACACACACACACACATACACCTAACTGGACAGCGCGAGAAAACGTCTAAGAGAAAAACAACATAAAGAAAAAACAAACAAAAAACAATATTTAAAAGAAAATAAAAACAAAACAAAAAAGGAAAGAAATGTTAATTTATAAGCAATACAACAACAAATAATATATACATTAAATCATAAACTAAATACAACAACAACAACAAAAAGAAAAAGAAGAACAAGCAAAAAAAAAACAAAGGCAAAAGCAAGAAAGAAGAAAAACAAAACAAAACAAAAAACGAAAAACTGAAAAGCAAAAAGAGAATACATCATATGACAAGAAAAACGTAAACAACAACAACAAACAATTTCATTCATAATATTCAATAATTCACTCGGCACACACACACACACACACATAGACACACAACACATGGAAACAAACAAATTTACATACGCGTTATATTTATTCATTGATTCTTATTAATTCTGATATAATATCATACGTTTTTTTTTTTTTTTGTGGTCATTAAGTTTATAGAAGAAGAAAGTAAAAAAAAAAAGAAAAAACCATAGCAGAAACAACAACAACAACAACAATAATAAACAAAGAAGAAGCAGAAGAAAAAAGAAGCAAAAGCAGCAAAAGAAAACCAATATAAGAGAGAGAGAACTTTTATGTTATATACCGTTTTTTCGAGGATCGTTTCTCTTATACGCGGGGCGACCTCTCAGAGTAAGAGCAAAACAGCAATTAATTGTAAGTTTAGTCAAAAGCAAAAACGAATAAAAGCATTAAAAAAAGCAAACAAAAAAAAAAAAACAAAATAATTGAAAGCAATTAACCACAATACATACATACATACATACATACATGCATACACATATACATATATATGTATATATAATACATGCATACAACCAACAGAATAAGAGAAATGGAAAGTAAAAGCAAGCAAAAAAAACAATTTCCAAAATGAATGAAAAATAGGCAAACCAACCAAATCGAGCAAAAACTTTAGCCAAATGACAAATCAAGAAAAATTAAGGCCCAGCAAAAGGAAGAGAAGAACAAAGAGTTAGAGAAGAACAAATGGAGACAAGAACAAAATTACAGGCAATAACAAAGCAAAAGTGAATAATAATTAAAAAAATATAATTAAAGGAAAAGTAAAAACTAAACCAAGACCAGGCCAAGAGAGTAGCAATAAATTAAACTCTTTGCTTTTGTTTTGCTTTATACTCATATATACATATATATATATATATATATATACGTATAGTATGCATCTACATGTGTATATGTATGTGTGTGTGTAGGACATGGCGTTATATTCAAATATATATACATATATATTGATAATAATAATTCTTTTTTTTTTTTTTAAATTAATTATTTCTCTTTTTTTGTCGTCTTCTTAATTATGATTATTAATTATTATTATTATATTATTATTATAATATTATTATTGTAATTGTTATCGAAATTGTATTTGTGATTTTTGAATATGTTTAGACTGATGTGCAAAATTCTGATTCACACACACACACACAAAACACACACACACACACACATGTGAGAAATCAATCATTTAAAATTAGTTATGGAATATAAATTCTTATTATTTTTTTTTTTTTTTAATTTTAATTTTCGAAATTAAATAAAAACAAATTGAATTAAAAGCAACTCTCACAATTTAGTTGAATGAAAATTAGTTTTTGAATATTGTTTTAAGTTTTCCAAAGAAAAAAAAAAAGAAAGTAGACAAATATAAAACACTCTCACACATACACACTCACACACACAAAAGAAATACACACAAAATTCAATTATTGAGCCAAATTTTTTCTTAATTAACTAAAACAAAACAAATTATGTGAAATTGTTATAGTTTATTTCAAATTTAAATTACAATAATAATTTTTAAGCACTTTTTGCGGCGATTAAAAAAGACTTTTCTAATGCAAAGAGAGAGAGAGAGACACACAGAGAGAATGAGAGAGAGAGAGAGAGAGAGCGAGAGAGAGGAAGAGAAACAAGAAGCAAAACGAGATGAATAAATAATGGATTTAAATTTTAATGAAATAATTTTAATTTATTAGCTGTTAAATTTATACGCAAAACAACAAAAAAAAACAACCACAAAATAAAAAAAAAAAAACAACACACACACACACACACAACAACACAGAAAAACAAGAGAAAAAACCAAGAGAAAAACAAAAAAAAAAAAAATAAATTGATTTTCAAAATGTTAAAATTAAAAAACAATTAATTTAAATTTTTATTCAAATTTTGTTATAAATTATAGTAGGCTTGGGCAGTTAAAACCAAAAAAAAAAATAAATAAATAAATAAAAAATAATAATAAAGAAAAAGTGAAAACGAAATGATGACGAAAAAAAAAAAAAAACAAATTACAAGGAACAACCGAGCAAAAGAAGAAAAAGTGTCAAAAAGAGAAAAGAAAAAAAACGAAGAGAGAAAAAGGGTGAAAATTTTCTTTGCTCAGAACGAATGTCAAAAGAAAAGCTTGTCAAGGAAAGCTTTTCAGAGAGAAAGAGAGAGAGAGAGAGAGAGAGTAATAAGGAGTAGCCTAAAGAAGATGACGATAAAAGCGACGAAGAAGAAGAAAAGGATAATGATCATGCTGAAGCAAGGCCAAAATGTGTCAAATTTTTTGATTATACAAATTAAATAATACATATCCAATTACTAAAAAAAAAAAAACATAATACCAAAACACACACACACACACTCACATATTGTAATTATATTAATCAATACACACACACTGATACACACACACACACATTATAGCAAAGAATCTAACATATATATATATCAAAATATAAGTCAAACATATCCCCCAGGAGAGAAACACAAAAAAAAAAAAAACAGCAAACAAACAAACAGATTAAAAATAATTAATCATCATTTTTTTTTTCTTTTCTCTCTTAAATTGTGTTTTTTTTTTTTTTTTGTCTGTGCCCCCGAAATGAAATGGAATCGATGAGAAATTTCTTCATATATATATATATATATGTAAATCTATATCTAAATGTGTATATATAAATATAGATTTTCTTCGATATTCCAATTTCTTTTCAATTGTTGCTGATGATGATGATTGAAAAAAAAAACAACTTATGAAATAAAACATGATTACAGGAAAACAATTGTTAATAAAAGAGAGAGATTATTAACTAACTAAATGCAAAGTAAAAGAAAAGAAAAAAGCGATGAAAAATACCAACAACAACAAGAAAAACTATTATTGCCCCGCGCATTCAATGAAAGAAAAAAGGATCAACCAACAACAAAATGCAAAACAAAACAAAAAAAAAAACTTTCGTTTTTTTTTTTTTGTTTGGGAATATGCGGCAAATATATAATAATGATAAAAAAAAGAAAAAGATAAAAAATAAATATCAAGCGAAACAAATGGAAAAACTATTTCGTGATTTTAGTGACAAATATTTCGCTGGTGACAAAACAATTTGAAGCAATCATTTTTGAAAGATACAAAACAAAAAAAAAAAAAAAAAAAAAGACCACAACAAATGGCAAATGGCAAGATGCAAATTCGTATATGTATCTATATATATATAGAAATGAATTCGTATATATATATACACATAAATATACATAAATTAAATATATTATTATTGTAAACTTGTATTGTAATTGTATTTGAAATATTTAGTAAATTTTTTGCGCAAGTTATGAAAGTAAACAAAAACAAGAAGGAGAAACTAAAACAAAAACAAAAAAAAACAATGTAAAACGGAGAGCAACAACAGGCGGCGGCTAATTGTAGACGGGTCAACTAGAGGTGGGTGGTTAATTCGGGTTTGTAAGGGATAAGTTAAAAAAAAAAAAAAAAATAATTAATTAAACAAAAACAAAAATTATTCAATAATTAATACTTATTAATAAAAAATAAAAAACCAAGTTAAACTTCGGTATAGCACCGAATATTTTATACTCTTGCAGGAAAGAAAAAAAACTACTTTTAAAATTAAAAAAACCAATATCGTTGCTATATAGATGTCAGTTGATATATAAAGTTGTTCGGTCTAGATTTCTCTCTTTAGCTTTTAGCAAAATTTCCTTCTAATATCGAACCAAAACTCTAAAAAACCATTCTTTAAAAAAAATGATAGGAAACGATTTGAACTTCAAGATTTTGAATACATTGAATATTCATTGATATACATTGAATATTAAAAAATTAAAAACTGATATTGGCTTTGAAACGGTAAAAGATCAATACTACTAATACCTATTGAAATCTTTCTATTTTCTTAAATAGCTTACAACTAATTGACCAAACGGTTTTTCAATATTTCAAAATTTTGTTCTCAAAGGCATTGATAGACTTTGAGAACACACTTTATATATATATATATATATATATGTATATATATTCCTTATTCTTAAACAATTTCTGAACACTTAGACAATATCTTTCATTCTATTCTTCCTGTAAGGGTATACAAAATTATGTGTATTATATAGCTCAAGAAAGGAAAACAAAACAATTTTTACTAAAAAAAAAAAAAAAAAATGTATGTGTAATGTGTGTAATTATTTAACAACAACAGCAACAGCTACAAAGACAAAACAAAAATAATATTATATTAAAGAGAAACTTTTTTTTTTTGTTTGTGTTTTTTGTTGAAAACTTGTAAATTTGCAAAGGAAAAATACGTGTAAGAAAAGCAATTTTAATGGTGCCTTAAACAACCAAACCAATCCAAGCAAATTTCTTCCTCTTGCCCCCAAAAACAATGGAAAACGCGATGAAGAATTTAGAAGAGTAGGAAAACTAAAAAAAAAAAAAAAAAAAAAAAAAAAAAAAAACAAAAAAAGAAAGAAGAATTGATGATAGAGGTCGAAAAAGCAAAAGTAGAAAAAGAAGAAGAAGAACAACAACAACAACCACCAAGACAAGAAACTCAAATCTAATTTCAAAGAAAATGGCAAATGTGAGTTTTCTTTCAGATTTTCAATTTCCATAATGAATTTCTTACTTTCAACTTAAAACCCGTAGTAAACGCTTCATACATACACACACACACACACACATACACTAATCATAGGTGGTGTCTGTGTGTGTGTGTGTGTATATATATATATATATATGATCATATATTGTTAATTAATATTGTATATGAAAAGATTTAGTTAAATATGTTAACCACACACAACTCACTCACTCACTCACTCACTCTATCTATCTGTCCCTTGCCTCTTGTAATCACTCTCATATATAGAATCTATATATGTATATACATATAGATAATAATACTTATCCCTTTTTCAAAGATTGACCGACCCAATAACAACAACAACAACAACAGATATACAAAATTCGCTCAAAGCTATTGGAAGAACCAGTTTGTAGTAAAGTTGCCCGTTACACTTAGAAAAAAAAAACAAAAAACAACCAGAAACCAAATACCAGAATAATAATAACGATCTGTGTATATATATATATATATCTGTATATTTATATATATATATATATATATATATATATATATATATATAAAATAAAATAAAAACAATTGAACTAATCAATTTAGCTGCAAGTAGTTGAAACACCGAACAAATATCATTATATAGAACACATATATAAATGTTTCTCTCAGTGTATTTGCTCACACATTTTTACAACAATAAGTAAGATAAAAAAAAAACAAAAAACAAAAGGATAAACAAGCATTTAAGGCACTTTGACATATTGATGGATATTGACTTGATGAATAAAAAAAAATAATTGTTAAAAAAGAAAAACGCAAAAAAAAAATCGTAGGCAAAAACAAAAATACATATTTATATACATATATAAAAAGGTAAAGAAACAAAAAAAAAAAAAAAAGAAGCTAAATTTTAAGGTATTTTAGATATTCTTATTTAATATCCAAAAGAAAGAAAAACAAAACAAAAAAGGAAATTCAACGGCGAAAACGATACGAAAAAAGAATTTTAATTTAGACAGAAGAAGAGAAAAAAAACAAAAAGAAAATATAAAAAATGCATATTCATTTAATATTGGTGTTAGAAATTGTTAAGCAACAAACAAATAAAACATTACAAATCTGCGCAGAAAGCAAAACAAAAATTTCAAAACAAACCCAAAACCCAACAAACCGCATCAAATAGCCAAAAAAACAAGAAAAGAAAAAAAAAGAGGAAAGTATTAGAAAAAAGAAAAAGAAAAAACCAAATTGATGGATAATTTTTTATTCCATAATAATTGCATCATAAATGCATTTTTTCATTTATTCTGATTCTGGTTTCTTTATCCACAGCCCCCGCTGTCCCCCCCCTCAAAATCCTAAAGGGGATGAGGGGGAGTGCGGGTTATATACTTTGAGTATGCAAAGTGGAAGGGAAATAAATATATATCTACGTGTATTCCAATTCATCAAAGCAATTGAAGAAGCAGCAAAAAATAGGCAAATGGCTAGGCTAGAGAACTTACTACTACAACTAGCCAAAGGTTTCTCAGACATATATATATATATCTATATATATATATATATAGCAAAACAAAAAATATTATTCACTAAATGGTTAAACTAAATACATATATACATGCATACATACAAAACATTAGCAAACCAAAAAAAAAAAAAAAAAAAGAAAATGGGAAAATTATAAAAGGAAAAGGAAATTTACATATATTCCGTTTAGAAATTATTCAAAATTGCTCAGACAAATTGAAATTTACTATATTATACATACATATCGTCTAATGTTTTGATCTCTCAACAGATTGTTTTTCAAATCTTAAAATATATATAAAGAAGAAAGTTTCTAGGAATTAAATTGAACAATTTTTATTTCATGATACTGAATTTTGTTTCGTCTGATAGTGGAATGAAAATTATAATCGTTTAGATCTGTTCCCAGAGAGAGTTTCCAAATCCACAGATTTCTATCGATATTTGAAAGGAAGAAAACTATTTACAATATGACAAAATCATTGAAAATCGTTTAAAACAAGTCAAACCTCTATTATTGGGAAAAAAATGTAATTCGACAAAAAAAAAATTGTTTGGTCCGATTGTTCCTATAGAGCTATAGCATATAGATGACCGATTTGGCTGAAACTTAGCACAGATAGTTCTATATATACTAAACTTTCAAATGCCAAATTTCGTGACAATCGTTTTAAAAACACCCAAGTTATTGCTCTAAAACGATATTTTTGACCGATCGTTCCTATGGTAGCTATATGATATAGTAAACCGATTCTAATGAAACTTGGTGGATACGTTAGAAAGTATACTAAACTCATGAACAACAAATTTTGTTATCTTCGATTTAAAAACAACCAAATTTATGGAAGTTTAACTCTATTCTCGACCGATCCTTCCTATGGGAGCTATATAATAAAGTCATCCGATCTGGATGATTCCGAAATATACATTGCCTGCAGCAAAAAGAAGCCCATGTGCAAAATTTCAACTCTGTAGCTTTAAGGGTCTCGGAGGAGATCGTGTTGATCCAGACAGATAGACGGGCAGAGGTTAATCAAATCAGCTCAGCATGCTGATCAATAATATATATACTTTATATAGTCGGACATGCTTTTGACCAAAATTAATATACTTTTGCAAGGGTATAGAAAGCTAAAGACCGAGCCAAGTTTCCTTTTTAGGAAACTACAACAACCAAAAAGAGAGAGTCCGATAGCTTTCATTGCTTCTCTCTTGCCTTCTGTTGAACCAAGACAAATCTAGTGGTAATTATTAATCTGATTTAATCAGTTTAGATACCTTAAGAGATATCTACTAGACACATTATTCATATGCAAGTGCAAAATCACTTATAAGTTTCTATTCCAAAATCGTTTAGGTTTTTCAATATTTAAACTTTGATCTTTGGTGAGTAATTTATGGACAATTTCTAAACAGAATTCGGCACTATAAAAATAAAACAAAATAAAACCAATTCATTAGACAGACAATAGCTATAGAGTATTGGCATAACCAAGGAATGAAACTGGCGCATTACACTTACAAACAAAAAGAAAACAAAAACAACAAATTAATGAACAAAAAACCAAATATCAACAAAATCTCTCTGTTTAACATATTGATTGTATATGTGTGTGTTTGTATATGTGTAATTAATGACAAAAAAAAAACCAAGAAAAAGATAAACTAATTGTAAGACTCTCTCTATATATATGTATACATGCAAGCATATACGTATATATATATATATATGTACATATGTATATACATACATACATATATATATATCTATATATGTGTATCTATCTATATGGATGAACAACTCTCTCACTCTCGAATCTATCATGAAGATAATGAATGTTGCAGCATTAAATTGATAAAACTGAACAATTGGGATCAACTTATATTTAAAATATAAGATAAAATTAAAACAAAAAAAAACAAAAAAATTAATTAATTAAGATGTTCGAAATGATAAAGAATGAATCTCAGACCCAGCAAAGTTTGTAGTTAAATCAAGCAAAAAACAAAAGAAAACAATGCAAATAAAAATACTTAGAGAACAAATAAAATTGTGCCAAAATAGATAAAGAAAAAAAAAAAAAAAACAAAAACATGATCAGTGGATGAGCAGAAAATGCAACATAAAGAATGAAGATAACTGGCCAAAAAACAAAACAAAACAAATGGATAAAAACAAAAACAAAATACATATAAAAGTAAAAGCAAAGCACAAGCACACAATGGAAATGTTTTTCGTTTTGCGCTTTTTATTCCTTCGGGGGGAACAACACATAGGAATTATACGAATTTCAATGGAATTTCATTTTTCTGAAAATACAACTAAAAAAAAAAACAAACAAAACTAAATGACAAAGAAAACGAAACAAAAAGCAACAACAACAAGAACAACAAGTTTAGCACTTTAAAGAGCTTATTTAACAAAAACCAAAAACAAAAAACAAAAAAACAAAAAAGAAAGCAAAGTAAAACCAAAACACAAAATACAAATCAATATTAAGGACATTGAAAAAAAAAGAAAATGGAAAGCTAATGAGAAAACCGACAACAAGTAACAAAATGAAAATGTTAATGAAAAAGTGTGCCAAAAATATGTAAAGAAAGCAAAAGAACAAAAGACGACGAAGAAAATCTACAGGAAAATGGCAAAATGGCGGTGCAAAAGTGAAATGAAATGCATTGATATGGATTCTATAGATATATAGTATCATATATATACAAATATATATATATATATATCGGGTCTAAGCATCCTATTAATTGCATTATAACCATTTGTGTTTGCTGAGATGTGAATGAAATATTTTATTGCATGCATCTGGGGGCGTGCGCCTAAAAGATGCCACACAAAATTGATTGCAGCCAAATAATAGAAAGTTTGTTTTCTCTTTTTTTCTCGTTTCTTTTCATTCTTAAGCACCAAATTCTCACTTCCACTTTTTCCCCGTTTTTTCCCGTTACTTTTTCCATTAATTTGCACAACTAATACCAAAAACAAAAAAAAGAAAATATAAATAAATAAAATGTATTTACAAGTTGAAGACAAAAAAAAAAAAAAGAAAAACACAAACACAAGCAACAAAAAAAAAAAAACTAAAGACAAAAAAAAAAAAAAACTGCAAGGCAATCATATAACTAGAGCTTCAATAAATAAAATGAACAAAACAAATATGTTGAATGATAATTGAATAAAATAAAAGGAGAAATAATGCAAAAGATGAAGAAAGAATGGAAATCGAAAGGAAATGCCTAATAGCAAAAACTGTTTTTGGAAAAATATATTTGCGTTATAATTGTGGTTTGAAAACAAAAAAAAAAAAAAAAAAAAAAAAGATAACAAAAACAAAAACAAGACAAGAAAAAACAAAAAACAAACAAAAAAAAAAGTTAGTGCCAATTTTTTAGTGCAAATTTTTGTTTGCCTAATTGTTTTGTATCCAATTTTTCAGTTATCAAATTTTCTTTGTTAGTAAAACAAAACGAATGAAGAGATAATTAAGGCAAAAACCAAAAACAAGTAAAACAAAAAATGGAAAACGAAAAACAGTTGGTTTCAAAACCACCAATTTTTGGGAAATTTTCAAAAACAAAAAAACAAAGAAGAAAAAAAAAACGAAGAGGAGACAAAAAAAAAAAAAACAGAAATGCTTAGCACAGTGTGTAGTCTAGTGTAGAAAGATGCAGTAAAGAAAATGAAAATAAGAAGCAAAAGTGAAAAAAACCAATAAATTACACTGAGAAAAAAAGTAGTTGTAATTTTTTTTTTTCACAACATACACACATACACACACACACACATAGAAACTCTGAAAAGAAATGAAGCACTGATCGTAAGATAAATGAGAAACACTTTTAGCAACTAAATGGAAAAAAAAAAAACTATGAAAAATCTCTCACATACATACACACAAAGACACAACATACAAACAAAAGGATATTTAATGTGGCTAGCAAACAAAAAACAAAATGAAATGAAATATGAAGGAAAATACAAAACAAAATGAAAAAAAAGAGTAAAGAAAAACCTATACCATAAGTGAAATTAATCTTGTTTATCTGTGTACAACAATAATATTTAAAAACCAAAAAAAAAAAAAAAACAACAACTAATTCTTAAATGTGTATTAACAATTCTATACAAAAAAAAACAGAATATCAGATTGACCGACAAAGAATCGCTAACTAAATGAGACAACTAAAACAAGAACAACAACAACAACACTCGGAAAATAAAAAAAAAAGGGATAAACAAAGATTGATCCACCGCAAAAGCAAACATCTTGCCGTTAGTCTATCATGATACAAAGTTTGAGATCCATTATGCATCGTCCGGATATAGTCGATTCAATGTGAGAGAGTATTAGTTACAACCACTACTAATACCTTTTAACCATCTATCGATCAACTTAAGTCACACAAGTTATAATTGAAACTTTATCTGCCAATTAACAAGACAAGTCCAAATGGCAATATATATATATGTATATCTATCTATCTATCTATGATTGATTACAGGGTTTTTAAATTTCTATATGATAATTATATATATATATATATATATATATGTAATGTTTCAATGAACAACAAAACAAAACATATCTCTCAACAAGATCAAAGAATAAGATGAATTTTTATTACATTGCACATTGCAACTCACCGATAGCAATGCCGCCAATTCAATGGACATATCTTTCCCATTACATTCACATGCTTCGATATCTGAAATGATAAGAGTTAATCATCATATATAGCGAGATATTGTATATAAATTTTTTGTACATTTTTCATGACGTAAACACTTTGACTTTAACTTTGTATCTTGATAATTATTGGCTAAGGTGAACCGAGTGTTTGGTATCTATATTCAGATCTTTGAGTTATCACTAGATCAAACTAATTCAGTAGAAAAGACAGTTGCCAGTGGAAAGTTTCACACACACACACACACACACCGACACACTGACACACTGATTTGAAAAAAAGCGTTAATTGAATTGCTGCTGAAGAAAATTGTATCTCAAATAACTCAAAAGTATGAGTCATCATGGACAAACACACACAGACACACAACACAATTGCATTACAATAATTATTAAACAAAAAAAAAAAAAAAAGAAAAGAAAAACAGAAAAAATATTCGCAATGTACAAGCAAATGGTAAAAAGTTGAAATAAAATAAAACAAAAACAAAATATAATAAACATTATTTACAAAACAAAAAAAAAAACAAAACAAAACAAAACAACATATTTACAATTCTATATAAATTATATTAAAAAAAAATATTTACATATATATATGAAAAAGGACAAAACAAAAAATAAAAAAAATGAAAAACAAAAGCAAGACAAAATCAATGTGTATGCAGCAGCAACAACAACAACAACAACAGCAACAACAAACAACAAAATGACAAAACAAGAAATGAACTTGAAATCACAAACAAACCACAAACACTCACAGGCAGACAGACAGACAGACAGGCAGACAAACAGACACAAAGGACATACATACATATATGTCATGCATATACATATACATACACACACACATACATACATGCATACGCATACATACGCATCGTAACAAAAAATATGTTAAATGAAGAAAGTTAAGTGCATTATAATTGAATTTATAGATTTAAAAGTGAATTAAAAACTGATTATAATTATTATTATTATTATTACAATTATTATTATTATTATTACTGATTATATAATTATTATCACTAATGCATATAATTCATATACATATGTATATGATATATATACATATATACATACACAAGCATATACCGCTCTAAAAATGATCAATGTGAGAGACGAGAAGAAAGGATGATATCGAGAAGAAGAAGAAGAAATCACTATATCAAATTGTGTTAGTTAATGTTCTCAGTTCTCATACGATATACATATACATATATAAGACAAGGATCATAAATTATATAACCATCATCATATCACCAACAATCAATACACAACAACAACAACAACAAGAACAAATCGATCAATGTATTTATGGATATAGAAATACATACAAACAAACGTACATACATACATACATACATACATACATACGGTTACATACATATTGTACAATGATGTGTTGCGTTGTTTCTCTCTTTACTACATAAATGTTTTTTGAGTCAACTTTTTACTTCAACAAAAGCAGCAAAAGAAAAAAAAATAAAAAAAAAATTATATATATATATATATAATTAAGAGTCGAAAACAAGAGAAGAAGAAAAAGCAAAGAAAATGCAATGACGATAAAAGAAATAAAGCAAAAAAAGAAAAGAGTCAAACAAAAATATATAATTAAAAAAACACAAATAATAGATGACAAAACACAGAAAAGATAAAAGTTAAGTGGATACTTTCTCTTGATATATATTATATATATATATATATATATGTATACCAAATATGCTGGAAAATTGAGAGAATTCGTATTAAAAAAATTACAACATAAATGTACCACAAAATCAAGGGGAGAGAACAAAAAAAAAAAGAGAAACAGAGAGAAAATGATGAAAATGATAACAAAGAGAAAGAAAAAAAAAAAACAAGGAGAAACATAAGAAAACAGAAAGAAAAAAAAAACAAAACAAAACAAACAAGCAACAAAAAACAAAAAAGAATTTAACACAATTTTTGAATTCATTAAATAAAGGTATGTGTTTAGATATATTCAAAACAAACAACAACAGTTCACCCAACGAGACTTTTATTCGAGAATAAGAATATAATAATATGGAGATATATAAATATATACATAGTAAGTATTGGTTAAAGTTTGGATATTCAATTTTAGATATCGGAAAGAAGATATTGAAAGCATTTTAAGTTCTTTGATCTAATCGTTCGGTTTCGTTTGGTAAAAAAATCTATTTCCTTTGTATATAGAAAACTTTCTTTAAACATGTTTTTTTTTTAAGTACAATTAGAATCGGCTAATCCAACGTCTTTAAAAATCCTTGAATGATTATTTAGGAGGACATTTGGTAACCTTTTTCAAGGTTAACTCGAAGGATGGGTTATCTTCGGCCGTGACGAAGTTCGTATACCCTTGCAAACTGTTATTTAACAGTTACATATTTACAATGTGACAAAATCATTAGAAAACGTTTAAAACAAGTCAAACCTATATTAAATGTTCGTGGCTTGGGAAAAAAATGTAATTCGACAAAAAAAAGTTTTTTGGTCCGATTGTTCCTATGGGAGCTATAGCATATAGATGACCGATTTGGCTGAAACTTAGCACGGCCTTTTTTAGATATACTTAATTTCCAAATACCAAATTTCGGGACAATCGTTTTAAAAACATCCAAGTTAATGCTCTAAAACGATATTCTTGACCGATCGTTCCTATGGTAGCTAAATGATATAGTCAACCGATTCTAATGAAACTTGGTGGATATGTTAGAAAGTATACTAAACACATTAACAACAAATTTTGTAATATTTGATTGAAGAATAACAAAGTTATAAAAGTTTAATTCTATTCTTGACCGATCGTTCCTATGGAAGCTATATGATATAGTCATGCGATCGGTATGATCCCGAGATATACAATGCCTGCAGCAAAAAGAAGCCCATGTGCAAAATTTTAACTCTGTAGCTTTAAGGGTCTCGGAGGAGATCGTGTTGACCCAGACAGAGGGACATACGGACAGAGCTTAATCAACTTAGCTCATTGTGCTGACCAAGAATATATATACTTTATATAGTCAGAAATGCTGGTTAAATATATCACATCATATCCTATCATTATTTAAGGATTCCAATTTCCTATATATAGCATAAAGAGAAACCATTAGCATCAACTGCAAAATGAAAACTTTGTCTACGATGGACAGTGTAATATATAAGGAATATTTCTCTCGAAACAAAAACACCAAAGAACTACATAAAAAGAAACATTTTTATCAAAGGAAATCATTAATTTCGATTCATCGCATTTCATATTTTAACTTTTCATTTATATAGGAAATTGTTTACACAAAATTATATATAGTTTTCAAACATAAATCCATACCATGGTCGCGTGATCATAAAATCTTAAATAGAAATTGCACGTGTTGGAAACGTGATTGTTCCATAATTTGATGAATTTTGAAAATATTTTATTTTATATTTGGTTTTATGCTTTCACCGAACCAACAAAAAAAATTTAGTTGGCTTATTGCCATACTAAATGGCGTACGTCACCGCACGAGGGCTGTTACTACAGTATTATAATGCAGTAGATATGTTTATCTAATATACTTAGGCAAACTCTCGCATCTTAATTAGTATTGATTATTAGACGTCACGATTGTGTGAGACAGACAGAGAGAGAGAGAATATAAATTAAACGCATTTACAAGAATTTGCAATACAAAGAAAATGAGGGAAAAAACCTGCTGGAATTTGAGATACTCGGCAAAGTCGGAACTTTTACACATTTACTATATATAAGCTATAGATATGTCTATATGAGTTGAAGTCATTTAACTAGTTTCAATACTTTGCCTATATCGTGATTGTTTTTTTTGTTCTTTATACAACTTTTGCCACTTTTTAATGGCTTCAAATTTCCAATTTTTAACGTGTTCAACTGAAATGTTGGGATTTAACCGCAATTTGTACATTTTTTTTGTTTTAAATTTATTTTTATTTTTTTATTTTATTTGAAACCTGTCAAAATTGTGAGAGAGAGAGAGAGAGAGAGAGAGATCTGTTGATTGATATTATGTGCTTTTTCCATTTATTACAAGTTCAAGTAGATAGTATCCGCTTGTTAATAATGCATTTACATTTAATTACTGAAATTGTTAAAAACAAAAAAAAATGAAAACGAAATTTAAATTTAATTGGCCCCTATACCCTGTTTCCCCTCCCTAATGGGGTATGTATTGTGTCTGTATATACATATATCAATCCGTTTACTGGGTATTTCAAAGTTGTCTACTCTTTGGTCTTAAATTTTTTTTTGTTATTTTTGAGACAACAAGAAAACGTGCATTTATATTTTGTTATTGTTTTATTTTTTGTTAAGTTTATGAATGAATTAAGGTTTCTTTTCAACAATCATTTTATCGATGATGATGATGATGATGATAATTAGAGAAATATAAACACTTGATCCACTTGTCGTATACTCAATATATAAGTATTGTTGTCACATATGTTTGTTTGGGCCATTGTCATTCCACCACCCATCTGTCGGTCGACCTTCCATAGCTTACTTTTTTGAGTATACGAAAACAAGATACATATATATGTAGTATTTTAAAGTTATTGTTAACAATACAAAAAAAAAAAAATAACGAAAAGCAGGTTAATTGCCTCGCTGCTCTAGGCAATTTGCGGCTCACAATAAAAGAGATGACGCGATTTTTAATTCAAATGCGAAAGGGTAAAAGTGAACTTTAAATAATAATAATGGAGAAATTTATAGAGATTTATTTATTGATTGTTTTTTTTTTTTAAATATAATTTTTTATTTTTCAAAAACTTAATAATCTGTATTTAAGATCTGGGCGTGTTAAAGTCATATAAAAATTTAGATAAATTGTATTTATTTATTTTCAATTTCTATTCAAGTCGCCGATTTTGTCTCATATTTTGCTTTTCCAACAGTTTTCCATTAAATGCTTTAAGTAAGCCTCAAAATTCTTAGATAATAGTATATCATATTCATATCCAAAGATATAGAAATATAATATTATAATTAGATATTTCACTGAGGAATTTGTTCTTCAATTTGTTTTAACCAACTTTGAACATATGCATTCGAATTAGTTTTTTTAGGTTTCTTGCTGCTTCTTAAACATTTAAAATCTTTAAGCTGCTCTCAAGTTAAACTACATTCTTGATCAAAATCGGTTAACAGTATGTCGTTTTATTAATGTTAACTGACAACCGAGAAAATCGCTATCAACAAATTTTATAATTTAGCTTACTTACTGCTCTACTAGTTGGACGGTTTTGATCATAAACCAAGTAATAGTAAAAACTAATGCCAATCTAAATCAAGTTGAGACATAATCAGAAAATAAAACATATATGTATATGTACATAATTGAGGTGACGAATTTGGAATACCCTATACGAAAGTTTAGCAATAGTTTTGTCTTAAAGGTAAACACTAAACGAAGGAATATATGTATAAATAATCTTTATAAATAATTTAAAGTGGCAATGGAATCTATTCCGATATATGTATATACCCTTCTTCTGGCTTAAAGTCAGGTGGATCAAGGGGTATATAGAATTGCTATAGGTGCCGCTTATCATGGCTGATAGCCGGCAGCTGATGTCCTCATCCCCCCCATTAACATCAGATAGACTTGTACTTATAAATTTACACACACACACACATAGACATTCATTCATTCCGCTGCGTCGGTGCCGCCGCCGCCGGTGGGCGAATGTCGACGGATCGGAGATCGTGTGAAACGTGTACGCAGCAGTTGGTCAAGTGATTTTGTGCGCTACACAACGCAAAACTTGTTCGGTGTTTTTTTTTTTTTTCTGCTTTTTCGGAATGTAAAAATAAATTCTATATATGCAATATACGAAAATACGAAAGCAACAATAAAAACAAAAAAAAAAAAAAGAAAAAAAGAGGAAAGCAATAAGGCGAACTTTCTGTTTTTAAATGTGCAATAGAAGTTGTTGTTGTTGTTGTTGTTATTGTTGATGTTGTGATTGTCCAAGAAAATTGTGTGAGATATCAATTTGCTAAGCAATGACTGCAAATGAAAGGCCGCCGCCGCCGCCACCGGCAACGGAAATGGTTGAGGTACCCGCCCAAAATCAAAATCAAAATCGAAACCAAATCGATACAGAGGATGTCACTCTGGATGCCATATTAAAGCATATTGGACAATTTGGTAGATTTCAATTAATGATATTTCTATTGATCTGTTTGCCAATGATGTTTCATGCCATGTTCTCGGTAACCTATGTCTTTACCGCTGGCACTGTGATGCACAGGTAATAATCAATCGGAGAACAAGAAGTTGACTTGATGATGGATGGGTCAATTATTAAATTTTTTGTTCTATGTTGTTATTATGAACCAACAACAGATGTAATATTACAGAATGCGATTCACCATCAAGTATATATAAAGAAGAATGGACCGATTTTACTATACCAAAAAATGGCAAGGAATTGGATAAATGTAATCGTTATGCCAATCAAAATGCATCCGCTGTGGATGAGCACATTTGTCTGGCAGATAATTACCAGAGTCAAGATGTTCAGTCATGTCCCAATAACAATTTCATATTTCGCGATAATGAATTAACCATTTCGAATGACGTGAGTATCAAAGTGCGAGTTATCAGACCACAAATAACACAACCACCAATATCACTACCACCACCACACCACCACCACCAGCAACACCACACTCCAGACTTGCACAGACATCATATTACTGCGTGTGGACTTTGATAATAAGTCAGCCGATTTAAAGCACATGCTGTATTGTATATGCCTCTCTTTTCCTCTCTCTCTCCTGGACCATTTGGGAGATAACTCAGACAGCATATAGCTTTCGAGGGGGGTGAAATCAACACAACACATTCTAATCAGTAGACTAATCTTAATCATTTGTCTGAGTTCACTGACTAGCTAATAGTTAATACGTGTATCGACTTTGGGCAAGCGTTATCATAATAACAATTATTATTATTTAATTGGCGACGAAATGGTTTAAACAAATTTTAATCCATTTACAAAGGTTGTAAAAACGACCATTAAGACAAAGGAAAATAGGAAATTCCTCGACTATCAGTTCATATACATACATATGTATATTGTTTGGCAACTGAAGAAAATTTATGTAATGGCAATTGAAATTTCTTATCAATAATTGTTTCTTTTCTTAAGTAATTTTCCTCTTTCCCCTTTTTAGTCCAAAAATTTTCTTCTTTCCCCTTTGTAGACCAAGAATGTCTTCAAATGTGAAATCATTTAAAAATTTGATCTGTGCCATTTAAATAATTTATCTAAATATTTCAAAGTTTTGCATATATTGATGCACATGCCAAAGAGAGCATATATTAGTGTTTGTTTCGCTTAAAGAGAAATCTTCTGCTAGTTAAAGTATGTATATATACAGTCAAAACTCTCTATAACGGATTGCTAGAGAATATTTTCTTGTTTTTTTTTTTTTTAATATTTTTTATTTGCAAAAGTCAGTTATGTTTGTTTGCACTACATTTTTCTACTCTTCATGTTCCAGATAATTTTCTAGGACATTTAGGGAAGCGTACACAGTTTCCATTTCCAAAGAAGAACAAAAATTTTTAACTGATGAAGAAAGTTGGGCATATGTGGATAATGGCATAGCAGTATATAAATTCGTTATAAGGAGATTGAAATCGCTTTAACTTGCAAGTTGCTGTCCCAAAAATTCTTTGTTATAGGAAAATATTCGTTATACGTTAGAAAGAGATTAAAATACACTAAAAATAGATCCAAATTACAGTGTTCCCAACATTGGTTCGCTATAAAGAAGACTTCGTTATATAGAAGTTTGTTATAGAGAGTTTCGACTGTACTAGTATTTGTTCTTAATCACCTTAACGAATTGAGTTCATGTCTACATCGTGGCAATCTTTTCCTTCTTTTTTAAACTACAGAAGCACTGTATATCTGAGAATCATCTCTGTTTTATTTTATGTCCAACTATAATAATACCCGTACTTATTAGAATCGATTCATATTTTTATAATTTATTTTAATTTTAAAGAAAATTTCTTTCTATTTCTTAATTTTATGAACTTTTTTTAACATCATTTGACGAAATTTCAAAAAAACATCTAACAAAGTAAAGTTCTATAGTATATACGTATAGCAAGTTTTAGATCTGAGATCTGATACTTTAGCAGATTTGGCTTGTAGTATGTTTCCAAATGAAGAACTTGCAAGGGTATCTAAATTTCGCTATAACTAAAGTTAGCCCGGCCTGTTGGTATTTTGTCGATAATTGAAACTTTGTGCTTTAATTTACTTTCCATTCAAAATGTAATGAAAATGTTTTTTTTTTTTTTATTTAAGAACAAACACACTTTTAGGACTTGTTTACACCTGCTATGCCAACCTGATTAGATCCAAGCAAATCAATTTGAAACTATTTAGAAGGCCTTTAAGAGAGAAAGAGAGAGAGAGAAATTTGTCCTATCTCTTTCTCACACTCTTACTCTTGAGAACTCTTAAATACTTCAATACACTTGGCTTATCAATCGTTTTCTGAAATTGTTATTGGGGTAGCTATAAAAATAAAAAAAATATAAATCAGAGTTATGTAGAAATCTTCAAATCAATATAATACATTTATCATGGCCTTGAATTGAATTGTATAAGACTATTTATTTGATGTTTCCCACCTTATGTATATATGTATGTATATCCAAGGTATATATAGTTTATTATCATAATCAGTTGAGAGGTAAACAAATTTATGTTATTTTGCATAAGGTAGTCACAGTCAAGTCTCTCGTCAAGGAAATTGCTCAAGTGGTGCTTTATCACATAATTGGACAAAACTGGCAAACAGATAGACAGACAAACAGACAGACAGTTGATATAAAGATTGCCAAACATCGGACTAAAGCAATGTAAAGCATTAAGATAAAGAATCAGTTGTAGTAGTACTTAATAGTAAGTAGCATGTAAATAAGACTTGATCCAAACTGACTGACTGACTGGCTGACTGAGTGACTGGCTGACTGACTGAGTGGGTGGGTGGGTGAGTGGTGATAGTGGCGGAAGACTGTGAAATTTCAATCTATTGTTGCTTGAAGGAAACTTTTCCACACTTTTGATATAATGGAAATGGAAGATTTTAATGGAATCTTCTATATATCTGTTTATATAGTTTGGGATTTATTGCGATGATGAATGGAAATTATCGCTAGTTGGCACAATAAATAATCTGGGACAATTCTTTGGCATACCAATTGGTGGATTTGTTGCAGATCGGTGAGTTTCATAAATATATATAAATATATACACAATTGCCTTGTGTTTACTTAGTTGTTTCCTTTATTTTTTTTAGCTATGGACGCAGTTTCTCCATTGCATTGGGTGGTATTTTGGGTGCCCTATTGGGCATTGTACGTTCATATAGTCCAAATTATATTTGGTTCTTGATCTTTGAGTTTTTGGACAATGCAACGAGCAGTACATTGTATTCAACTTGCTTTGTGATTGGCATTGAATTGGTGGGTCCGAGGAGACGGGTACTTGCCTGCAGTGTTATAACCATATTCTATGCTGTGGGTGAAGTTGCATTGGCCATGTTTGCCAAGGCATTTCCCGATTGGCGTATTCTGTTGAGAATAACGTATATGCCATCGCTTATATTACTCGCCTATTTCTGGATATTGCCGGAGAGTGTACGCTGGCTACTTAGTCAGGGTAAGGAGGAGAGAGCCAAGGGTATACTAAGGCGGGCAGCTAAAGTAAATAAGCGTAAATTATCGGAAAGTTCGCTGGATAAACTGGTAATGGCGAATCGGGATAAATTACAAGAATCTACAGATAGTAAATTTCCCATACGTGAGGCATTCAAGAATTTTAAATGGCGAATTGCAAATTGTTCGTTATGTTGGATTGTTCATGTTTTGGTCTATTACGGTTTGAGCCTAAATGTGGTCCTCTTGGATGGCGATAAGTATAATAATTTTGCATATATTGCTCTAGTGGAAATTCCTGGTTTCTTTTTACCCTTACTCGTAATGGATCGCTTTGGTCGTCGATACTCCCTTTGCGGATTAATGTTATTTAGTGGATTATGCTGCATTGGCACCATATTCGCTACGGGAGATCAATATATCTTGCAATTGGTATTGTTCTTGGTGGGTAAATTGACCATTACGGCCAGTTTTCAGGTTCTATACTTTTTCGCCTCGGAAATCTTTCCAACAAATTTACGAAACAGTTTACTTAGTTTCTGTTCTATGATGGGTCGCTTTGGTTCCATGTTGGCACCACAAACGCCACTTTTGGTAAGTAATAGTTGATTTAAAATTGATTTTTTCTTTTAAAATTAATAAATCTAACCAAATTTTATCTCACGGCTTAGGCCAAATACTATGCCAATGCTCCGGCTATACTATTTGCCGTAGCAGCCATTTTTAGTGGTTGTCTAACACTATTCTTTCCGGAGACAACAAATGTGATATTGCCCACCACGGTGCAGGAGGCCCATGAGATTGGTGTAAAGAAGAAACCCTCAAAGGCCCAAGATCTAAATCTAACTGTTACATAATTAGAATAAACAATTTTTTAATTTAAAGCTAAAGCTTAGATTTAAGACACTACTGAATCAAAGACATTGTAAGACATTCTATTGATAAGAATATATAATAAAGTTTCTCCAATTGGAAGAAATATTTTAATTGCAAAAAAAAAAAAAGCAGAAAAAATACTTTTAATGGATTTTCATTCTAAAACTAGACAATAGAAAAAAAAGGTCTTATGCTTAAATGGCAATCATAATACTTGATATTGAAGCTTCGTTTGTGGCGTCTCTTTTTATACTAATTACTTTGAGTAAAAAACTGGGCTATAGTGCGATTCCCTTTCGTTGAGGTGCCACTGGCAATGGTGGCATTTAGTTTGTTGGACTTCTTGGCTAGTCCTGGCGAGAGATTCTCACGATTACGCATCTCCTGCTGATTGAGTTCCCGCTGCAGCTTCTTGGCCATATGATAGTCTAAATGTTCTGGCATATCCACACATTTGATATAGGTTTTACATTCCTCACATTGTTGCATGGGAAATTCACTGTTGGCCGGAGGAGCTACAGCAATTGGTTGCACAGGTGCCAAAAATTTTGTAATTGAAGCAGTCGAATTAATTGCTCCATTGGGCTTCTTCGACTTCTGTTTGGATTGTGTTGGTGTAGGTGGCTTTGGGCGAATTTGTTGCCTCTCCTCCCGCTGTTCGGCTTTCAATTGACGACTCAACTCTTGGGCAAAATGATGATCTCGATGGGATTGCAGTGTTTTTGGATCATCTGGCAATTGTACACCACATTCATCACATTTTATTAAAGGAATTAGATCATTGCGTATTTCAGGTTGAGCATATTCAGCGTAACTTTCTTTATAATTTGTTGAACTCGTCGTGCTGTCCACTTGCTCAAACTTTCGCTTGGATGTCGATGGTTGTAGCTCTTCCTCGGTTAAGGGCTGTAGTACAACATTTCCATCCACATTATTTGCTTCAATTGCATCAAGTTCATCGGCTAATCCTTGCATTTCTGTTGAATCATTGGCAGCTTGCTGTTGATTGCCATTTTCATCGGTCTCTTTTAGGTCTCCTTTTGCCTCCTTCTTTTGTTGTTTCAAAAATGAGGCAAAAAAACTTTCCTTTAGTTCTGGTGGCGTTGAGGTCAAAGGAGTTGCATCAGTACCTTCCTTCCCAGCGTTAAGTGCTTTCAATTTCTGTTTGTATTCCTCAATAAAGCTCTTCTTCTCCACTTTCATATCTTTTTCATCGATTGTTTCAGATTCCTCTTGATCTTTTGGTTTTTGCAAATAATTGGCAAAGAAATTTTTCATTTTTGTTTCTTCTGTTTCTTTCGGTTTGACGGCAATTACTTTCTCCGTCTCCTTCTCTTTGGGCGGCTCCTCTGCACTTATTCGCCGCTTTTTGGCCACCTGATTGGCAAACATTTCCTGTAATTTATTTTGATTATTTGAAATTGTTTCAAATTTTCCGACACTAATGCCTAGAAATTTAATGGAATTGTTTAGAGCAGCCTCACTGCCGGGTCGCAGAAATGTCTTTGTATTGGCCTTAATCAAATCCAGCGATATATTGACAAATGTTTCCTGATCATATTGATTGGGCAGGGCATTCGAACGAGAACTGGCCACCTCTTCGCCATCAAAATCCTGAACAAATTGCACAACCATCTGTTTGGCTCGACGATTATTCTCCATGAAATCCTTGTCCAAACGTTCTGTAATCTCGGTAGCCAGTTCACCCAGCCAATGCTGGAGAGTCTTTAGTCCCGTTATGTTATTGCGTCCGGGAAACTTTTTACAACAGCCAATACTCTTGGAGTAGAAACGTGGTGTGACGCATTCTAGATCAATGCCACGACAAATGTTATTTAGCCAGGTCCTAAGATGAGAAAAGAAACTAAAATAACTCTAGTTAAGGATGGATTCCTCCAGGACGTACCCGTTCTTCTCATCGAATTTCTTTTGTAGATCTCCTTCAGAAAATTTAAGAAGTTCTCCTAAAAACTTAATGCCCAGTGTTTCGCAGACAATTTCACCAAATTTGCCACCCAATCCTTTTATTTTGCCCACAGGCAATGTTTCAAATAGACCAGGAATCTCGGTCAGGGGTAGGACGGTCTGCTTATTGGGTTTATTTAAGCCTGCTGCTAACTTGGCCAATATCTTATTATGTGCTATGCCAGCGGAACATTCATAGCCCGTTTCCTTTTTGACAGCAGCCCGCACCTCACCGGCAATACAGGCTCCAATTAGAAGACGAATATCACTCTGCCTTACAGCGGGTATATCATTTTGATCGTAAGCCATTTGGAAGCGTTCATCATCCATATAGGGATTTGTGAATCTTTTGGTTATCTTATTGACATAATCACCCATATTGTCATAGCCCACGGCGAATGTGTTGACCAGTTCCTGGGGCTGTAGCA
The DNA here is from genome assembly GCA_035045865.1 of Drosophila austrosaltans. Lineage (NCBI taxonomy): Eukaryota > Metazoa > Arthropoda > Insecta > Diptera > Drosophilidae > Drosophila > Drosophila austrosaltans. The sequence goes on from JAWNOQ010000207.1 coordinate 12,793,914, forward strand.
TAAAGGAACCCTACAGAGCAGAATAACTAATCAACAGGATCAGGTGGACGCAATTGAATTCTTACAGTTTGAAGCTGCTTTTGGCGCTCATTAACCGTCTCTGTGATATCCAAATAAGCCTCATCCACAGAGGCACGTTCCAACTGCTTTGTAAATTTCTGCAAAACATTGGCCACCTCCTTGCCAGCATCCCGATATTTTGATGTATCCGCTTTATCCCTCAGATTGGGCACTTTAACCAATATAATATCGGGCAATAGTTCCTTGGCCTCATCGGCACGCATATGCCGAGTAATTCCCTTAGCCCTGGCTGCGTAGTTTACGGCAATTATGCCGCCGTTTTTACTCCAATTGCTGAATTGAACCACCGCTAGCGGTTTATCTCGATATTGGGGCTGTTGTTTCTCCTCCACCTGACAAAAGAAGCAATCCATGTCCACCAGGAGGATAACTCGATCGTATTTATTTTGTGGGCTGACATAATTGCGTGTTGACATAGCTCAAATTATTGTTTATAGTTAAAATTTTTGCGCCTTTTAATTTCGCAACAAGTTGCTTGAGAGAGAGCGAGATGGCATCAAGCAACACAGTGTGACCAGAAAAGACCAACGGGATTTACTTTTTAACTCAAAAACAATATCCAGAGCAACTTTTACATATTCTTCTCTTCTCATTTTGCATTATTTAAAACGTGTTTTACTTTTCTGTAGTTTCTGTATAGTAAAAATATTGATTTTTTAATATTTGATTTTCAACAATTTGCCATTGCAAGAATACCCAAAATATAAAACGGTGTTGCCAGATTTGTTGATATTGGCTCAACAGCTGTTCCACCCGCACAATGTATATTTCTGTTAGCCGGTGTGCGGTCACACTTAATTTTTCTTAATTTTAATTGATATAAAACAGAAAGTATCAAAGAACATAAACAAATGAAAATTTGAAAACTAAAATGTGCGGGTCGCTTAATTTAAAATTTAGGCGCTGCAGCACAAATTCAAATTAGGAATGTGAGTGTTTGATTTACAAATAAAAAAATCCTTTTTTTATTGTGGTAAATTGAATTTAAAAGAAAAAAAATCAAATTCAACAATAATCAACTGTTATTTATTAAAATATATATAAATATTTACCGTTTAAAGTGTCGAGTGTTTATTTTATTACATAAATTCTTGGCAAACGGTAAATTTATTGATTTTTTTTAAAGAGTGTGTGTGTGTGAGTGTTTTTTTTTTTTTTAAATGATTTCCTACACTCGCTGCCAAAATGCAACCCCCTTCTTCTCATCCCCTCTCTCATTCTCCTCTCTATCTATCCATGGTATGTAGGCTGGTGATATGAATGTGATTTGGGTTAATGGACGCATTATTTACATACGTTGGAATTATTGAGTTTTATTGATTTGCCTTCGTCCGGTCCGGGAGTAGCCCGGTCGTTGGTCAAGCAAACAACACCATAAATATATTTTTTCGTTCTATTTCCGGTTTGGTTTTGTGCCCCCTTCCGCCCGCCCCCTCCCCTTTTTCGACAGTTCGGCTCGACTCGACTCGACTCGGCTCGTTAGGGGTATTCCATTGAGCTTTACTGCCGGCTTTACTGTGACGTCATTTGCATTGTAGGTCTGATTGATGTGTTGCTTTGCGTTTAGATGACTTAATTACCCAAAGGCACGTCAAATGTGAATGCCAAAAGTAACCTAACCCAACGCAATCCAATGCTAAATCCCACCTCCAAAAAGGGGCAGGGTTTAAGTTGATATTTATTGTGAGGGCGTGTTGTGACCTAATTTTCTGTTCTTTTTTTTTTTCTATTTTTGATGGACAATTTTAGCGGGGAGGTCGTCAACGATAATGGAAATGGAGTAGGGTTAAAGGAAGGACCAACACTGACCTGTTGTAATATTTTCACGGTGAACAAAACTCGAATTGAATTTGACTTGGAGTATTCTCTATATATTAAAATCGGTTAAAAATTCTTTCACATACATAAATAAATACAAAGTTTATATTTTTCAAATAAGCTTTAGGATCAAGATCTATATCCTTTTAAAGAATATAAAAATCAAATGTTTTCTAGTTTTTCAAAATATTTGTAAACAATTTCTTCTTTATAGTGTTACATTTGTAAAGGTTTAAACAATTAAATCAGGATATTTTTCGCACTTTTTCAAATAGACATTTGAAAATTGTAAAGTTTTTAAAATCTTGACAAGTTGGAATACCCTTAATGGGCATGTAGTTAAAATTGAAATGATCATCTCACATGAAGTGCCATTAAAATTAATTGCTTTTAATTTAACAATAACTTAACCAAATTAAGAACTTATAATTGTGGAGAGTCGACTTTGAGATACCCTTTTTGTTAATATCATAAATAAAATAAAGGCTTAATAAAAGGGAGGGACAAAAAGAACAAATTTATGACCACTTTGAACTTGATGTTTGATAACTTGTATATACCCTTGTTTTGTAAGGGGTATTAGAAAGCTAACCAGTGCTAACTCTAGCCCTGACCTCAGTCTTTTTTTTCCCTTCTCCTCGCTCTCAATCATATTCACTGTTGTAACTGTCTCTTGGTCCCTCTCTCCCTATCTCTCTCGCTCACTCTTTCTTTTGGATAGCATAAACGCACAATTATGCTAATGGTTGACATGCCCATACAACAACCACTTGACTGAGTGCTACTCTAACCACCCCCGCAAGCCTGAGCCAACCCACTACACACTACCACTACCACATTCAGAATATCTCGACTGGACTGCCTGACTGGACTGATTCAAAAGCACAGACAGTCTCAGTGCGTCCGACGATGAAGTCACCTCCTCTCTTCAGTCTCGGGGCGTTGTATTCGAAATGAAATTTTTTTGTGTGAAATCTGTAAAAGAGTTTTGCCATCTTTCAATTTCTAGTGAGGATCCCCTCACCTTTCCCACCCCCGCATCATGGTGAAGATACTGCAGGCCTATAATTTCGCCAGGCAACAGACCTATGCCCTAAATGGCGAAATATTGGCAGCTACCTTAATAGGCAATAATCGAATTGCCATCAGCAGTGCTGAGCAATTTATTGAGATTTATGATTTAGCTGGTAAACAGCAGCACCCACATCAGGATAAGGATGCTGGCGGCGGCAAGGATGAGCAGGAGGAGTCTGGACCTGATGGCGATATAAATGGAATTGGTGGTCCTCTGGGTGGAGGATCGGATATAGGTGGAACTGATGAAAGATTGCCAGCTAGACACACATTGGCCACAGTGGGTGAAGTGGTGCAATTGATCTATTGTGAAGCAGGTGAGTTTAATTTGAATGGTTATATTTATTCCATTTAATATTCTACTTTGGATTTGCCAGGTAAATATCTGCTAACATTGGAGAAGGAACAGGCTGGAAGTCCCGTTCATTCATCATCGACCATTAGCTGTACATCGAGTAGCAATAGTAATACAGTTTGTTCCGAAGATGACACCAAAATGTTTGTAAGGATCTATGCAAATTTTTGGAAATTTCCGGATAGTCGACTTAATGAACTGCCCATTACCATACGGATAGCATCGATGACAACACCAAAGACACCGCTGATTGAGAGCATTGATGTGATTGAGCTACCATTGAGGAGTCCACCCGAATTGGTACAATGTTGTCAGACATCGGGAAATATCATTGTCAGCAGCAGGGATAGAATCTACTTGTATGAGTATACCCAGTGTGTCCATGAGAATACACAGCCGAGATTTGCATTCATTGACTTTTTGCCATTTAAATTCTTTGTACAATTGAATTTTGTGCCATTGCGACTGTGTCTGGCGGAGAATGTGATAGCCTGTCTAAGTCATCGTTATTGTGTGGCCTTTAAAGTGATAGATGCCCTGGCCACTAAAGCGCGGGACGATAGCTGTTTGGATAATGATTATACTGGAGGCGGTGCAACGGGAATGGGAGATGAACCCCTCTCCGAATCATTGAGCCTGGGCAGCAAGGCGAGTGGTCCAAGTGGAGGTGGTGGTGTTGGTGGCATTGGTAGTGGAGGCATTGGATGCATAATGAGTTCCACTCATAGTCAACAGAGTTGTGACAGTGACTCCCTGCAATCGAGCACACCCAAGTCATTAAATGGTGGCGGCGCTCTGTCAGGACGATCTCCGTTGGATTTCAATGTGGCCAAATTGGTCAATAGTGCCTATGGTCGTGAATTTGAGCCCGAGTTGCGTTCGCAATGGGATCAGAGTGAGAATAAATCAAATGAAGATAATCAAGATATCATTATAAGTCCACAAAGAGCTGGAGAGATTAAGATTAAGCTAGTTAACGAAGCCAAGGCCATGAACGTACGTGGCATAGGTTCAAGTGGGTCCACACATCTGGAGGATGCCTCAGTCCAATATGATATACGAAAATTGCTCCAGATATGTATGAAGACATCAGAGCCTCAAGCCCGTGTCCTGGACATTTTACGTTGCATGGATCTCAGGGCCATTTACCAAAGATCGGGTCAATCGGATCAAGAGGAGGATGAATATGATATGGGCAATCAACAAATACCGAGTGCTGTGACCACTTTCAAACATGTAAATCGCAGAACTTTGAAGTCTTCCCAGCATCAGCGATGCATTGGACATTGCCTCCTCTTGGCTAGCAGTGTGGATGGCTATCTCTATCAGTTCTCTGCCCAGGGGAAATGGTATAGTGAGAATGAGAAACCGATTGCCAGTTATAGCTTTACAGCTCCTGTACTCCAGGTCCACATCAATGACTATGTGATTTATGCTATAACCTCCGAATCAGTGGAGACTCACACCTCACGGCTTGGCCATAAACTGTTTCATAATCGTTTCGAATATCCATCAATTGGTGGCATTTTTCCTGAGGAATCTTCACCAGAAATAAGCTCTCCCATTGCTGTAATCGGTCTGGCTGCATTTATGCATGTTCAATTTGTCTGTGTTAATCGAGAGCAATTGGTATTGATTACCAATGCTGCCCTTGATCTGCATAAACGTCGGAGCATGGGTGAGATGGCGTCTACAGCGTCTACCAATACGACAGCTACAACAACAAAGAGGAATATAGCTGCCCGACTACTGGCCGAAGCGAAGGCCAAGCATAGCAGTCTATTAAGAAGTTCAAGTGCTGCTGCCCAATCCTCAAATGTAGTCAACGAATGGACTCTATATAATTTGGAAGTGCCCCGTGTGGAGCACATTATTGAAGATCTCGAAGGTATTGCTGAATCCTATCGTAGTGCGAGTAGCTCAAATTTCTATGATCTCATGGAGGAGGCACATGTTATGCTTAGATTAAGTCTCACCCTTCAATGCGAAAGATTGTCCATGGAACGGGAGCAAGAACTAAGAAAGATGTTTATGTCAAATTGCAGAAAGCTGGCAGACTTTTCCATTCGGTGAGTTAAGTTAAGAAATCTTTCTATAATCGATTTAATTGTGAATCATTTTTTTAAGGTCCACGAAACAGGATGTCTACCTGCAGGCCTCTGGTTTCTATAAAATGTGTCAATTACAATTGGTCGACATATATAAGAACTATATTGATTTGTTCTTGGATAGAGAGGAACCAGTGCCAGCTGAAACACAACAATTGACTGGCCTTATTTATACGGTGAAGCTTTTCCTGCTCGGTCTCGGAACGGATCGTTTGAAGTCCTCGTTTCTACATCAGACAGTTCAACCGTATTTTACACCAGCACGAGTCCTGCAGCAGGGCTATAAACAGGTGCCACTCTCTCTTGAGTTTCTCAACATGTTCATTAAACATGCACCGAGCGATATACCACAGATAATGCTTAGCTCACCCGTTGTGGCAGATGCAATGAGTGGCGAGTTAATAAACTATTTGAAATACCTCAATAAGCTGTAAGTTAATCACATATAACAACAATCCCTGGCCTTATCATATAAATCCCTTCTCTCTCTCTCTCTTTTAGAACGCCGGATGAAACTCTGTTGCTGGCTGTGACCGCTTGTCGCATGTCCAACTATTTGTTGGCCCAGGAGGTCATTGCTAAATCAACACGACGTACTCTAGCCACAGCTTTGATACGGCACAAGAATGTCCTTTTTGATGATAGTACTGCCATCTATCAGAGGCGTCAGCAGGATATCACGACAATCCAACAAACATCGGAGATTGGTCAACATCAACGTGGCAAACGTAACAATCGACGAAATCAATTGAGAAGTAAATTATCTGGTGGCAATGGAACATCGACACCGACATCAAATACCATTGTTTCTTTCTCGGATTTCTGTGAGACAATTTTGTTAGCCAATGAGCAACCAGCTCTTATTGAGGCCATAAGCGATGCCTTTATCCATGCCCTTTGTATTGAGCATACATTGAGGTTAGATGTCATCCTTCAGTTATTCTTAAATTATATAGCCTCGCATATAGGTCAAAAGGGTTATCAGACATCACAGAAGGTCTTTGTCAATATCCTTCAAGTCTACTATTATGATCTCTATGATGTGAGTGCATCTCAGCAAACGCACGAAGTCCGATCACAGACACCACCACAGTTGGATGATGATTATGATGAAGAATGTAGCAGTTCACGGGCACCATCACTGCACAGTGAAGCGGATAATCATTCATTGTCAAGTTCGTGTGAGGATCGTTCATTAAGCCTCTCCCTGAATGGTGGTAGGCAGCAGAGAATAGTCTATGATCAACTGCAGGAGCATCAATCATTGTCACCATTCCAGAAGCGAAATTCAAATGCCTCGCTAACACAACCACAAACCGATGATGATCAAATGGTCATCAATCTAAAGGGTCTAAAGATCCTTTTTCGCATGTATATGGGACGTTTGAAATCATTATCTGATCTCATAACCGATTTACAATCAGCCGACGTTGAACAGCAATCAAGTCGTGAGGATTTTCTTAATTTGCGCATGGAATGCATTTCCTATATGGTGGGCATGGCACCAAATTATTGTCCCAAACCCATAATGAAAAATTCAAGTGATCCTTTATCAAATAAACTAATCTATGTGCCCTATATACCCGATTATAAGTTGAACGATAATGAGGAATACGATCGACATATTAAATCATATATAAGACCGATTCCTTGTCTATTGGAACGACCGCAATATTTGAATAGATTGCCACCATTTGAGCGTTCTGACTTTAGTTATCCCAACAAGGATGAAGGAGAATTTGAGGTGCGTTTCCTTAGCTGGCACAATGAGCTATTGACATTGACCCTAAAGATTCAAAGTCTATTGGCATCGTGTAAAGTGGATCGTGAGATTATATCAGAATTTTTGGCCTTCATACAAAAGACACCAAATTTAATGGGAATTGATAGTTTTTTGGTTATAATATTACCCAAAAATTTGGCTATTAATTATATGATGAGCTTTTGTCCAGCATATCTATGGCAATATGGCAAGGTAAGAGCGGGCATTAAAGTTAAAGTTTAATATATATATTTAAATTCAATTAATTTCAGTCGTGCGGTTTTACACCCAAACATTGGGAAAGTTTGTTACGCAAAATACTTAGTAAGCAAGAGACTTTACCCAATTGGAAATCGCATCTAACAGGTACAATCAATATGATTCGAACTATCTATCTATATATATATATTTAACTTTCTTTCTTCTCTTTTTTTTTTAGAAATTCTTAATCATTTGGTTGCAGAATTAAGTTTTGAGGAACTTTTACAATGCTTTCCCAGCGAAGTAATACAAAATCGTAATACAGCACAATACTTTGCCAAGGAATTTGCCGAAACCTGTGTACTCTATGAGCATGAGGAGTTGGTATTCAAGAATCCCTCAAGCATCACTAGCCCCACAACCAATGATGAAAAAGAACCAACAACTGGTGGCCGGCAACATTTACCCATGGATAATATTGATGAAGAGAATGTCTTTGAATTGACTTTACGTAAAGCTGTGGCCAAACAGCGTAGCATCGCATTACGTTCCATGATTGAATCGACTGGCACACAATTATTCGATGCCACCAGTAATCCTATGTATAATCTTTAAACTTAATCACAACATTCCACACATTTTTAACTAGTTAAAAAACAAAAAAAAAAACCGACTAAGTATAGGAAATGCAAAAAGACATAATAATACAACAGACAGAATTATCACACATTGCAATTTGATAAGATTGATTCATATTTTAGTGTTGTTTGTAAACTGAATATATAAATATATATAAAGATCAATTTATATAGCACCATATATATATACATATATAACTATGTAGCATGTAGTTAAGATATATAATGTTTTAATAATCCGAAAATAAGGCATTATTTATATATTGTATTTTGACACAAACGCAACATTTGATGATTTATTGGTTTTAACTTAGGTTGTAAAAAACAAAAAAAAATCACTTAAGAATCTCTCTCAATCTATCTATCACTCTTTCTTTCTCTCTGTCACTTTTTTCCCTTTTTGTTTTTTTTTTATTGGGTGGTCACTTTAAAGCAGTTTTTGCAGTTTTTAACCAGTTACTGAAAGCATTATAGTATTTATCAGAGAACGGCAATAGATGACTGCAAAAATTGAAAAACCAAAAATAATATGATTGAATATCTATATTCGTAATAATGCAAAAAATGTTCAATCTAGTTTGCATTAAGCTTTAGTAATCCTAGATATATTTATACTTTTAGCATATACCAACTATATGTATCTCTGTCTCTCTTTATCACACACACACACACATTCTATTTTGTCTCTATATAAAGTGATATTTTTTCCATTTAACAATAAACAGAAAAGAAAAGAAACAAAAAATCCACAAATCAAATTATATTATAATGGAGAATAAAATATTGTTAAAATTATAGTTTATTCACCTGCAGGTCGTTCAAACATATGTATATATATATATATATTTCAATCTCAATTCCAATTACTTAATCCAACAAATAAACTTTGTGAGGTGACGGCTTATTGGAGGCGTCGCAGCCGCCTTGCAATTTTCTCACTTCTCGTTTTCTCAATGAGATATAAGTCTCTGAGAAACTAAAAAAAAACAGAAAATCTGAACAAACGACGACGACGACGACAACTTCAGTCAATTAAGAAACGTTGAGCGGGCGGCAACTGTGCGTTTAGGTTTTAGTTAAAAATATTTAAAAAAAAAAGAAGCTCATCATCATCATCGAGATGCCTTTGAAGTCTGCTATTCCTGAGAAATCGGATAAATCTATTAGTTCTAATAATCCGAGTACAGAGGAGAGACAATTGGATGACATTATAGTTCATATTGGACAATTTGGACGATTTCAAATAAGGAATTATTTATTGCTATGTCTACCAATTATTTGCAATGCATTCTATTCCATTTCCTATATATTTACAGCCAGCAGTGTGGAGCACAGGTAAAAAGATATCTTCTATACATGAAAAATATATATGTATATATATATATCGTATGTTCCCCTTAGATGCAATATTAGTCAATGCGATAGTTTGGCTACTACTTACTCTGACAATCCTCCATATTTGGATTTTACCATACCTCAACAGAATGCAGGCGAAGAATGGGATCAGTGTTCACATTTTGCATTGGCCAAAACCATTTTCTATATCAATGACACTTTATGTTTGCCCCAGAATTTTGATCAGAGTCATCTAGTGGGCTGTGAGTCAGGGTATTTGGTTAGCCAAGATGAACGGACCATAGCCAGTGAGGTTGGCTAAAATAATTATAGATAGAGTATAATTATTTGCAAAAATTCAATGATTCTTCTTCTCTTTAGTTTGGCATATTTTGCTCTGATCGTTGGAAACTCTCAATGGTGGGGACTGTTAACAATATTGGACAATTTGTTGGCATACCCTTGGGTGGCTATTTGGCCGACAGGTGGGTGGTTGGTTGGGTGTATGGGTGAGAAAAAAAAACCGTTTGTACAATGTCCACTTTTTTTCAGATATGGTCGCAAAACGATGCTTGTTGTTGCTGGAGTTCTCAGCTCATTTGCTGGCCTAGCACGTTCTCATGCACCGGACTATTATAGCTTTCTGTGTTTGGAGTTTCTCGATATGGCTGTGGGTAGCACACTATTTCCCACTGCCTTTCTGATGGCCATTGAGTTTGTTGGTCCCAAACATCGTGTGGTGGCCGCCACAGTCATTAGTCTAACCTATGGCTTAGCCGAGGCAGCTTTGGGTTATCTGGCTGCCTATATACGCGATTGGCGTGTTCTACTTCGTGTGTTGTATAGTCCGGCATTATTGCATTTGATTTTCATTTGCATGCTGCCGGAGAGTGTCCGTTGGCTATTGAGTCAATCCAATGAATTGGATGCTAAAAATATATTACGTAAAGTTGCTCGTATCAATCGAAAATCTTTACCGGAACATCATTTAAGCCAATTGATGCGTACAAATCGACATTTGGTGGCACAATCAGCTGCACCTGGTGGCCATTATACCATATCACAGATTGTTAACGCTTTGGGCTGGCGTATTGCCCAATGCTGTTTCGTTTGGTTCATTCATACACTATTGGCCCTGGGTCTGAGTTTGAATTCGGCCAGCTTGAATGGTAGTAAATATGAAAACTTTAGCATAACTGGATTCATGCAAATTCCTGGCATTCTATTTGGTACATTATTAATGCATAAACTTGGCCGACGATGGGCTCTAACCATATTAATGTCCAGCTGTGGAATATTTTTGCTCATAATTATGACGTTGAATGAGGGTAAAAGTTAAGATTTATTATTAATATTTCCATTTATATCAAACTTAATCTTTTTCTTTTCTTTATAGATTATCCATTGCTAACGTCTTGTTTCTATTTTTTGGCCAAAATGAATTCCACGGGCAGTTTTATGGTCTTGTACTTCTTTACTTCGGAAATATTTCCCACAAATTGCCGAAATAGTTTACTCTCATTCTGTTCAATGGTCGGACGCTTTGGCTCAATGTTGGCCCCTCAGACTCCCCTGTTGGTAGGTATAAATTACTATCAAATTTCTACATTAATCTTATTTTATAAATCTACACAGCTTGTCTACTACAAATATGGGCCACATTTGATATTTGCTATATTTGCATTTATATGCTCGGGCTTAACTTTAATATTCCCCGAGACCAAAAATAAAGTTCTACCAACTACCTTGGATGAGGCTTGCAAATTGGACAGAAGTGCGGCAAAAGTCATGGCCAAGGAAACGAAAAATGCCGTCTAATTGAATGGGTTTTTTTTTTCTTTGGGAGAGAAACACAGTATTTGTAGAATCATTATCGAATTGTAAATATTAATAGTAGCAGCAAACGGCTCACATATTAAGTGATAAGCATATTCTGTGAAATATAAACGAACAGTTTGCAAAGTACTCGTAATGCTATCAATTGTCTTTAGTTCGTTTTCCCAAAATATGGTTCAAATGTTGTAGTGGTAAAAAGACACCACAATTTATGCCAAATAAGCTTATTTCGATATAGATTAACAACATTTTGACCCTTTTTATATGAGACAATGGAAAATATATATGTATGTGTATTCAACAGACAAGAAATTCAAGTTGAACTTGTCGTTTTTACTTGCGCAATGCCATAGGAAATAAAAATATTCGATTGGAAAAAGTTTAAAATAAAAAAAATGTCTTTATGTTTAGAGAGTTACATAGAGGTTACTTTTAACAATTACAACTGAAAGTAAATTCTAGTATTCACTTTTGAAAATAATATTGATTAAGATTAAGTGGAAATATTAGCTTGAAACGCTACTCTAGATTCGGTGACTTGGCTTAATAGTCAATTATTAATGGAAAGAATAATACAAACTTTAAAAAAAAAACTTGTAAAATCTAAAAATAAAATAATAAAATTATTAGAAATTTAGATACTTTATGGCTGATTTTTCATAAACATAATAACTAAAGTTACACTAACATTAAGTAAAGGTTGAAATTTCATGTAAGTGAGATTTAAAAGACGTTTTATAAACAAGATAAGAAAAGCCCGCTCGCTCACATTCTTCTCTCTCTCTCTCTCAATTCGGTTATCAGTCTTAAACTTTTTATTGGCATAGTAACAACTTATGAATGATTCTTTAGAAACTATTTCCATCTTACACTTGACAAGAAAATATATGTATATAAATATGATTACAATCAAGATTTTAACAATCAACAATTGGATTCAATTACAATATTTCATTGAATAAAATTTCAATTTGAGTGATGGATGCAGTGCAAATTATATAGTAAATCACTTTAATTTTTCCATTAAATATTCTAATGAAGGTGGATTTTCTAATATAAATCGGAATATTTATATTAGTCTTATCAAATTATTAATCATATCAATAAATTGTATATTTTATTTTTCTTTTTGACAGCAATCAGATATTCCTTTTATTATTATTGCATTTTTGAAATGATTTATGATTTATCTTTATTCAATTATTACCAACAATGGATGACGTCATTATTTCAGTTGAACTATGTATATATCCAATGATTTATATGAGAATTCATTCATAACTTTCATTTTGATTTCATGAGAAATTATTGATTAACCTTTTTACTATAATCTTTACTACTATATGGCTAATCGCAAATGGCATAATTTTTGACATTATTGCTTTTAGTCAAGCTAGTTTTTGTTGCTTTATTTTGGTTCAATTTCACATAATTTATTTAATCATATTTACATGACAGTAAACTTCAAGAAGCCGCCATGTGCCAAAGTCAATGACATTGTGCAAATAGTGTAAGATAAGGAAAGTGGGCACTCAAGTGAGTACATCCACACCCAGTAATCAGTCGGTCAACATAGAGACAGACAAGCAGACAGACAGACAGACAAAAACAGATGTTTAACCTACTCTACTACCATGGACATAATGGCTAGTGAGATACATTTATCGAATTGATAAACAATACCACCCACACTACCATCCCATTTCATATCAATCAATATACAATACAATACCCGAAAGTCATTCAACAAGCTTAATAATACTACAACTTTATACTAAAAACAAAAACAACAAAACGAAATGAAACTAAACTAAACGAGACGAAACGAAACGAACAAGCGTAATCAAACCATAAATAAGATTAAAACTTAATCTGAACTACAAATTGTTACTTAGGTTAGTGATAAGGCCGGCCATACAGACTATATCATAGAGCGTACAACAGATAGACTAAATATAGTCAGTCAACTTGAAAATCATAGTGGGAGTGAGACACAAACAGTTGAGTGAGTGAGAGAGCAAGTGAGCGGGTGAATGAGTGAGTGAGTGTGTATGAGTGAAAGTGAAGTGAATACGAACCCGAGTAAAGAATGGGAACAGAAGCAGACTAAAGTATTACATAGATCGCGCCGGACCGGACTGAGAGTGTGAATCTCCGTTTGATTGAGCGCAAATCAGTCAATGGGCTGCCTTCCCCACAGCGAGACACACAAAGTTCCAGCAGTCAGTCAGTTAGTCAGTCAGAGGAAACGTTAGCGGCGGCCCATAATAAAAATAACTTTCGAAACAAAAAACAAGAAATGAAATAAAACAAAAATACAAAAAAAAAAAAACAAAAATTATAAATTTAGTTATATATCGTGATCTTGTCTCGTACTTATTTTTTTTTTTTATATTTTGTTTGGCCAGACAGATAGAGAGTGTGTGTCTGTGTGTGTGTAAGAGAGAGTGCAAGAGCGAGAGGGAATCAAGTGTTTACCCTCTCTCCCGCAGCACATAACCCCCAACCGAAGAGATAGAGAGAGAGAGAGTAAAAGTAATAAAAAGTGCATTCTAACACGTGCTCGACAAGATTTTCAAATGTCGACCAACAAGAAGGTGGTAGTGGCCGTGGCGGAGGGGGAAAACGGCAACGGTATTTTCTCATCGAATGGCCATACTACAGTGGTGCAGGAAACAACTTCAAATGATAATGGGGAAGATAATTCACTTGATGGCATTTTAGTTCGGATCGGCCAATTTGGACGATATCAGATCATTAACTATATTTTATTGTGTATACCAATGATTTTCAATGCCTTCTTCTCAATATCTTATGTATTTACGGCCAGCACAGTGGTACAAAGGTGAGTGACGGAGATAAAAAAAAAAAAAGGAGAAGACAATTTATCATCAATCAAATTTCATCATTAGATGCAATGTAACACAATGTGATAGTCCAAATAGTTTATATGAGGAACCATGGTTAAATTTCACAATACCCTTTAAGAATTCCGATTGGGATTCGTGTAATCGTTATGTGGCCAATATAACGGATATTGAACTAATTACTGAACCCTCAAGTGATTTTTGTTCAGCTGAATATTTTTACAATAATGAAACGGAAAGCTGTGGCAAAGATTTCAAATTTCGTGATGAAGAGCGCACAATATCGACAGAGGTAAGTTAATGATTCCTAATCACATTCATCAATCGATGACGCAACGGTTGCATTTGACTAACTAATGAACCAATTTAAATATACATTTTGTGATCTAATCATTTATGCTATTAATAGTCTAAAATCCATATCTTTAATCTTTTTTTCTTCTTGTTCTTCTTCTTAAGTTTGGCATCTTTTGCAAAGATGAATGGATGCTTTCCATGGTTGGCACTATAAACAATGTTGGACAATTTGTGGGCATACCCGTTGGTGGTTATTTTGCCGATCGGTAAGTCAATAATCAGTTAATTGAATTTATAAATTAATTAGCAACTTTTTCATTGCAGTTATGGGCGACGTACCATGTTGGCCATTGGTGGAGCATTAAGTGCTTTAATGGGCATTATACGTTCCTTTTCGACAAATTACTATATGTTTTTATCATTTGAATTCCTTGATATGGCTGTGGGTAGCACATTATTTCCTACAGCCTTTTTGCTGGCCATAGAGCTAGTTGGTCCCAAGCGTCGTGTGGCAGCTGCCACAATTATCACCATATTCTATTCATTGGGTGAGGCATTTTTGGGCTTCTTGGCCTCACAGTTGCAGGATTGGCGTTGGCTTTTAAGGGCATTGTATGCTCCAGCAATCTTACAAATTCTATTCCTATGGATTCTACCGGAAAGTGTACGCTGGCTACTTAGTCAGGGTGCTGAACAGAAAGCGGCCTCTGTGCTAAGACGTGCCGCTCGCATCAATAAGCGACCATTGCCCGAAGAGCAATTGGATGAACTGTTGGTCAATAATCGCCAGAAATTGCGTGAGGCCAATGAGAGTCAATATCCGATCATGAGGGCCATACGTTTCTTTTCGCTACGCATTGCGAATTGTTGTCTCTGCTGGTTCACCCATACACTGATTGCCCTGGGTTTGAGCTTGAATTCGGTTAATTTGGGTGGCAACAAATATACAAATTTCATGCTAAATGGATTCATTCAGATACCGGGATTACTCCTGCCACTCATTATAATGGATCGTTTTGGTCGTAGATATTCCCTCTGTGTCTCGATGCTAGTGTGTGCCGTTTGTATGGGCGCCTCGGCTGCCATTGATCAAGGTATTTCTAATTGTTTTTCTTCTGATATATTTTAAAAATTTTCGTATTTTTCCTGTGCCTCTCTCTTACAGATAATTATGGTGGTGCCTTGACATTATTCCTAATTGGAAAACTGGCCATAACATGCAGTTTTCAAATCCTATACTTTTTCACATCGGAAATTTTTCCAACCAATGTGCGCAACAGTTTGTTGTCACTTTGCTCTATGGTCGGTCGCATTGGCTCAATGTTGGCTCCACAAACTCCATTATTGGTAAGTTTCATCATAAGATAAATATATCATTATTATTATATATTCTTATACTTTTGTAGGCCAAATATTATATTTATGCGCCACAAATTCTTTTTGCCACATTTGCATTGGTAAGTGGTTTTCTAACATTGGGTTTCCCGGAGACAGCTGATAAGATTCTGCCCACTACCATGGAAGAGGCGCGTGATTTAAAACGAAAAAGACATGCAGGAGGAACAGGAGGGGGAGGACATGATGAAGAGGAGGCGACAACAACGCCGGCAGCGGCAACAGAGTCACAAGATGAAGAGCCAAGAAAGTTATATTAGTTAAACGTCCATTGCAAATGCCAAAGAAATTTGATTTTAAATTTTAGTCATGTGCATTTTTTGTTTTTTCTTTTTATTCTATTTTCTAAGTTATTGTCGATTTTACACACAAAAATGATTTTATTGTAATATTAAAACCGAGTATTTTACAAAACGAACCGCGATTATTTTTATTGGCATTTTTGGCTACCTTGTGGCAATCGAATCTAATCAAATCGAAATGTTGTAGCAGCCTAAAAGTAGGCAACAGACTTGAGTCTAAGTTATATTTTCTTCTTTTCATTAAATAAACACCAACTTAAGTGGTTTTCCAAGTAATCAAACAAAGCAAATTATAGTGCGAATGGGAAACACTTGTAAAAAAATGTCCGGAACACTTGATACAAAAGAATAGTCGGATATTTGCGAAATTGCATTCAATAAAGACAACGTCAAGGTCTTTGGAATTGCCATGATAAACTTATAAGTGCAGCACAACACACCCATTTATTGTGTGTGTGTGTGTGAGTGTGTGTGTGTAGGGGGGGTTTACTTGCCTGTCATTATGGGGGAATTGATAGTATGATGGTAAAGGTGTACTTCTTTGATTTAATTGCAATTGACTTAGAATGAATGATGGCAACGACATGTTGACATGCTTGTCAACTTACGCACAGCGATGAGAGATATCGTAGACGTCGGTGAAAGAGAAGAAGGTGTTATCATTTACCAACAAACCAACCAACCAACGAACCAAGCAACCAACCATCGGTAAACGATCATAATAATTCAATAGAGTGCCTTTTTTTTTCCTTGCAATTTAGTTGTTATTTAGTTGTAAATGGTCTTTAGTCGATGCCAGACATGAGCGGAGACTATGAGAGTGATTATTATCTGCGCAATCGGTGGGTATACAACCAATTAAAATTAATTAAAGCCACTACTTATCATTGTATTATTTTGTTAACGTTAACATTGATTGTGCACTTTGTTCGGTTTTTTTTTTTTTTGTAGAAAAGTGCGAGACAAACCGCCCCTATGGGACTCCTTTCAGGATCCGCCGGAGAAAAATCGTAGCGGCAGCGATGCCGATTGGAAAAAATTGCAATTCTTTCTCAAATTGTTCAAAGTCTTTGTATATCTTTTGGTATTTGCCATTGTGCTGGTATCAAGTGTGTTGGCCAAGTTGCTTTATCTCTATATGGCTGGTCATACGAACAACGGTGGCGGTAGCAGTCAAAAGGTGCAAGTGTGCAGTAAATACCGTAAGTTGAAGGTTAAAGATAAAGCAATTTTCTTTTCCAATCTTTCACTCGCCATTTTTCCTTTCTTTTTAATACAATCCCAATCCCAACGTACCGAAGTTTTACTGTATGGCGATTTGACAGCGTTGAGCAGTAAACAAGAACAAATTGCCTGGGTTTGGGCTTTGATCTTTGCCTTTGCTGCACCGGAAGTTTTTACCTTCTTTCGTGCCCTGCGCATATGCATTTTTAAGCGAGAGCATCGACCCACTGGTTTGGAAGTGGCCCTGGTATGTATCATCCAATCTATATACAGTAGCAAACAAAAAGAAAGAAAAAGCAGATGCTATCATACTACAAAAGATTGATGAGCTGCTCCTGTGCTGTTGATGCTGCCACCCAACCCATATCCTTTTTCTTTTCATCATTCCTTCACATTCTCTCTCTGTCTCTCTCTCTCTTTCTCCCTTTCTCTCGTCATTGTCTATGCTTAGGTCACACTCTTTGAACTACTGCATGTTGTGGGTCTGGCCCTGCTCACCTTCATTGTTTTGCCTCAATTGGATGTGACGCGCGGTGCGATGCTTGGCTGCTGTGTGTGCTTTGTACCCACTTTGCTTAGTGAGTACTACTGCTAGTAGTTCTAGTAGAAGATGAACAACAACAACAACACTCCATTGCCATCTCCATTGCCATCTCATTCTCCATCGCCATCTTATTTGACAGCAATTAAATTGATTGCCATTTCACACAGATTTGCTGACGGGCACACGTCTGCAATGGAAATCAATGGATATGCTCGTCTATGCCATCTCAATTTTGGCCATGCTCTCACAGGGCAGTGTCTTTCTAATCTGGCCATCGATGTCATCACAGCTGGAGGTGCAACTATTGGCCATTCCATTGCTTTTAATCTCGTTCCGTTGGTGGGAGAATTTCGCCAATACCCATGATGCCATAGGTAAGTGAAAAGAAATAATACTAAATGTTGTAATTATGTTTACTTTGTTAATCATTATATATCCCCAAATCGATTTGATTTACCACTATTTTTCTATATATTTATTCTATTATTATACAGCCTATATAATTCGTACGATTCGTTGCACACGATCGCGTTATCACACTTATCTTTATTTGGCTCCACTTAAAATTGTGGTCTTTGCCATGATGGCTTTTCTTTTGCATGGACAGAAATTTACCGATTATTTTACATTATTTCTTGATGCCTGGCAAGTGCATACGATAACCATAGTGGTAAGAAAAAGTATACATCTGTATCTATACATTTTCAAGTTAATTATACTTTGTGCTTTAAATTGTTTAGGAAACCAACACGGAACACGATGCGGTACATTTAACACTGTCTTCATCAGCAAATGGGAACAGCAGTAGCAGCAACGTCTCATTTATCAGCAAAGTGTCGCAACATACAATCCAATCCGATGCGAATGCCATTGTCTATGCTTTACTCCTGCAGGTGGGTTCTGCCTATTTGTGTCACATTTTTGGCAAGTTCGCATGCAAAATTAAGATACAAGAGTTTAGCTACGCCCTACCCCTCACTCTGGCTATGCCAGTGACAGTGGGTTTGGCCACTTTTCTGGCACAACTTCGGGCGGCAAATCCATGTGCATTGCACAGTTTAATGCCCGACTATCTGACGCTACGACCTTTGGGTGAAAATCTCAATGAATTGGGTAGACAGTGCCTCGACTATGCTCTATGGATGTGGCCTTTGTGGTGGCTAGCACAGATATGGACTTGCCTGCACATTTGGCTACCGAGAAACGATAAAAATGCCCCAACCGAAAAGCTTTATGTATGCCCATGGTATTGTGGTTTGCTGGTGGATCAATGTGTTATAATGAATCGACGCATTGTCGATTGGAGCGATGAGTATTTAACCATTAAGGTGAGTGAAAACATAACAACAACAAAAAGAAAGAAAAAACAGTGCACATACTTTAAATATTATACTTTTATATAAATGAACTGGTGAGTAATTAACTCACTCATCTTGCCACCATTTTGCCTTTTACCTTCCATCACTTCGCTTTCACATTCATTATGCAGAAATGGTGGCAGAAATCTGATTGTAACCAAAGGAGTTAAGCTCATGTTAATGAATTATTGTAATCAGGCGTTAACATCAATCATAGGCGACAAGTTTCCCGTTGAAGTTGAGTTGAGTTGCCCTTCTTGGTATTTGCTTGCTATCTCTCTATTGGGAAAGTCAACTCGACTCTCCTTTCCTCTATCTATTTAAAGGACTTTTTGACTATTTTCGGGTACATGGTTCTGGTCTTCTTGCTGCTGCTGCTGCTGGATGATGTGCGTTTGCGCTTCAAATGTCAGGCAATGTAATTAAGTTAAATGACGGGGAAACTGCAAAGTTCAGGAAATGTTTGCGTTTCTCTTACACACACACACACACACACACACTGCTATATATATGTTTGTGTGTGTGCGGTGTTTGGTTAGTGTTTGTGTAGTGAAATTTTGAATGCGTGGGTGTAAACTTAATTAAAAGTGGTACAGTTTGTGTGTTTGTAAGCCCAAAAGGGCCAACATAAAGACATTAAAGTAATTAAAATTTAGGCATATACATATGTATGTATATGTATGTACGTATGTATGTTTGTTGCTTGATTTTTCAAAAAGAATAAATTAGAATGGCATTGGCATTGCTTTACGAGCATTGAAAATGTCGTAATATCATTAGGTAAACGGCTTGGAGAATTCAAATTTCAGAACCCAAATTTCACCCCAAGTCACAAATTGCCAGCCATGTGTGCTGAAAAGTAAACCAAATCAACATTTGTGTCTGCCATAGATTGAAAACTTTTGTATTATATAGAGAAGAAGAATTGAAATGTTTTTATGTTGTAGGTATAACCAAAAAAAAAAAAAAAGAATATATAATATTACTTATGTAACTTAAAAGAATATTTTACTTATTCTGCAAAAACAAAGAAAAATTGAAACACATCACAGGAGTTGCGTATTCATGTAATGCATTATCTTGTAGGGATGAGGGGGTGGCAACTGGCAAAAATTGAAAAGAAACTTTAGCTAGTAGTCCCCTAAGGCATATTTATGTATGTATATGTATAAATATACAAATATACATATGTACATTCATATGCCTAATCCATGCAAATAAACTTAAAATTTTGTTTAATGTATGTATAGCTGTCTTATTCCCTCAAACATTCACACATACATAAACTTTTTCTCATTCTCACATTTACTTCTAAAAGAAAAAAAAACTTTTGCTAACTTACTTTCACTTTTTGCTGCATCTTCATTCCCTTTTCCTTTCACCTTCTTCTTTTTAAGTGCAGATGTAGCCATTTATTTTTTTTTTACACGCAACAAAAACAAAGAATAAAACACAACGGCACTTGTCCAATTTTCACTGATTTGCTTTCACTTTTAATTTCGTTTTCATTGATTATAAATTTTGCATCGGTTGCGACTGCGCTGCAACGGCATCTTCATTTTCGGTTTCGTCTCCTTTTACAAACAGTATTAATTAGTCATCGTTGTTTTTTTTTTCACTGAAGCAATAGCAATTACATGCGTTCATATATACATACAACGTATGTATGCATGTGTGTTCACACTAACTTAAAGAAAAAAGCAAAAAAAACAACGGAACTTGACATTGCGAATGCGCGGGCGCGGCTATGCCACCGACATTTTTGTTTTCATCTTCCTGTACTATTTTTTAGACATCACTTACATACAGATGTGTGTATACATATTTATATGCACTTAAAAAAAAAAGAAAGAAAAAAAACACACATTGACCAATATTCATTTATTTATTGCATGGAAGTTTTCGGATTTCAGCTCTTTTTCCTTTCCTTTTCTCCTTTGTATCAGCGGCAGCAACTGCGCAGCAACGTCTGTTCCCGTTGGCTTTTTCTTTTTCATCTGCCTTCACAAATGTGTATATACATACATACATATGTATGTATGTAGTTTGATTTAATACGAATACTCGATTAATTATTTCTAATTTCGTTTTTTTTTCACCTGGGACTGCGGACTGACTTTTTTTTCAAGTCAAGTTTCAAGTAAAGCTTTTTGCTTATCTTTCTCTTACCTCCTTTCAAAGCGAAAATCTTGTGTACTTTTAATTTGACAACCACCAAATGTTTTTTAAGAAAAATTATATCAACTCAAAAATTTATTCGTGATCAAGTTTGCTTGCAAATATACATGTACATACATATGTAACTGCGGCACACGCATACTCCTGGAAAAATTCGACTTGCAGTGGAGCGTGTGAAACGAGAATGAAACGAGAAATAACACAGCGTTGCCAGTTGTAATTTCTAACATTCTGTTAGGTGCCATTTTATTCTTAAGCGGAAATCCGCTGTTTCTGGCAACATCGCTCGTAACAGTGGGAGAGCAGTATGATAACAGGGGGAGCGGGAGAGGCAAGCTGAGAGAGCAGCCTCTTTCATTTGATCCCAATGGGGGCTTTGCTCTCCCAATCTCTGTTCTTTTTTTTTTTTTTTTGTTTGCTCAGCTGCCGTGACTCATTACAACTTTTTTTGCAAACGATTTTCGTATGATTTGTCAAGGCCATCACCATATGAATACCATTTACAGAATGTATTTATATATGTACATATATATATTGTTCGATCTGCTTTTTGGCGGTTGCTGTCTTTTGGTTTCACACACAGGCACACCTACGCACACTTTAATTGTGTCTCTTCCTTCTCCTTTTAGAAAAGTGAATAGAATCTTCTAGATGTTATTTTCAAGTGATACAGACTTACTGTATTTACATATAATTGTAAATAATTTGCACATATCAACAAGTGCCATTAATTGAAATACATTTCAATATACATATACATATGTACATATGTATATGAGTATCTATGTATGTATGCATATGAGTAGTTTATTAAACGAAAGTTTCCTTTTTTGTTTTCTTCTTATTTTCATTCACAGAGCGATTTAACCGCACCCCGTGATCCAATATTGGCTTTGGCTAGCGACATCAATGCCAGCCGAGATATACAGGAGGAGGATAAAATTCCACAATTGATTGTCTGTGCCACAATGTGGCATGAAACCGAAGAGGAAATGATGGAATTTCTCAAATCAATTATACGCTTGGATGAGGACCAATGCGCACGGCGAATGGCAAAAACGCATCTAAATGGCGGCAAAGCGGATGATGAATACTATGAATTGGAAAGTATGTCAAGTGCCAGCAGCAATCTGTTAAGTATTTTACAATATTTTATTTCGAGTTATTTCTATTTTCTCTTGGTTTTGCATAAAAAAAATGAAAGTTTATGCATAAAACTTTATCAAAAGCAGTTGCAGCATAAAACAAAAATCTCTGGCAGGCAATTTGGGAAAGTTCCTTTCAGGCTGTCTTCTCTATAAGTTAAGCATACTTTTGCAACAGGGTTTAGATGGTCAAATTAATCTGTGGTGATTTTAAATAATTTTTTGTTTTATAATTTAATTGGCTGCCTGGCAGACTAATGTAGAAGAAGATGTTTTCAAACAGTGTTTCTAAGAATTCCATTTCGTATTTGCAAAAATTCAGCCAAAGCATTAACATCTCTCCTGACTCTATAAATCAGATAGAATATGGGAAGGAGCTGGTAATACATACACATATATCTGTGGCTAATACTTTGTTAACCTCCAATCATGTCCATGTTGATAAGAAATGCCCTCCCGTTTAAAACTGTAAAAACTGTCACATGTAAAATTTATGCAATTGCTTAGTAATATTTATATTTCTCCATTTTCATTTGCGTTTAAAATTCGAATGCCAAAATGTTGACAAGTTTACAAAATTTGATTTTGGATTAATTCTGACATTTTTGCTTTACAGCAAACATTTTCTTCGACGATGCCTTTGTGCTGGATGAACGCTATTGCCAAAATAAACGGAATCCACCGATCAATGAATATGTTAAGACCCTAACACGAACATTGGATAAGGCTGCATTTGAGGTTTATGGAGTGAATATTAAAATTAAACCTCCATTGAAAATTGAGACACCATATGGTGGTCGTTTGGTTTGGACACTACCGGGACGAACTAAAATGGTTGCCCATTTGAAGAATAAGGATAAAATTCGTCACAAGAAACGCTGGTCACAGGTTATGTACATGTATTATCTTCTTGGCTATCGCATTATGGAAACGGAACATTTCTCACCACGACGCAAGGCCGTAATTGCCGAGAACACATTCATTTTGGCCTTAGATGGTGATATTGATTTTCAGCCACGAGCTGTACAATTGCTCATTGATCGTATGAAGGCTGTGGAGGAATTGGGCGCCGCTTGCGGTCGTATACATCCCGTTGGAAGGGGTCCCATGGTATGGTATCAGCGTTTTGAATATGCCATCGGTCATTGGCTACAGAAGGCAACCGAACATGTTATCGGTTGCGTTCTCTGTAGTCCCGGCTGCTTTAGCCTCTTCCGTGCCAGTGCCCTGATGGAGAATAGTGTGATGAAACGTTATACTATTGTAAGTGCAGAACCCATGAATATGGTACAATATGATCAGGGTGAAGATCGTTGGTTATGCACACTCCTATTGAAGCAAGGATCTCGTGTTGAGTATTGTGCCGCTTCCGATGCCTATACACATTCACCGGAATATTTCAATGAATTCTACAATCAACGTCGACGTTGGGTGCCATCGACTATAGCAAATATCTTTGATATTCTAGCTGATGCCGATAAGGTTGTGAAGAGAAATAACTCTATATCGACATTGTATATGTGGTATCAAAGTATGTTAATGGTTGGCACTGTCCTGGGACCTGGTACCATATTCCTTATGATGGTTGGAGCATTGGTAGCAGTTTTTACTATAGATATATGGACGGCATTTCTTTGGAACTTTTTTCCATTGTTAATCTTTATACTTAGTTGTGTTTATTTAAAACAAAAGTATCAATTACTATTGGCATTTGTGATTAGTGCGATATATTGTCTAGTTATGATGGCTGTTTTAATTGGTATTATAGTACAGATGTTGGAAGATGGTCCATTGGCTCCGGCATCCCTATTTTTTCTACTAGTAGCCGTACAAATTACCATAGCAGGTGAGATAGATAACTTATATATATTGTATGTATAATGCTTTTCATTCTCTTGCAGGTCTTATGCATCCTCAGGAGTTTTGGGCATTACTTTGTGGTGTCATCTATTATATAACCATACCTTCAATGTATATGCTACTCATGTTTTACTCTGTCTTTAATATGAACGATGTTACCTGGGGTACTAGAGAGGCTCCCGTTGTTAAAGATGATGGTACGGAGACAAAAAATGATCCAGAACTATATCAACCTGGTTGGCTTAATGATCCACTACTTATCAATTCGGAATTGGGTGAAATATCGTTAATTGAGCAACGATTTTGGCGTGATTTAATTAAACAGTATTTAAAGCCATTGGAATTGAGTAAAGAACAAAAGCAAGCTATGGCCGATGGTCTGAAGGATTTACGTAATTTGATTGCCTTTGCCTTTGTCATGATAAATGCCATATTTGTCCTAATTGTATTCCTATTGCAATTGAAAAAAGAATATTTGCATTTGGAGTGGCCAATAGATCCCACAGATTTTGTATCCTTTGATCGTGACAATCTTCAAGTTGGCATCTATCGTCAATATAAGGAATTAGATCCAATTGGTCTTGTATTTGTCATCTTTTTCGGTTTCATATTGATAATACAGTTTATTGCAATGTTCTTTCATCGTTTTGCCACCATGTCACAGTTATTGGCAACAACTCAAGTCGACTGGTTTCGTTCAAGTGGAAAATTTAGTGACGAAGATGCAATGCTCGAGCTAAAAGGAAGTGCCGTGAACATTGCCCGACGATTGCAGCGTCCCAAACGACTCTTCGATGATGATGACGACGAACATCATTATGATGAACTAGTAATGGATGGTCATGATGGTGATAATCGTGAGAGTTTAGTGAGACGACAAACCATTTTTCGGCTACATGAGACACGAAATAAACAGCATAGTGACTATAGCAATTTGGTTATGAACTTTGAACGTCGTTTCTTTAGTGAAGATGAATTAAATCTAAAAAATCTGGCCCTCAATCGTAAGTCGGTGAAACTCTTTCAAATGCGTCGATCGGAGGCAAAGATGAATGCAGCTGCCATGCCCGGTGGTACACCGACACCAAAGACAGGCAAACGACCACCATTGATGGCAAAAAAAGTGAGCTTTAATAATCAAGCGAATATGGAAATCTATGACAATGGCGGCTATGAACATACCGAGTTCTAGAATCATAATACAATACTAGTAAATAGTATTAAATTCAAGAATCTTTCTACAATTCATTAATAAACTAAATCGAACATATGTGGGCTTAATAGTTTATGAAATATAAAGGAAACATGGGGAAAAGCAATGTTCCCCTTAACCTTTCAAACTTTGTAATCAATTTCATTGTATGTTAAGTATAATTTTAGTTTTATTCTATAACTTATGTATAAAATACTTTCTATCTATATTGTATTAATTAACTCTATAAAGGGCTTAGTGGCTAAAAAATATAATTAATTGCATTTAACTCAAGTGGCAAAAGCAGCCAAGTTTATTTCCTTTTCTCGCACTGAAGACATCTCATTAGCATAATTACAAGCGGGCTGCTGATGGTGGGGCGGACTTCATTCATCAATGTCTAGGCAACGCTTAGAGTTAAGTGCTCTACTTTCCATCTCACTCCCACTTTCACTCCTTCTCATTTTGTTCCCTATCACTTTCTCTCTGTCTCTCTCTCTCCCACTCTCTCTATTTATCTTCCTTTCTGCACCTTCATGCGCATTTGGGGATGCGCTTTTTGCTTGAAAAGTTCACTCCTCTTGGTTACAAAATGCAAATCAAAGTGTGATTAGCTTGGATTTGATGAAGTTTCTGCTGCAATGCACAAGTTTCTTTGCCGCTATATATATATATATATATATATATATATATATATATATATGTGTGTGTGTGTGTATGTGTGTTAGCACTGGTGTGAGTGTGGGCGTGGCTAGGTGTCGGCATAAGTGTTTTGTAAGTGAATTTTTTACTGCCTTTACTGTTGCAAAAAAAGAACCGAAAGAAATCTAGCTGACAGGCTAAAGTATAGCAGAACCGCATACGAAGGACAACATGCAGCAGGACTTACTTTGCCAATGCGCATATATTAAAATGAAGAAACTCCACAACGAAAGGAAAAACTTATGGCCACAACTTGTGGTTGACTCGCTTCAAACACTTTAAAACCAAATGCAATCCGTGTTTAGGTGTAAAAACGAAGAAGAAAAAAGGAAAAACTAAAAGTAAAGTACGAAAGCCAAAGCAAGTAATTGAAAGGACAAATTACTTTGACTGCAATGTGGGTTGTGGTCCTTAAAGCAACTCCTTTTGTGCTTTTTGATTTGTTCAAGAATATAAGGAAAAATGAAAATTTACTTTACTTTTCTTTGGGTTTCAAGATAAGCCATCGTGCAAAAGTTTGCCTTATTCAGGCATTCAATAATATTCACACTCAGGTCATAGCAAGTTTCCAGAAGTCCTTAGTACTACAATGACCCGATGTTTATAGGAATTGATATTGATATATATTACATTTTGTATTCGAACACTAAAGTGAACTAGTTGCTAAAGGAAATCGAAAGTTCATGACTGCAAAACCGACACAGCAACTGATCACCAGCGATCAACAGGAAGAGCCAATGGAATTGAAGAAATGAGAAAGTAAGTGAAATAAGCTTCAATTTATATTTTAATCGGACAATTTGCTAGGTATTTTCACTTCACACGTTTTGTTTAAAGCAAATCCTTAATCGATTACTAATTTTACTATAGTTTTATGCAAATTCTATACAAATACAACAGGTTCAATGGTTCTTAGAAGCAAAACCAACCAAACATTAGTCTTCCATATAATCCTGTCAAAGTTTATGTAAATTTTTGCATATTCATTTAGTTTTAGTAAGCCAAGACCAATTCCTTTTTTCCACTTCAAAACTTATGTGGGCCTCGTTTCAATAGAGAATTTAAACCAAATCCAAACCAATTGTTTGGTTTTTTTTTTGCATTCAATCAATTAATTCATCGGCACTCCTTTGATCAAAGTTTCCGTTTTCAGTTTTTTTTTATTTTTTTTTTTTGCTGCATCCTTGCAAATGCCCATTCAGGCATTTATAACAAAAACCCAAAAATTTGCATACGCAAAAATGCAAACAATTTCAGACTTCAATGCGTTTTTGCCCCTTTGTAACCATGTGAGGGAAGGGTATGTGTGTGTAACGAAAATTCACACAAAAGCCACAAATGTATCCAAGTTTTCTATATGAAGAGAAATTTATGGCTAGTTTCAATTACAAGTGTCCTTCCTTTTGGCCGAAAAAGAGAAAACCAAGGCACAGCAGAGTTGACAACTATTTCTTGTTTGCTCTCCCATAATAAATTCATATTCATATGATATAGAGAGAGAGAGAGAGAGAGGCATTCCTTTCTGGCTTAAAATACATAAAACACAAATGCAATGGGCGGCGGCACTGAGTAAGCGTTTGGTGGGGCAAAAAAGCAAAAGAAAGAAAAGTGAAACATAAACAACGAAATTCGATTGAAAAACTTGTGACCCTGTTTTTCCCGTTTCATTTCATTTCATTTCATTTTTTTTTTCCATCATTTTGTTTTTGTTTTGTCGCAGGCAAAAGGCCTGGGTACATAATTCTGCACTTATCTGACCCCAGGCAGCCAACCCAACAGTCCAAGGGAAGTTCAGGCTTTTGCCTGTACATTTTTGCTATTGTATTTTATGGCTTTTCTATGCATTGCAATTGCAATTGAGGGACCAGAACAAGTCCAGGACTAGGCTATGGACTATGGGAAATTATTCACAGGCAACAACATTTTATAATATATATTGTGGCTTGTTTCCTTCCTCATTCCATTTTTTTTGTATTTTTTTTTTGTAAATGTAATTTAATTATGAAACATAATTTTATGTCCGGGTGTCAGTTCAGTGGCCCGACAACAGCTTTTTGTCATGGCTCTTTCTGTTTTATTCTATTCTGTTCTGGTTAGAGGATATCAAAAGGTACTTTGAGAGTTTTGAAACTCTACTTTTTGCCCAAAAAAAAAAATAAAACGATTTTTGGATTTATGCGAAATGAAGCCATAAATTGGTAAACCTAAAAACTAAGTGCAATACTTTTTATGCTTGTTTTGACAATTTAGAGAGCAGATAGCTTAATGGCCATGAGACTGGCTGAAAGCCAAAAGATACCTAAAGGACATAACTCATTGCATACTCTCGGGGGCACATAACATTGTTGCAAATTATTAAAAAAGATATACATATATTAGCACAGTAATTGTATTTGTTAATTGATAATAATCAATTGATTTTTAAAAGTAATTTAAATTTTTGAACCACATTTTGAATGTAACATACTTTAAGGGGCAATGGATATTAAATACAGTAACTATTTGGCATTATCTTCTATATTTGTATAGTGCTTCTCTATATAGCTTCATATTGGCCCCCTATTTAACTGAGCATTTCTTAGTCTGCTATTTGAGTTTAACCTTTTTATTTCATCTTTACTTTGTCATTAAATATGCTTAGATTATATAGTGTTTTGACCACTCCAAATGAACTCGGCCACAATTTTTGTCAGTTAATTAAAAAATTTCCCAGTTCCTGCAATTATTTCAATTTAATTTTTTTTTCAGCGAATTGTGTATTTTCTTTTTAAATAATTTTATTTTCTTTTTTTTTTATATAGTCATATTATTTTATTATTTCTCATTCAGTCTACTCTTTTTATTTGAGGTGAGTGGCAATTTATCTACAAAAATAAAAAAAAAAAAAAATTGCAATTAAAATTGAAGTGTCAAATGCTCGAAAGCGTTAAAATCAGAAATATAAAAATAACATTATTTGCTTTTTTTTTATTCGTCTTGTGAAAAAACAAAAATATTATTCCATTGATAAGGTTATAGGATTTCATTAAGTTAATAAAAAAAATATATATAAAATGAAAATTGTTATTTAAGTACCAGATTTTGAATTGAGTTGAACAATTGCATTAACTTTTGAGTTGAAGGTCTTGTTACAGTTAAATGCGGAATTTCTGTTTCTCTTATAGACATAATTCCAAACTTTTTATGAGAGTTACACATACTTTTTATATACCCTTCTCCAAAATTAAAACTGCAGAGGAAAGGCGGAGGAACACATAAAAAATGCACCGTGTATTACCAACAATCTTCTCGTGTTTTCGTTAACATCATCTTGTGAAATTATATAAAAAAACTCCAAATATTTTATAGCCTACTTTCCGGATGCTGCTCCCCCACTCCTAGACCCTTTCGTCTTCTATTGTTGCACTTTGAGGTCAATTTGTTAATAAACTAAAATCTAAATAAATATTTGCTGAAAAATCTATAAATCATATTTATGTTTAAATTGAAAAGTTTTTGAGTGCAGAAAGTGCAACAGTAACAATAATTCGACTGATGGCTAAGTAAACATACAATATACCGTTAGATAAGCCAGCCTGCTCGCCCCACTTGATAAGAGCAAATAGAACAGTATACACATACTAACTCTGCTCCCCTCTTATGTTATTGCTGCTACTACTACTATCTACATACATACTCTCGGAGTCTCTACTGTACTCTATCTTTCTCTCTATCTGTCTCTCTATCTTTCTCTCTCTCTCTCTCTCTCTTACTCTATGACTGTCTGTAAATGTTTGCCATAATCTCAATTCATAGAATGTTGGTGGTGTTGGTGCCAAAATCTACTTGGTGTTAGTGTTTGTGATTGATAACATTTCTAATTGAATCACAACAAGCGAACAGAGTTGTATAAAGAGTGAGAGAGAAAGAGTGAGAGAAAGAAAGAGAGAGAGAGAGATATAAATAGAGGTGGAGAGGGTAACAGGGTGTAGGGCTAGGGTGTAGCTGAGTTTGCCATACAAAATTTTAATCGCAATCGCAATGAGAACACTTACAATTACACATGTTTGCGCTTCCATTATCAGTTTTAGCCTCAGACTCAGAATGTGTATACATATATGCGTGTGTGTGTGTGTGTTTATGTATATACATATGTAAGTAGGCAAAAGGCAATAGGTAGGGTGACGGGTAGCAAGCAGAAAGGGAGAGGCAGTAAGTCCACAACAACGACCAAGTCCATCAGTTGGTCGTCTACTTTTCTATATTCAGTAGAACTCGTTGGGTTTTACGGTGCGGTTCAAAAAAAAAAAAAAACAAGAATTATTTCTAGCTAACAAATAATACTCGTTCCGTTTCCAACATCATTCAAGTCAATCCTTTTGACCGCAATAAGTAAAAGCAAAAGATATCCAGGATCCTTCCTTCCTAACTTGAAACAATATGCTGCGGAATAGCCTTAATTTGGCCAATGGATTACGCAACGGTTCTGCCAGCAATGCCTGGCGAGCTGTTAGCTCCCATGGTGCCAGACAGCCAGTGAGTGTGATTGCTCTTCGTTTTCATCTTTACCATTTTTTTTTTTCTTGTTTTTCTCCAAGTGCATAAAAGTGATATAGAAATCAGAAGAAAATAAGATCTGAAGATCTGTATTATTTATTTATATTAATTTAGTTAGTTGAATATGTTTCTTGTTGTATTGAACTTTGTGATTTATGATTAACAATCTAAGACTAATCTGCACTTTGTACACTAATCGCATTTTAAAATGAAAGAAAGCAGAAAACAGAACCACTTCTAACTGGTTTATGTTGTTGAACAAAAGAATTTTTGAGCTTATATAGAAACTATGTATGTATATATATATGTAGTTAGTTATCGGTTCAGTTTGCACCTCTCATTAATATAGATTAAATATCTGTCAGATATAAAGTTCAGCTTATAGGATTTATGTTTTTTGGACTTTGATTTCAATTTAAGGGTCTAAACTGACCAGACAAGACTACAGCAGAAACAAAACAAAACACACAGTTAAACACTCTATCATACTTTCTTTATATATATATATATATATATGTTTGCTTTGACCGATAAGCATGCCTGATAATTTACGCAAAAAGAATAACAAGAAATGGAAAAATGATTTAATGGTCATTTTTTAAATTGGGGGGAAAATTACCGGCATGAGATTTGAGCGTGAAACTCAGCTGACTTTTATATATATACATATATATATATATTTTAGATGACCATACTCAATGCAATTAAGTCTAAAGTCAAGTGTGGGGTAAACCCTCTCCCGCTCACTCTTTCAATAGATTAGTTATGAAATTTTTCCTTGGCACTAAAATTTAATCAGCTTCAGTCCCTCTACCCATCTATCCCTCTCTCTAGCTCTAGCTTCAGCTCTTTCTTAGTCTACACTCAATCAAAACAACACAAGCAATACCATTTCATTTCAAGTTGTTATATAGTTCAAGATTTCCTTTTTTTTATTTTTATGAGTAACGATAATGGAGGCACACACACACACATACATATACATATACAACTGGCCAGGCTTGGGTAACAGCTTGGGCTTTTAGAGACCCCAAAACCATAAAGTAAACAAAAATGGGACATCAAAAATGGGTCTATGTATTTGGGGTTTAAAGCTAATTGAAGGGGCATTTATTATGTCAAACTGTCCAACATGAAAATCGATTGTTATTTGAAAATTCTTTTTCTAAATATTAAAAAATAATTTCAATTACATGGGAAATTCTTTTAATTTTTGAAATGAGTCAAATGAACTTGACATTTTGTTCAGGAAATTGATAGAAATGTATGTTCTATATGTATTTGTTGCACAGTGTACATTTAATGTGTGAGGGGAAAGATTGTAAATCATTTGCAGTTTTCATCGTTTGATTTCCTTTCTCAACATGCAAAACAGAAGCAAAAAAACAAAAGAAAAAGAAATAGAAAAGCAAACACTATTCCCTCCTATCCCTGACAAGAGCTGATAAAATGTTGTCACAGCATGACAGCTGGCGCCAACAGGCAAATGGAAAAACGTGTTAAAATAAATTCGAGAGAGGGTGAAGAAAAAATTAGAAAAGATGAGAAAATGGTGTAAATATACTATTCAATGGGAACTTGAGAAATCTCTATACTATATGCATCAACATTTTTTGCTTGCCTCAGGCCAGGCCACTTCAACAATTTGCATATGTCCGACATTCAATGGCCTGGCGGCCTGCCTTTGACACTCAAAACGATTTGCCTAGGTCAGGGTCGAGGCGAGGGCCAACCTCGTTGCCTGACTGCCTGCCTACACACTGCTTATAGTACTCAGCACTCCTTTATACACACACACACACACACATACACACTACTCGTCTATTTTTTTCTTCAGGCCTTGGCAACCCATGGTCCGTTTTCATTTTGACACGTGTTGGCAGTTATGGCGCCTTTGGTCTTGACTCTTTTTTTTTTTTTATATATTTTTGGTAGAGCTTCACTCTGCTTGCCGTGTATGTGTGTGTGTGTGTGGCACATCATAAAATTTGTATAGAAAGAGAGAGGCAAAGTGTAAGAGAAATACAAAACGGAGAAAGAGTGAAATGAAGAGTAAACAACAAGCAGGAAACAAAAAAAAAAGTGTTGTCATTTTTTTATGCGGATCAACAGCTTGCCGTAAAGTAGTTCTTATTTTTAATACTCTTTCAAAGATAAAGAAAAACACAGAAGTTGATTAACATTTAAGAAAAGTTATGACTTTATATAGGGATACTTTTCTGATTTGCCATGAAAAGTAAATTTAACTGTTTTTAGTTGGAAAAGGAGTTAACAAAGTTTGATTAATCCTTAGGAAAAACCATAGATAAATATAATAAGGGTACAGACACTTCGGACAAATTTTTATTATATAGCCCAATCTAAGCACTTTTTTATGAAGAGCTTTGAATATTATACAACATCATTTAGTTTTGTCTCTAACATACACATTTTCCTCTTTAATATCTTATAAAGTATCTCATAAGTTGAATATTATAGCCAACTATGGATGCTAGTTTAAAGACAAATAAGAATAGTTAAGCTTGCTTGGAATAGCAAAAACACAAAGCCAAACTTTTACAATTATTATCAACAATGGGCAACAATTCTATTAACAAAGATGAAAACAATTTGCTTCCTTTAGTTAGCTTTTTAATTGAGATAATGAACAATTTTGATAGATAATCATACATGTCCATCATCTCTATCTCTATTGGTGCTTTTATACAATATGTAATTTTAACCTCTTGCTGTGCCCCCTTTGACCTATTATACTATTAATAATAGGAGTGAGTGAGTTAGCTGTCGATTCATTCGATAACAAAACTTTCATCCTTGACCTTCAAAAACTAATTGCTGTAGGAGGGGGGGGGGGTGCGCACAACATTAAATATATATATATCACTCATACGACATGTGCCACAGACAGACAATAAGAACAAATATCGCGTCATCAGAAATGTATATCAAACAACAACAAAAACGCATACATATGTATATATATACATGGTTTTTATTGTTCTCGTCTTTATATTGTGATAACAAAAAAAAAAACCCGTCTTTTAGTGATAACAACAACCAACAGCAACAGTAACAAGGCGGTCAAATTGCCAGTTACTTGGCAATTTAAGTAAAGGCCAAAACAAACAAATAAACAAATACCATTTTGTTGTACAATTTTCTTTATTGAGCCATTGCCGCGCTATGTATTGTAATTGCAGCCATCAATTTTGACAGTTTAAAATGCATCAAATTAAGGGGGAAAATAAAAAGGAAAAAAAAAAAAATGGAAAATGGAAATATAAATAAACATTTACGCCTCAATTGAATTTACTGTGCAATTTAGTGTGAATTCGTAATAAATTTATAATCGATGCCTTTGAAATGCCAATCAAATTCGTTGACTATAACAAAATTATACAAATACAAAAAAAAAAAAAAAGAAAACACGGCAAAACAAATTTATAAATGTTAAATGGTCGCAATTGATTGACGCGTATATATGGAGACCAAACAGCGACAGTCCAAAATAATCATTCCATAATGAAAAGTATTCTATAGATTCCAATTAAAGTTAGTTAGGGATAAGAATTAGTTACACATTAAGGCATAGATGATTGAAATTTAGAAAAAGAATAAACTGACATTAATAATTAAATAATCTAAAGTAACTTTCCCATACAGATGCCATTTGCCAGAACTCTTTTTGAAAGAACACAACTAGAAATGATTTAAATGTTCTAATAATAATTTGTCTTCCGATTGATTAAATATCTATAATTTTAAAGAATATCTTTCTTCAATCAAAGAATTATTCCAGGAAACATTTTTGAAATAATACACAATTTCTTTCCAATTATTCCATCATATTTTAGACTTGCAATAAAAAGAGATTTATTAAAAAATACCAAAATAAGCCTTACAGCTAAAGGACTTGCAAGAGTATCTTCTTTTTTTCAAGTGTCAAATGCGTGATTTTCTATTGATTTAAGTTTGGCAAATAATTTCCACGAAAAAGATGGAATTCAAATAAAATGGTGCTGCTGCTGCTGCTGTTGCTTCCACTTCCGTTTCCCGGAAACATTTTTCGCTTTAGGGCTGGGGCGAAAAGCACTTCAATAGCTTCCTAACAAATATATATCTATATATGTATATATATATATTTATATCAATTTATATTTCAAAGTGTTAAATTCGATTAGCCATAATTTCTAATTAATTATGCAGCTCGCACCGTTGGCTAAAAAACCAATTATCCTCACACACACACACACAAACACAGAGAGATAGAAACATAATAATTATTCAAGAATTATGGCATTAGTTGTTGTGGTTGTTGTTGTTATTGTTATTGTCGTCGTCGTTGTTGATTTTATACGTTGTTGTCTGTTTATAATGCACATATTTACAATCAGACTTAGCCGTCAATTTAGTGATTATGATTTACACACGGAACACAAACTGATTACGTTTGTGGAGTAGAAAGAGGAGGGAGGTGAGACGAGTAACAGAGGTGGGTGGTCTATTTAATTAATTGGCTTTCGATTTGTTTTTATGGAATTTGTGTTATGCTTTTCTGTTGTCGTAATTTACGACCTCGCCGTGTTTGCCGATTGTCATTGATAAGCCATTTTAATGCTTTTTCAGTGTGTGTGTGTGTGTGTGTGTGTGCTGGAGCACTTATGTTTATGAGCTAATACACACACACATACACACTTATAGACACACATCTTAACTGTCCTTTCCTCTTTTTGTTGCAGTTGGTGCCGCCTGAGAAGCGTTTGGAGAAATCTCATCCCACCTTCACGGAACGCAGTCAACTAAAATATGCCAGACGTTTAGTTGTTAAATTAGGAAGTGCTGTGATTACGCGTGAGGATAATCATGGATTGGCTTTGGGCCGTTTGGCATCGATTGTTGAGCAGGTAAAGCAATCTCTTTCTTATCTAATATAATTGAATATTATATGTGTATGTATAATAATATTGTTATTCATCAGGTGGCCGAATGTCATTTGGAGGGACGCGAAGTTATGATGGTTACCAGTGGAGCGGTTGCATTTGGCAAACAGAAACTTGCACAGGAGCTTCTCATGTCTCTGTCCATGCGTGAAACACTTAATCCCAAGGACAGCAAAGAGGTTACCTACCTTTCACGCAATTGCACACATCATATAATTTCAATTCAACATTCTCATCCTTCCTCCTACTCCTCCTTTTCCTCCTCTTCCTCCTCCTTAATTTTGTATTAGTTTGATGGCGCCACACTGGAACCACGTGCGGCTGCTGCGGTGGGTCAGTCGGGTCTTATGTCTCTCTATGATGCTATGTTTGCCCAATATGGCGTCAAGATTGCACAGGTACAGTACAGACACATATTATATACAACATGCGTCAGACTAATTAAAACAGAGTGAGTTGTCTATGTTACTCTATGGTTTTGGTTTTCTGGGGATTGGATCCTATTTAGGTGCTGGTTACCAAACCGGATTTCTACAATGAGGAAACACGCAACAATCTCTTCTGCACGCTCTCCGAATTAATTAGCCTAAATATTGTGCCAATCATAAATACGAACGATGCCGTTTCGCCACCAATGTTTATACGTGACGAAGAGCCAGCCGGTGGTGCAAGAAGGGTAAGTATGTAGTTGTTATAGTAGTAGTATATGTTAGTAGATTGGTTTGGGGGTGGTGTACGTTCTCTTATCTAACCAAGAGACACGTGACTGTAGACAAGACTATGTATTTACCTCCTTTCTATATATATATATGTATATATATTCCTCATCTTTGTCATATAGGGTATACCCATTAAGGACAACGACAGTTTGTCGGCCATGTTGGCCGCTGAAGTACAAGCGGATTTACTAATCCTTATGTCGGATGTCGATGGCATTTACAATAAGCCACCATGGGAAGATGGTGCCAAGCTAATGCATACCTATACAAGTGACGATAGCAACAGCATCGAATTTGGAAAGAAGTCAAAGGTAAAGAGAGAGAGAGAGAGAGAGAGAGAGCGAGAGATGCAATTAGTTGACTGAGCTACTAAGCAAATCTCTGTTGAATTTTTAACAAGATGATGAAATTGTGTTGACACTCCTCTAAACCTCAATCCCTACACTCCACTTTTACTTTAGGTTGGCACTGGTGGCATGGACTCTAAAGTGAAAGCAGCCACTTGGGCTTTAGATCGTGGTGTAAGCGTTGTTATTTGCAATGGTATGCAAGAGAAGGCCATTAAGACAATAATTGGCGGCAGAAAGGTTGGCACATTCTTTACAGAGGCAACGGAAAGTGCCAATTCAGTGCCCGTTGAGGTGATGGCCGAGAATGGTAAGTGGTGAAAGAGATGGAGGGACAGAGTAAGAGTAGAACAAGTTGAGACAATAGAAAATAGTTTAACTAAAAGTTCAGTGGTTAAAATATCTTAAAATCAAGTAAGAGAAGATAAAAGGATGATGATAAGATAATATAGTATAAATAGGAGTTAAGCTAAGGAAAATTTTTAAACGATTTTTAGAAATTTTAAGTACTATTAGAAAATATTTACACTTTAATTCTAGTTATTGTTATTGCTTTATATATTTATGTAAATTATTTTAATAATATTTAATTTTATCTTTAAGTTACTTAGTGGCTACTTTTAGTTTCCCCTCGTTTATTCAACTCATTTATAGCTCTACTAGTTATTTAGTTACACCACCAAAGACCGAAGTAGATTCTCACCAGTCTACATCATTTTAACAGCGAATGACAAGTGGTTTTGGACTAACCTAATGGCCATTAAAGTTTCACACTCCCACAGCCAGGCTAAATAAGCCAAGATAGAAAGAGAGCAAAGAGTAAGAGAAAGAAGAAAATGTTGCCATAGCAAAGTGGGTCACGGTGCCTCTGTTCAGTTCTGTTCCGTTTGCCATGTTTTCTGCAGGTTTTTAAAGTGACTGAAAAGAGAGAGAGAGAGAGAGAGGGGGAAAACCCCTCTGCTAAGTGGCTTTATAACCCAGGGCAGTGAAACTTAAGTGGCTAACCAGTCTAAACTGAAGTTGGCTAGCAATGTTTTGGCTAAAATTTAATTTAATTGTTATTAGAGACAACTGCCACTGCCATCTAGTGGTGGCGGCAGGTGTTTAAAATTGCCTCTTAATTGAGAAGATGCAACTTGTTTTTTTTTGTTTTCGTTTTTTTCTAAAGTTTTCCTCTTTGTTTTATTTGTATATTTTCTTCTTTTACAGCTCGTACCGGAAGCCGTCAAATGCAGGCTCTGACAGCGGCCCAACGTGCCAGTGCAGTTAATACATTGGCCGATCTTTTGGTTAGCCGTGAGAAATTTATACTCGATGCCAATGCCAAGGATTTGGCTGAGGCACAAAAGAATGGTCTGGCCAAGCCATTATTATCGCGTCTTTCATTGAATTCAGCGAAATTGAAGAATTTGTCAATTGGCCTAAAGCAAATTGCGGAGGATAGTCACAAGGTAAGGCAAAATATATATAATTTAACAAAGTGTTAAGACTTGACTTGGGCGGGGTAAATTTGTCTGAAAAGTTGTGGCAAATTGCATTTGTTTTAAGGTGTCGAAAAGTGAAAATCCTTTTCATGAAATTGAGTTAGTTCAGCACTATTTTTCTTTCTCTCTCACTCTCTCTTTGTGATAGAGGGAGATAGGGAATTGTTCTTTGACAAGAATTGGTCATTTTATGAGCCATATGCAGTTGCTCTTTTGCTCTTTCGAAAAGCTTTAACAACATTATGAAATCTCCAAGCAATTTTACACTTCAACAAAAATTGACACCCTCTCAACCAATCCACAGAGATGGCTAAACATTGTGTGGAGTGTGGTGGTGGTGATGATGGAAGGGATGGGTTGGTTTGGGGTTGCAAGGCTAAAGAGAATAAGGGCCAAAGTATATTCTATGTAAGGATAATGCACTTGCTAAATTGTAGACTAGGGAATGCCTCGTAAAAAATAAATACATTATATGCAATTCCAAAGTTTTTCCTTTCAAATTGGAAAAGTTATGAAAAGTTATACATATACGTTATGTAGTGCTGGTTCAATAACTGTTTTCATTTCATTGAACTTGGCCTTTATGGAAATATGAAAATATAAAGGCAAAGTTCATTACATTCCAATTGGAAAATTAAAAAAAAATTTGAACAAATTGTTCGTTTTAAATTGATTTTTAAACATTGTGAAACATTTTAGTAAGTAAATAAACACAATATTTTCAAATCAATTAAATTAGCTCTTTGATTTCCATTCGTTTTCAAGATTTTGCATACTCTTCAAATTGATTGTTATCTAATTTGTTTGCTTTTGTAATATTAACAAACTGTACATGCCCTTTTTTTTTTTTGTGAGTTACTCAAACTCTAATGGGTAAAAAAAGTCTAAGCATGTGGAAGATAAAAGACAGTTTCCATGTATGGCATGGCATGGCATGGCATAGCATCTTGGCAATGACATTAACCAGCACACACTGAGGACCCAAAAGACCCTATAGAAAAACCTAGAGCCAAAGCCAGACAGAGTTGATGGAATATGGGTTAGGGAGCAGCAGTTGAAGGTTACACACTACTGGGAGAGATGTGGAGGCGTCGGTGGTGTTGGTGGACCTTTCAACCAGCCGTTTTATTGGATGTGATTGTGCGGAAACGCAAAACTTTTTTTCTAGTGACTGTGTGAGTGTGTGTGTGGGTGTGTGTATTTTCGTTTTTCTTTTTTTGTTGCTTTGTATTTTGTATTTTCTTTTTTTTTTTTTTTTTGGTATGGCAAGAAAAGTTTTTTCATAGCACGACCAGAACATGGAGTTTATTGTAAAAATGGCAGCGAAATTGTGACACAAAATGGCGGGAGCGTAAAAAATCATAAAATATATATACTTGTATTTGAATGTGTGTATGTGTGTGTGCGTGTGCTAGTCTGTGCCTGTCTGTGTGTGTGTGTGTATGAGGGCAAATAAACAAGAAAGTGCCATAACGCACTCAATAAACGTTGAATGCCAACGATGACAGACGCAGGCGGGGGGTGTAAAGAAAAAAAAAAAAAAAAAAACAGAAACAAAACAAAAAAAAAAAGAGTAATTTCGGTTGACAAGGAAGAGAATTGCGGCACTTTTTGTGGTATACAAAAATTTTTCAAGCCTTTCAGAAAATTTTCAAATATGTTAACCAACTTTAAATTGCTATGAAAATTTTGTATTTTTGCATTTCTTTTATAACTCTTCACTTAGTTATAATGTCAATATACCCCTTTTATAATACGCCTTGTAGGGTATTGAATATGGAAAAACTTTTACTATTTATATTAAGAAAAAAAAGAAGGGAATGAATAATGATTAGGCAGCACATTTAAATGATAAGTCAAAAATTGGCATCCTTAAGCGGAAGTCTCTTATTATTATTATTATTATTTTTTTTTTTCTTGTATAAAAAGTTGATAAACTTCAATTTCTAATTTCCTTTTCACTTTCTTCAAGAGAAAGTTATTACGCTTGCATATTTTACGGAGCACATAAGAAACTGAATTCTATTCTATATATTCTTCTTCCCTCTCGCTCTCTCTCTCTCTCTCCTTCAGCCCCATGACTTATCCAATTGTCCTCAGTAAATATAATTTAAAGTTTTTTACTTCCTCCAACACAATGCCAAAGTCAATAATAATGACCATATAACCAAATTTACTCAGAGCACAAGTTGAGTTGAGTTTAGATTTTTCTTCTTTTTTTTTTCTCCTCCCCAAGTAAAATGTCGAGAATGGGATATGAGTGTTAGGGATTGGGATTTGGGTGGAGGTGGAGGTGGAGGTGTGGGTTTCTATTCTATGCAAAACGAGGGCAGTCAACTGCTGTCAGCAGCCCAGCCGCAATCTTCTTCGTATTATCTGCAGCCAATTTTCAGTTGGTAGGGCATAAACGAAGTCAAAAGAGAGGGCGTTCGGACAGCAGCCCATTAAAAATAAATAAAGATTACGATGAAGATGAGCAACTTGATTTATGTAAAACTGCGCCAGCAAATGCCTCTAAAAATGGACGCTTGGGATTTGAAAGAGAGAGAGAGAGAGAGAGAGAGAGAGAGAGAGAGAGAGTGAGAGAGAGAGACAGAGGGGTCGGCCAATGGGGGGTTGAGTGGAAAGATGGAGAAAATTGTCGCATAAATATTGAGTTATTTTATGGTCCTGGACCCACATGGCGTATAATGCATGTAATGTGATTTGTGTATAGCTGACTTGTCAATTCTATTTTTCTTTCGCAGAATGTTGGACGTGTTTTGCGTCGAACTCGTTTGGCCGAGAATTTGGAACTAAAACAGGTTACCGTGCCAATT
This sequence comes from Drosophila austrosaltans, assembly GCA_035045865.1. NCBI lineage: Eukaryota > Metazoa > Arthropoda > Insecta > Diptera > Drosophilidae > Drosophila > Drosophila austrosaltans. Next base: position 12,835,031 of record JAWNOQ010000207.1, read on the forward strand.
GGTGTACTTTTGGTCATATTTGAATCTCGTCCAGATTCATTGCCCCAAGTGGCTGCATTGGCCATGGCATCGGCAAATGGTCTCTTACTTAAAGGTGGCAAAGAGGCAGCTTATAGTAATAAAGCACTTATGGAATTGGTTAAAGAGGCATTGGCCACCGTTGGAGCTGATCATGCAGTATCTTTAGTAAGTAAAATGTATATATAATATATATATAATATAAAAAATTAAATGTTTTTTACTAGGTCTCCACACGCGAAGAAATTAGCGATCTTTTGTCTATGGAAAATCATATTGATCTAATCATTCCACGTGGCTCATCGGAACTAGTCAGAAGCATTCAACAGCAATCATTGCATATACCCGTTTTGGGTCACGCTGAAGGTGTATGCCATGTCTATATTGATAAAGATGCCGATTTGAAAAAGGCATTGCATATTGCACGCGATGCCAAATGTGATTATCCAGCAGGTATGAAAATTTATATTGACTATTATTGAAGTGTTATTTAACACCTAGCAAAATGGTTTGTACAAGCTGAAGAAAAGTAAAAAAAACTTAAATGGTTTACTTTAATCGAAGGTTTAAATTCTCTTGACGAAATATACGAAAAAAAAATCTTATTCGATTTAAAAAAAGTATCCTAAGCACAGTACAATTACACTTTGAAAAGGTTTTAAAGAGAACTTTAACCCAAGACTAAAATAAACCAATAAATAAACATTCTAATTCTCTCAAACTTTGCTCACTAATAAATCGATTTAACTTCATTTCAAAAATCCTTAAAAAAAAACTAAAAAGATTTGTTTAGAACTCACAGTTTGTACTATATTTTTTGCTAGTTTTGTATTTAAACTTTCTTCTAAGTTCAAATCAATTCCTTAACTAATTTCGAAAGTACTTAAGTTCAAAGAGATTATAATTGATAGAAGTCTCTTGCTATATACACTAATTCTTTTTCATTTATGGTTTCTAAATTTTTAATCTCTAATAAAATCTTTCTAATTCCCTTGCATATATTATTCACTTCAATTAAGAGTAACATTTCAATTGAATGCTTCTGCTGCGTTTCGGGGTCACCCTTTTTAATTGCAAAAATTTTTCCATCCCCCCCCAAATGTTTATTGTTTTTGGCACAAAAATTAATTGCATTTTCTGTTTGTGTTTTCTCTTTTCAAATTTTGTGTGGCACCCGTTACCTCTCTCTCTCTCTCTCTCTGTCACTGTATGCTATTTGGTGGCACCTGTCATAGCGTGCAATGCAATGGAAACATTACTTATCCATGAGGATCTAATGAGCGGAAATATTTTCAATGATGTCTGCAATATGCTTAAACGGGAGGGTGTTAAAATCTATTCGGGACCAAGATTAAATCAGCAATTAACCTTTGGCCCGCCAGCAGCCAAGAGTTTGAAGCATGAATATGGTGCCCTTGAGTGCTGCATTGAGATTGTGCCCAGTTTGGAGGATGCCATTAATCATATACATACATATGGCAGCGGGCACACCGATGTCATTGTTACAGAAAATGGTAAGCTAAAAGAGGGTGGGAGGGACTGTGGAGTCATGGGGGCATAATGGTTGGCGTTTTTCGAAATGTTTCAATTGAAAATTAATTTCAAATTGCTTTTGCAATTGAAGCGGAATGAAATCAAAGTGAATAAGGAGGGTGAGGACCAAAGGAAAGAGGTAGGTAAATGGTTGGTTAGTTGGGACTAAAAGCTAATGAGCATTCAATGTGCGGGCTATAAATTTTGTTTGACCCTTTATACTATATATACAAATACATATATATATATATATTTGTATGAAATTGAACAAAAATGTTTGCCTTGGCTCCTTTTTATTGTTGCCATTTTTGTTGGAAGAAGAGATGCGGGCTGGTAGCTTCTCTAGAAAACACCAAAACTGAAACCGAAACCGAAACCTAGGAGCCAAAAATTGTACCTCATGTATATACAAGTTGCATGCAACTTGCAGTTATGCGATGCATGTGCATGTGTTGCATGCACGAAAGTGTCGTCACTTTGCTACGTTGCTACCTTTTGACTGGTCGAAACAAAAATTTAAATCATTTGGGAAATTAATTTTATTCAACACCGTACACCGCTTATCCCTCTTCTCCTGCCACTTCTTTGGTTTGGTTTGGTTTGGCTTGGTTTGGTTTCTATGTCTGTAGTTGAAAACCATGCAAATATTTTGCATACCCCTCACACATACCCCCTCCTCATTGTATTTATTCCCATCGTGTATGTTTTTTTTTTTTTTGTTTTTTTTTTTGCATTTAGATGCCAGTGCAAAGCAATTCCTTGGTAGCGTGGACAGCGCCTGTGTATTCCATAATGCTAGTTCACGTTTTGCGGACGGTTTCCGTTTTGGCCTTGGCGCTGAGGTTGGCATCTCAACGGCACGCATTCATGCACGTGGCCCAGTTGGAGTTGAGGGTCTGTTAACCACCAAATGGATATTGAATGGACAGGATCATGCGGCAGCTGATTTTGCAGATGGTGGTGAACGTACATGGTTACATGAGACACTGCCAGTGGAGTAACTGAACCATTAAACCAGAGACAGTTAGAGCGAGAGAGATATAGAGATCAATTTGGATTCAAGGCGATATAAAGCGATATAATAAACTAATAACCCAAAAAAAAAAAAAAATAAGGGGAAAAAGTGTAATTTTATAATATATTATTTTCTTGTAAATAAAAAGCGAATTAATTTTTAAGTCTTTTGTCATCTTTTTTGCTTTTTCTTCACGTTATTGCATTTTGAGTGAAGGGTAATTAAGTTAAGGAAAGGAAAGGAAAGGAAAAACGAGGTCGGATGACAGCTGCCGTCGCGGCCACATGGGAGAAATTAATTTGAGTGGAAAATATTTGCCCAGGCAACTTGTGTAATTAATAAACTAAAGAACTAAGGATAAGTGCGGGGAGAATGGGTAAGAGCAGCATAAGGGTATAAGAACGGAAAAAGAGGTTGCTTGCCCCGCTCCTGTTGTTCCTTGCCTTCATCATGGTACTTGCTACTGACGAAGCCTCCTGGTAAACTGTCAGCGCTTGTCTTGGTAACTTTTCTTTTTGAAAGTTCACCTACCACTACTACATACATACATACATAAAACTACCCCCCACCACCCTGCTTTCCCTACATACATAGTGACATTGAAAATTAAATTAAAATTAAAACTTAAAGTTTTTCAAATATATGAAAAAGCAAGCATGGAAGAAGGGAGTCTAAGTCTAAGGCTTTATTGTTCCGCTTGTTCGTTTGCGTAAAATTCATAAATTAGCCATTAAATGTAAAATGGAGGCACTTTGATATGCAACCACCGCGTTGCAAATATTTGAATTTTTATGTGCATTGGTCCCAACTTGGACCTCAGTTCAGTTCAGCTCAGCTCAGTTTTCAGTTTTCAGTTTGCAGTTAACAGCTCACAGTTTTAGTTTTAGTTTCAGTTTCAGTTTTCTTGTCGCCGTCTCACTTTGCCCAAAAGTTTATTTTAGTGCCGCACGCTGCATTGCGTGCCAAAAGGCCAAGACAACCATGCCCACTACCGCTAACGCCCCCTGCCTGTCCACCGCTAGTCGTTCTGGGCGGTACGGTAGTTTGACTTGTCAACGAACACTTTGTTGTATTTTTTTTGGGCAAGTGAACGATAGAGCAAGCAGGTTGGAAAACTATTTAAAGTTCGAGTCAGCTTTCGCCATTTGCCATTCTCAAGTCAGTTAGTGACATTTTACGGTAGGGAATAATGATAGAACAGAGTGGTCAGATTGGTCAACTTTTGCTAACTATTTTACCCCTTAAAATTATAACATTATAAATATAGCAAAAAAAGTTATACATAAACATATACGAAAGAAATGTAAAGATAATGAAGCAAGCAAGTCGTCCCTGCCGACATTGTGTATACCCTGTACCAACTAGTTATTACATTAAATGAAGTCAAACATCCTCGAAATAGCAATTAATTTCATAAATAATTTTCTTTAACATGCCGCAAAAGAGCACGCATGCTATCTCGCTCACTCTTGCCAGTCAATGTCGCCCTAAGCGCTTCAGTACAAAACGCATCAACGTATATCTCCAATATTTATTGTCCGATTTCGACTAAATTTAGTCAGATTATGCACTTTGGCCATAATATTAGGTGTGCCAAATAAGAATGTGATTCCTCAAAAACTGCTCTAATAATTAGTTTTTTCTGAATTGCGGGGGCGGAAGTGGGCGTGGCAAAAATTTTAAACTCTCTTGAGCTGCGTAGTCACTAGACAAATGATCGAACAACCTCAAAATCGCAATCAATTCAAAACAAAGTTCCCTTTTACATGCAGCAGCAGCGAGCACATGCTATCTCGCTCTTTCTTATCTGCCAATGCCGCCTTGGCATTTCAGTACAAAACGGATATAGGCATATCTTCGATGTTTATTGTCCGATTTCAACAAAATTTGGTCAGTTGGTCCAGTTTGGGTATATAATTAGGTTGACCAAGTAAGAAAACGATATCTTGAAAGCAGCCCTAGTTATCGTTTTTTTTAAATTGCGGGGGCGGAAGTGGGCGTGGCTAAAATTTGAAACAAACTTGACCTGCTTTGACATTAGACGGATGCTCACACCAAATTTGGTAGCTCTAGCTCTTATAGTCTCTGAGATCGCGTGGCTCATACGGACAGACGGACAGACGGACAGACGGACATGTCTCAATCGACTCGGCTGTTGATGCTGATCAAGAATATATATACTTTATGGGGTCGGAAACGCTTCCTTCTACCTGTTACATACATTTTAGCGACTTTAATATACCCTTTTACCCTATGGGTACAGGGTATAAAAATTATTTCATATTTTTTTTGGATGATTCATAAAAGATTAATTAAGTTAAGTACTAAATTTAAATTTAGTTGAAGTTCATCTAAAGTATCTTTCTTTTTGAACTAAAGTACTTTTGATTTACTTAGATTTTGGCGGAAGATTGACGGCAAATATGTTAGCTTAAATCTAATTACCTACTTGGCCAAAATAAAGATTGGTAACGAATAATATATCTTACAATTAGAGTTAAGAATTTTAAGAAACTAAACTTTGTAATAAATATCTACAAACTATTTACTTTTGATATATAAACTATTTTATATTCATTTAATAATATTGCAATCACATAGAAAATGTACTTCGTTTTAAGTAATTTCAACACTAATTTAAAAAAAAAAAAACACAAACAAATTACCCTAAATAATTTACAAATTATGTATTAGAATTCCGACAAATTCATTATAATATAAGCGCAATGCTTTATTATATCAAAACTTGGCAATATAACGAGAAATATACAAAAGATATTTTTCGCCAGTTGTCACTAAAAAGAATTTAAATGAATATACTAAAACATAATTAGAAAATAAACAGATATAATATAAAATAACTAAATATAGATATAAAATGTTTCCCTTACTATAAACTTTGCAATCAACCCATTTTTTTTTTTAGATATATGCTAAATGTTAGTTTCTTTTTTTACTAAGTAACCCCGATGAATAGTTATATTCACACTCACCTTACATACTTATACCTTAACTCACACTCACTTAAGTTATTCGTGAAACGACTGAGTTACAGGGCCAAGCATAATTTTTTACCTCTTTCAACTGCTTTCTGGCGCATACAGACAATGATACGTGAAAGTTTCCTGTACCTGCTTCTGGCTGCAGTCACGTAAATTTCTATATAGTTTCTAACCAAAAGCACTTAAAAAAGTTTACACAGTTTGCAGAACAACAGAGGAAACAAAAAAAGGAGCCCTATCGGTACCTAAGCACCCTCCCTCCCTTCTACATCTCCACATTTTTAGAACATTTAGGATGCCTTCCTTTTTCCCTACCCAACCCCTTTTACTTGGGGGGGGGGAATGAATTAATGCATGAACATTTTGCGCCACATTTAATTAGTATAATATACATAAATCTCATAGCTAATATTACGTTAAGATCATATCAGCAAAAAAAACGACAAGCGAGAAATTGCAATGCAGAATGTGCGATGGCAATGCGAAAGGAATGAAAGATAGAAAGGCAAAAAAAAAGAAATAAATAAAAATAAATAAAATAAAACAAACGTATTTCCCTTTTTCTTGCCCTCCTTTTTTGTCTAGCATTTTAAATAAAAATTATTTGAAATTCAATGAAATCTACACGGCGGCGTCAACTTTTTATATATCATGTGAGAAATACTTGGACAGCATTTTCTTTTTGTTTTCCCCAAGCAAAGAAAAAAAAAAAAAAAAAGAAAAGAAAAGAAAGGAAGAACAAGCAGCAATTCTTCTTTTCGGGCCACCACACCATCTATGGACTGATGATGTCTCAGATGAGAAGAGATGCAAAATTATTTCATTGCATTACACTTGCAAACAGTTGGGTATAATTGGATTTATATTGAAGCTATATAAATATGATCTATTGATTACAAAGTTGGGATTAGTTTAACATTTATAAAGCTTGATATAAATATTTTGAATATATTAAATTTAGATAAAATCATTCAATTTGTTTGCAAAGTTTCTAATTTCCTTCTTTAACTAATTTTACAATTTTATTTTGTTTAAACATTTTTCGTTCTTTCATTCTCATTGATTGATTCTGAATCATAGTTAACTTTGTTTCATCACTTTATAAATAATATTAAAAACTAATAAAGTGTATACAAATTATAGTTGAAAATTTGATTTAGTTGTTAGATCATCCATCCGGCCCTCTGAGTTTGTCACATCATTGGCACAAATTTGTTGTATTTGTAATATGTGAGCAAAATGTAGTGGGTAAATGCATTTGCATTGTTTTGTATATCGTGCGGGTTAATTTATTTATATAAAAACTTAAAAATATAACAACAAAACGGCCGAAAACAGATGCCTATACAAGTCCTGCCACACATATTTAGATATGCGAAAAAGCAAAAGACATTCAACAGGCCAAACATCAGCAGCAGCAGCAATAGAAGAGAGAAGAGAAAAGGCATAATTTAAATGAAAATGAAAATGACAGAGGAATGATAAATTACAATTTGTAATGAAGACCGATCGCATACACTATAAAACAGAACATTTTGTATGAAGGAATATGACAAATATGACATTAAAATTGCAAAGAAATTATTTGTGCTTAAGAGTAAAGAGGGTTTAGTTTTTGATATTGAAAAGATGTTTTTTTTTATAAATTTGATAGGAATTTAATTTGTTAAATTCATGGGAAATTTAATTTGTTTTTGTTAAGATATAAATATCTTAATCGGAATTGTTTTTTAACACTTTTTTTAATAAGATTGTTTTGCTTTTAAAAATTCAATTCATGATTCAAATGCTTTTTACATCAAATTTTTTAGTAATTTTGCTTTATTTATAAAATTGTAATCATAATTTTTTTTCGAATTGGAATAAATATTTCAATTAAACGATAATTGCTAATAAATATATTTTTGCTCTTATTTCGGTTGATGATTTGGTAGTTAGATTTGTCTTTATAAGGAATATCTGGAATTATATCTATATATATATATGTAAACTTATCATATATCTCTTAAGTTGAAAATTTACTTTTTTCTATTGCCAAAGGACAAATTGAATAGGATTTAAATAGTCACCATTTGATACACTATACTAACAATCGAAATGATGTGTATCCAACCTAGTATGTGCCCCCACCACTCCATACCCTGCACTGGCCCCAACCCACCTTCTGCCCCTCATTGCCTAGACCCTTGTAGACATAGATCATGAATTCATCAACATGTTACTAGAAAGTGCAACTTATTTAAATGCCGAACTCAGACATAGAACGGAATCACTTTGATTGCTGTCGCTGTTGGATTTACACGTCGTGAGTGGTGCCGTCTATTTAATCACAATTTAGTGGATTAGTTTGCATTTCTTTTTTTTGTTTTTTTTTGTTTAAGGATATATTGTATCCTCCTGATTTGTTTTTTTTTTGTTTGTTTATCGTTATAGTATTCCTGCTCCGCCTTTTTTTTAACTAAAATCTAAACATGTGTGACGAAGAAGCATCAGCTTTGGTGGTGGACAATGGATCCGGTATGTGCAAGGCTGGATTTGCCGGTGATGATGCTCCACGTGCTGTATTCCCATCGATTGTGGGTCGTCCCCGTCATCAAGGCGTGATGGTCGGTATGGGTCAAAAGGATTGCTATGTTGGTGATGAGGCCCAAAGCAAACGTGGTATTCTATCCCTGAAATATCCAATTGAGCATGGCATCATCACCAATTGGGATGATATGGAAAAGGTCTGGCATCATACCTTCTACAATGAGCTGCGTGTGGCCCCTGAGGAGCATCCAGTACTATTGACTGAAGCCCCCTTGAATCCAAAGGCCAATCGCGAGAAGATGACTCAAATTATGTTTGAGACCTTCAATTCACCGGCCATGTATGTGGCCATTCAGGCTGTATTGTCCCTGTATGCCTCTGGTCGTACCACTGGCATTGTCCTGGATTCTGGCGATGGTGTCTCACACACTGTACCCATCTATGAGGGTTATGCTCTCCCCCATGCTATCCTTCGTCTGGATTTGGCTGGTCGCGATCTGACCGACTATCTGATGAAGATTCTTACCGAACGTGGCTATTCATTCACTACCACAGCTGAGCGTGAAATTGTACGTGATATTAAGGAGAAGCTGTGCTATGTGGCTTTGGACTTTGAGCAGGAAATGGCAACAGCTGCTGCATCGACCTCATTGGAGAAATCCTATGAGTTGCCCGATGGTCAAGTGATCACCATTGGCAACGAGCGTTTCCGTACCCCAGAGGCTCTATTCCAGCCTTCATTCCTGGGCATGGAATCGTGCGGTATTCATGAGACTGTCTATCAATCGATCATGAAGTGTGATGTTGATATCCGTAAGGATTTGTATGCCAACAATGTCCTGTCCGGCGGTACCACCATGTATCCTGGTAAATTTTCTAACTATAAAAAACTTGAAAATTTAGCAACAAATTTTACAATATTTTCTTTCTACTTTTTAATCAGGTATTGCTGATCGTATGCAAAAGGAAATCACTGCCCTGGCTCCATCTACCATCAAGATTAAGATTATTGCACCACCAGAGCGTAAATACTCTGTATGGATTGGTGGTTCCATTTTGGCTTCTCTATCCACCTTCCAACAGATGTGGATCTCCAAGCAGGAATATGATGAATCCGGCCCTGGAATTGTGCACCGTAAATGCTTCTAAGCATAATCAACGACAGCAACAGCAACAACATCTTAGCATAAAGTCTTTAACATCTTACAGATATGTTCGTCTATATATATATATACATTTTATATATCATATCATAGAGACTTAAATGCATGATCACACACAATACCATTCAATACAAATGAAACAAAAGCAAAAAAACAAGTATCTTTAAAATTACATTTAGTTGAAGAAGTTCTTTAGAAATATATATATAAAGATATACATATATATATGTAGAGAAGAACACACAAAAAAGAGACCAGAAACGAGCAGGCAAAGCATTCATCATTTACCATTTATTATTATTGTTATTGTTTTTTATCATTTTCAAAAACTTATATTTCAGTACCCAGAGTAAACCAAATCAAATCGAATTAAAACCAACCAAGAAACCAATGAAAAATAAAAAGACAATCGGTTGTACAAGAAATACAAAAAGATATATATATATGTAGAATATATGGGTGGAAGATATGGATATTGATATGTATTTTGTATGTGTTTGTGTGTGGGGGTATGGGAATCAATTTTTAGTTGGACATAGAAATGCCATCAAATGCAAACAAATACAAGAAAAAAAAAAAGAAGGAATATAGAAAAGAAAAGGTAAAACAGAATTCTTGTTGAGGAAAACTTTTTTAATTAAGCCTTGGCAAAAACCAAGTCAGTGCAAAAGAAATCTTTTTCTTTTTCTTATTTTTTTTTTTAAATTTTTTATTTCTGTTTTTTTCCTTCCACTTTTTTATTTTTTTTATTTTATTTTGCGGAATGTCAATCAGAGCGTGTGAGAGAAAACTTTTATTGTGCAGACATCTCTAGACTGGCACTTGAAGTATCTATAACAAAAACTGCGCAATTTCTTCTCATCGCCTGTCAAACATTATTTGGACACCCTCTCTCTAACTAACTACACTCTGCAAGCATGAATGGGTATCGACAATATGTCATCAAATTGAAAATGACTAACAAACAATGCGCAAAATTGCAAAGCAATGCAAAATTTTATTTTTTATTCTGCTAACAATTGATAGGCTCCTTGATGATGAGGGGGGACTAGGAGAAGCAGGTGTGGTTGACTTCCTTCGGCATTTTTCTTTAATTTCTTCTAAATTATGGTGTTCTTTTTTTCTTTCTTTTTTTTGGAATTTACTTTGTCTATTGCCAAATTAGACTGCGTAAATTTATAGGTGGCATGCCCTGTTCAGATCCTTTTTTGAGTCCCAAATATAGAATAAATGGCACAAAACCCCAATGGAATATAGTCTGGGCCGCATCAAGAACCTTCTCCAAACGTTCCTTGACTTCAGCGGGAATCTCCATATTCTTTGATTGATTTCTTATTTAATAAAATAAACAACAAAAAGGAAAAAAAAATCGAAAAATAAAAGGAGACAAATTATTTTTACTAAATTTTTGTTTTTAACTGCAAATATATTGATTCTTTGATGATTTTGTGACTTTTGAATAACTTTCGATATTAAGAACACTGAACAAACTGAAGTTAAAAGCAATACTAGAATGTTTAAGTTGATTTCCATGCCATGTTGACATAAAAGTAAAATTCTTATGTTCAAATTTTAGAAATATTGAGCTATATTGTAGTCTCATTTATTATTATTATTTTTTTTTTAACTTGAGTAAACCAATTGTTAGAGTTTTTAGTACATCTTCTTCTTTTTTCTTGTGTTCAAACTTTGTGAAAGTAATTTTTCCAAAGAAAGTTTTATTCGCGCTGATCACTTTACCTTTTACCAACGTGTGAAAAATACACATGCTTTTCCTGATTACTTACAGCCAAACTTTCAAAAGCGGAAGACAGATACAAAGAGAGAGAGAGAGAGAGAGAGAGAGAGAGAGAGAGAGAGAGAGAGAGAGAGAGAGAGTGAGAAAGAAAGAGTGTTTGTCTTAAAGTGTCTCTAACTGATGATTTATCCTTAAAACTAACTGACTATATGACCGCGTACATATGTCTTCTTCTCCTTTTCTTGTTCATGATGTCTTTTGCAATGTCATGTATCATATAGCAAGAAGCATTGGAACTTAATGCTCGTTATGCCAGACACAAAACATATGCATATAATATATATAAGGATACAAAAAGAGAGAGAGAGAAAGTATGTGTATGTGTGCATGCAACTTTAGGAACTTGGGCCGTCAGTTAGTTTATAAACAACATGCTCAAGTAAAGCAGAGTAAACAAAAAAAAAAGCGAAAAGAAAAACGAACTGAAAACTGGCCAAATGTTTGTGAGCCAAACTGACAAGTTGTTCGTTAGAAAGTTTTTAGGTTTTTCCTACCACTTAACACTAGTCTGTAAAACCAGGTGCCAAAAACTCGAGCTCTAATTAGTTAGTCAAGAGTGAAACTTTAAATGAGTTAAAGCATACACACACACACACACACATATATACATATATATAATAGTAAGGAAGAAGTAGAAGCTAGCTGGTGGTCGTCGGTCGAGGCCTTTAAGTGAAATATTCAATCAAAATCAAATGTATAACACATCCGATTTCGATTTTGACTGAATGTTAATTGCATTTTCATTTCTATGGATATCAAATTACGCACCAAAATGACAGAATTGTGTGTATATGTGTACACTGTATGTGTATGTTGTATATGTATTTGGTCTATCCGCATGTGTCCTCTTTTGTTAGTGACGCTCCATTTACTTAACCACTCTACCTCTACCTCTCTCTCTCTCTCTGGTTCACTCACACATTCTCCCTTTTCTTTTTGCCACTTTACCCGAAAACCCCCAAGTGCGGTTCATTATTTACACCCTAAAAACAGAGAGAAACACAGAAATTAGTGCCAACAATTGGCCGTTAGACGTAGGCGGGTTTCAGCAATCGCCACTCAATCAATCAGTGCCAAAATACCCAACACACACAGAACAGAGACAAAGAACGAGAGAGAAAAGCGAGAGAGCGAGGGAAGGAGTAAGATATATAAGGCAGGAAGGAAAAAGTAGGACTAGGACTATCGCCGCTTTTCAGGCATTCGTTTGGTTTTCTTTTCACATTTTTTTTTTTTTTTTTTTTTTGGTGTTCCTGCACTCTATTGCAAAAAGGTTACATTAGCAGTGGATAAAAGTTTGCCTCACAGCAAATGAAATAATACAATTTTAAAGTAAGTATGAAACAAAATTTAGTCTATATGTGTACGTACATATATAACTGAAATAAATCTTTCATAAGTTTGAGCAAGCAAGTTAAATGACATTAAAATCGGTTAACTATATCAAATAGAATTCAATTCACTAATATATTGTGTAGTCAGAAATTTCGTTTTGCTTTTACTAGTTGCTTTCACTAGCTACTTTTACTAATTACTTTGATTACTACTTTGACTTGTTACACTCGCAAGTTACTTTAACTAGTTACCTTTACTAATTGCTTTTACTAGGTACATTTGAGTGTTACTTTGCTTTCACTAGTTGTTTTCATTAGTTACTTTTACACTATACTTCTACTCGATCCTTTTACTCGTTATTTTTACTCGTTACATTTACTAGTTGCTTTTAATAATTACTTTTACTTGTTGCTATTACTGATCGCTTTGAATGCTAAATATTCTCGAAAACTCTACTCGTTACTTTCACTAATTAAATTCACTAATTAAATTCACTAATTAAATTTACTAGTTGGTTTTACCTTTTGCTTTAATTCCACCTTTTTCCTGAGCTCTTATATCGGGAATTCATTATTTTAATAAATTAAATTTTCGAAATGTTATTAAAAACCAATTCAATACTACTAAATGAAACCATTGTAAAAGAGTATAGAGAAACTAGAGCACAGTTGGATATAACGAGCACCTTGTTGTTTTTGTTTTTGCATGGCGGATTTCATTTTCGGTCGCCATTGGCAGGCATTTAATATAAAATGGGGCAGTTAAGTGCAAAGCTCTTTCTGATATCAATTCCCACAACATAGAGCCCACAATGAATGTACATTACACCCGCGAATACAATTTTTTTTTCTTTCCCTTTTTTTATAGAGTACAATTGGAGAGTATACGTTACCCATTCACATCATATCATTTATTCAAGATGTTTAATGGGAAAAAAGTAAATGATTTTTATTTCATAAAGTTTCCATTATTTGAAATTGAAAATTTCTTCAGCCTAATATTGAATATTATTTATTCAACATATTTATATATAATTTATTTGATATTTGTTTAAACTAGGGTATCGTTTGGATCGATACTTTTGTTATATATTTTGATTGTCCTGTTTCAGTTTTTGGCATTTGTGTCTGTGCATTAAATTGAATTTAATTGCAGTCCATAGAGTTCCATTGCTGCCCCTCTCCCACCCATAACCCATACCCACTCATTCACTGATTCATTCATTTATTGCATGTGTCTGTGTGCGTTTGTGTGCGTGTGTTTGCTGTTTTCATTTTAGGCAGAATTGTTTTGCAATTGGTTACTATGTATAAATGTGACCGGCAATTGTTGATTTTATGCTAATTTAATACACTCGCCATAAGAACATAATTTGCTGATTAATGCCTAAAGTAAATGCCATAGATACTGACTGCCAAAACGAATTATATATGTATAAAAACACACATATACATACATGCACGCATACATACATATGCATATATATTTGCATTCACAGGACAATATATAGGGAAACATATTTGCCATTTTCATTATGGAAATTTTGGCAAAACACAAAAGCAAATATTGACATTAAAGCCAAAACCCAAAAAGTTAACGATCTATTTGCCAAAAAAGGGGTAAAATTTCAACTTGGACATGTATATGAAAGTAAATGGTCCTCTGGTCTAGTGTGCTTAGGGTTGCCTTGCTATTGCTTAGGTTTTGGGACTGGTCGTCGATGCTTTTGACAAGCTAACAAATTGTTTTTCCGGCTTGAGGTGCACCACATGTAGACAGGAAATTAATAAAGAAAATGGGTGGCGAACAGCCAGAAGACGGGGGGATGGACGGGCTATTCCAAAAAGGCCAAAACAAACGGAATCCGCTCTCAACAGCTGACCGCAACAGACATTTGACTTCGTCTCAACTCCATCTCCATCATCATCATCATCAGCATCAGGAGTAACATATATCAACATCAACCTCAGCATCAAATTTAAATTTATATGCCAAATGTTTTTTGGCTAAAACTAACTGCAACTGACAATTGGTAGCACGCAAAATAAAACAAAAGAGTGGGAAATAAATGTGGTTTTTAAATTGCATGGAAAATACGTTTAATTGGAATTAACTAATGAATGCAATTGCTTTCTATGCTAAGGTCAAAGGTGAATGGCAATGTATTTAATGAGTGGGTATTATGACAAGAAAAGAATTTCTATGCTATGTCGTAAAACGACAAGTGATCACATACACACACACACACACAGACAGTTTTATTCATTCATGTTTATATATATATATATATTTATACACATACACATACACATAAGTAAATAAGAAGGTATTTTCCCTTGTCATTTTTCAGCTTTTTTTTCCCCCCCACCTGTTATGACTCCATTTGTTACGTGGGCTGCTTTAAGGCTTAAAGCCCATGAATGAAGCGATTATCGCATCTTTGTCAGCATCAGGAGCATCGACAGCAGGACGAGGAGGGACAGGAACAGGAGTAGAAGCAACCAGTGAAGTGTGGCCAGGTAACAACACAATACAACAACAACAACAACAACAACAAAAGTAAATAAGTAAAGGGGGTAGGCAAAAGAAGAGAAAAGGAGAAAAAAGAAAAATGAAAAGGGAAACCCAACAGGACGACACATCTGCCTGATGCTGATGCCTTGACTCTTTGCTTATTTATAAAGGTAAAAGGCAGATGATGGCCACGCCTTTATTCACCAACACACACAAACATACATACAGACAGACAGTCACCTATACACATATCAGGCGTGGGTTCATAAACTTTGCTTTGGCTCCTGATAAGCAGAGGCAGCCATGGCAACCTCTCATTGACATTCTCCTCCCTTTCTCCATTCTGTCGCTTTTCTCTTAAGCATCGACAACATTTCTCCATGCATTACGCTTTATCTCTAACCCCCCTTTCCCTCTGTGTGCATTTCTAATTCAATTAATAGCGTGCTCGTAATTAAGTGCAGTGATTATTGCAAAAAAAAAAAAAAAAAAAAAAAAAAAGAAACGAAAGAAAAAAGGAAAAAAAGGAAAGTACCAAGAAAATGCATAGCAAAGGCATTACAATAAATTGCCAAGAGATTTCCTGGAGCCACTTTTCCTGTTTGCTAGACCAGCTCTCCCTACTTCAGCACTTTTTCCTTTTGCACACTTGAATGGCATTGCACAAGAGATTGAAACGGTTCAAAATGAATATGGGTATGGGAATCGTAGAGAATATGTGAAAGCGACCGGTTTTTAATGCTCATCAAGGATGCTGCTACTGATGATGCGTTTTGCAATATTCTATGCTCCTCAATTGCTTTTTACTGTACTACATACTATCATGTTGGTAAATTATTATATGATGCAATGAAGCAATGTGATGAGTGCAATTGGCAATAAGTTTTCCCATATGGTGTAACTAGCAAACAATTTAAAGCAGATCAATTAAATCTAGCAAGAACACAGAAAGAGAGAGATGGTGGGTAAAATAATAGTTAATTTTCTTAGTCGTTTCGTTTAATAGTTGAGATTACAGCTCAATATTCTTTCACTCTACTAAATTTGCAATCGCTTAAGTGATGGCATACACTTAAAACAAATCCAACCACAAACAAACAGCCACACACACACACACACAACTGAAACATGTGGGCACTCTATACTCTCTACCTTCACCTTATTACGACCGTTAAGCCTTCTCAGGTCTTATGTAAATTGTCTTTGCTGCTTTAAAGCTTTCGAAGGACCGACCCACCGACCGACCTAACGAACGACTGAACTGACTGAGAACCATATTGACTTATGTGTCACTTTATTTTTATGGGATTTTCTCTATGCATTGCCCATTTGCATGGTGCATAAATTTTACCATCTCTGAGTCAGAGCTTTGTTTCTATTTCGTTTCTTTTCTAGTCTCTGTTTTTACTGTTTTTCTTTTTCATTCTTAAACCATTTTGTTCTGTAGTTCTGTAGGTGTAAATACAGCATAAATATAAGAATCAAGATAAAATATTAAATTCAATTTCAATCAGAGCAAATAGCTACAATATTCTACTAAAATGCAAATTTTTGGCTAAGAATAAAAGTCAGTCCTTTTTTTTTTCAGCTTATGCTAAATATAGTTTTAATTAAACATTCTCTTTCAATTCTGTAACTTTCTATTGTTTGGCATTCTTATGCTTTGTATTCTTATTCTCTATTTTGCAGTAAACTGACCTTTAAATTGACTCCATGGCCAAGTTGAAGTTACTCTGACCCAAGTACTTACTATTCACTTGCCCAAAAAACTATTTTTTTTCCCCTTTATATATAAAAATATATTTTAGATTGTAGACGAAAAATTTGACTTTCGTTGCTCAATTTGCTTTTTGGGTTGTTGTTGCTGCTGCTGCTGCTGCCGGTACACATTTTGTTGCATCTATATATATAGTTATATTTATTTTCTTCAATATGCCACATGAAGTGGAAAAATGCTAAAGTTTTTCCATTGCTTTGCTTCATGTAGCCAGAAACCTTGCTTCCTGCCTTGCCCCACTCTGCCATGAACCATCATGTGGCTCTTTCCGTCCGTTTACCAATTGCAAAAATTGTTGTATTTTGGTTTCACCCCTTTAATTTTCTTGAACAACATAAACCGCATTTTGGCTAAATATTTGACTCCGAATGCTGCTCAATTTCAATTTCCATGGTGGAAAAACTATTTTCATTTGCAAGTCGAACAAAACCACAAACGAGGCAACGACCAAGCGCCCACTAAAAAAAAAAAGAACAAAAAAGAGAAAAAAAAAAAAACCAAGGGCGACAAGGAGGTAAAGGGCAACGCCAATAAAAACTTTCCAGCTTAAAACCGCTGAAAAGTTGAACAAGTTTTGCCCCCTTTTACCCCACGTTTTTTTTTGTATTTTAGTTAGAAAAGGATGTGATTGGGTTGGGTTGGGTTGGGGTTTGAGGGGAAGGTACCACAACTGATTTTATGAATATTGACCAAATCAAATTCAATTTGAATTGAAAGGCGCCCGCGAAGTGAACTTCAACAAAAACAAAATCAGGGCAAAAAAAAAAAAAAAACCGATAATACAAAGCGCAACAAACTGAAAACTATTTAAAAATAAATTTTTGCGCAGCAATAAAGTTAAAACAATTGAAAATGGAAACCTTTTTGAAGTGTTTTTTACGCTTTATCGCCTAATTGAGATAATGTGGGGATGGAGCAGAGAGTAAAATGGGTGGGGGGGTTTGGTTGAAAAAGAAAAAAATAGGTCTGAAATTCAATCAGGCAAACGGAATGAAAAAAAGGGCCTTCAGCATGAAAATCCTTTGTTAAGATTTTATGCTCTTTTTTTTGTGGTTTTCGGTTGAACTTTTCTTTTTTTTTTTTTTTTTTTTTTAATAAATTTGCATTAGCTTTGCTTTTTAATACAATTTCTTGTTCTCCCTTTTGTATTTGGTTATTGTTGTTGCAGCAGGGCTTGACTTGGTTTTTAATAATATGCCAGAATTTAATATTCAATACATATAAATATATATATATATTTCATCCTTTCTCTTTTTTATATTATAAAAGCTTTGGCTATTGAAATACCAGACTTGGTCTCCCGTCTACACTCTCTTCTTATATTTCCTGTTGCTCTTATTGTTGTTGTTGTTTTGTTCTTTTAATATTGCACACAATATGCACAAGGTGTGGCAGTAAAATGGGGAGGCGGAGGGGTAGTCTCTAGTTAGTGGGAATGGTATGGTAAGCTAGAGAAAGAATGTATAAAGGTCGAGGAAAAATATGGCAACTGTTTTGTGGCCAACAGTTTATTTGTTGCAAGAGGAAATGGGCAAAAAGGGAGCAAAAATGAAAGGTAGAACAGAGTTGAGCTTAGCCCCAAACGAGTTGGTAATGCGAGAGAGTTGAGGTAAACGGTTGAGAGGGATAAAGTGATACAATCATGGAAACAGAAAGACAGACAGACAGACACAGTTGCAACTATTTTCTCAGCTTGGTATTAAATCTGATGACAGATTACTTCATTGTATTACTATTATATAGCAAAGTTAAGGCAGCTTACGAAAGAATCTTTCATAATCTTTTATGGATAATAATGTAGCATTTAAAATTTGAAAGATACTTTCATTCAAGTGATTAGATTTCTGTTAGAAAGATATTCCAAAATATGAAAATTGAGAAACAATTGCTTACTAAAGTTGAAGAGAGAACTTTAGTAAGCAATTCTTTCTTCATTTTATGATTCTTGACAATTAATGAAACTAGAGTTAAGTTTCTAACTTCCAGGTATATTTCGTTTTCTGACTAAATAAGGACTGAAAATATTTCTAGTTCTAATCTATCGATTTCAAGATTCTCAGAATAGGGGGCCCAATAATTCTATAATTGATCGTTTAACAATAAACCAATTGTCAATCTAATGGCAATACTTAAAAATTAAAAGCCAGCACTTAGTTCAGTTACAAATATCAATTAAAATCTATGCCATGAATCAAAAATTTCTCCATGCCCCATTGGCGAAAGTCATTAAAAATTAATTACTTACGGCCATTGGGGTCGGTCAACAACAAATTATATTTATGCCGACGATTGCCAAACAATTAAACATTTTTTTTTTCAACAACTTTATGGGTTTATTAACCATCCACAGATGACCTTTATAAGGTACTAGTTAATGGTAAATCAAATTGAGTGCCCTCTGATTACGGTCTGTCCCCTACACACACACACACACACACACACACACAGACTCACACACATACAAGTAAACATTCATTTATTTATTTATTCATTCAAACATAGGTAAGGAGGTTTGTGTTTTTTTTCTTTTCGTCCATAATTAATACGACTGACAGAATGATTTAGTTAATGGGGGTAAGAGAGGCTAGTGGAGTGCGGCTGAGAAGCGAATTGTGTTTCCATTAATGCACAGAAATGCAATTAATTTGTAGCATAAAATTTGATTTACAATTTTTTTTTTGCGTTGGCGCTCTTCTGGGTTTTATTTTTATGCTTTCTGTTTATTTGTTTGACAGTCGGTCGGCCATAAATAACAGTTTTTAACGTTGCCATAATCCGCGTGTTTCCTGCTGCGGTTAACAAAACTGACAGCTTTCCAGACCCTTTCAACAAATCCAATTCAAATGCCAATACACTTTTGACTTCATTTTTGTAAATACCCAGAGATACCCTGTAACTATGCAGATATTTTAACCTTCTTGATAGTTTGAAACTGTTGGATAAATAGTGTTCTAAAGTAAGTTGTTCAAAATTGGCGCCCAACGTGAGAACTTCTATATATTTTTGCTAGATTTGGGTGAACTGACTCAATACACTCAAAATTTCTACAGAAATCTGCATTCTATGTAGCTATAGAAAGTTGGGCTTACAATTTTGGTAAGCTATACATATTGATATATTGAAATTGGATTAAAAAATTGTTTTGCCATGATTTACAATATAAAAATTTCTTTAAATTGAATTGTAATTGTTAAAAAGGTATTCCGCATTCGTGGCATCAATTACATGGATGTAATTTTGTTTTTTAAATTGATTGCGGCTTTTTATGCTTTTTCTCTCGCTCTCTTTTGTCTCTCTCTCTCTCTCCCTATCTCTGTCTCTTCTCTTACCATTTTTAAGTTGAGTTCTTGTTCTTTCATTTTTTGCATTGCCATTATTGGCATGTTTTGCACGTTTTTAATATGGAACCGGGGATTTGGAGTGGCACATTTTTTATTATTTGGTTTGTTTTTTTTTTTTTTTTCTTCTCTCTTTTTTCATTTGCATTTTAGCTCGTTTGGCATTTCCGCCTCACTTCTGTTTCTGTTGCTACTTGCCACAATGCAAATTTCAATTTTTGCCAGCGAGTGCCATTGATATGACCGCAAATTCATGTCAGGGATAACTAAATATATCAATGCATTTATTTATTATTTTGGCATTTTTCAATTGTTCAGCTTTAGGTTGGTTAAATATGCATTTTTCTATTTCATTTTCATTTATTTCAATTGATTTTAAGGGAAAAATATATTTTAATTAGTATACCAATTTTGGTATCTTTCATTGTATTCTCGTTAGGCAATTGAATTTCAAGGGTGCTTAGATATTATTATAAAAAAAAAATTGCATTTAAATCCAATAAAATGTATTTCATGTCCTCAAGGCTCTTTGAAAATAATAATAATAAAAAAAAAAAATGATAAAATCTGGCATCGTTTAAACTAATAAAAATGAAATTGCCAATTATACGAATTGCTTTTGATTGAATTCAATTGCCATTTATTAGGTTTTTAATTTGTACAAATTGTTAATGGTATAATGAAATGGTTCCTAAAAAGTTCTGTAGACTGTTTTTCATTTAGAACATAAAGCCTCTTCACAAAAGTCAAGCTACTTGACAAAAGCAAATCCTTAGTTTCTACTTCAAAATATCTCAATCTCAAGTTTTCACTTGACAGTGACCAGTAACTACCTGAGAATTATCTTTTCAAGTTGAGTGGTAAAAGATATCTGTGTCTCTGTTGGCAACATTTTAGTATTAAAAATATTGTTATATTGAAAGTATTCCTTAGGAGAAACAATGATATACCAAAAACAAGCAAAAAGTTGCCATTCCTCCTACAAACATCCAGCGAAAATGTTAATATATCTATTTGCCCTTACTACAGATAAGCATTAAAGGACATTTGTTCGCAAACTCTTCGCCTCATTAACGCATCACATTGCACATCAGCAAGAAACTCTCTCTGGAGCTAACATGTTCTCTATGCCATAGAGAGTCATCTCTTTGTCATGTAGCCTTGATGTTATATCCATCTAACACATATTTATATATATATATATGACAAACAAAACGAAAAAAATGCAAACTAAACGAAAAAAAAAAAGAAGAAGTAAAAACAAGAAAGACAGCGCAACACAACAATCATTTGCCACACACACACACACATACACATTGGTGGCACGTACATCTTGTCACTATTATGTTGACCATGCAAAATGCAAATGACACGCCATTATCCCGCTGAAACAACAACAACAACCTGCAACATGCAACAACCAGGGCAAACAATGCAAATTGTGAGAGAATGAGAGAAGGGTGGAGGAAAAATGTGTTAAAGATGATGCTGAAGCTGCTTGCATCAACTTTTTGTTAGCCCTAATGGCTTTTAATTGTTTTATGAAATTGCAAAAACAACAACAACAGCAACAGCAGCAACAACAAAAAAAACAGGCAGAACTCAAAATGTTACACTGAACGTACGAAGGAAGGCATATTGCGGTACGAACAGAATGTGGCCAACCACATGCGGCGTATGCGCAGCAATATAATAATACGCATACGCCTAGTTGTACCAACAAGTGCAATGCACTCCACAGGAGTGAGGCTAACTTTTATAAACAAACCAAGCGGACATTTATGGGCCAGGTTGCAGCAACTGCAGACACATCCCCGCCAAAAAAAAAAAAAAAGAAGACTATAAAAGAAGCAAAAGTTGTATACCCTATAACCATCTGCTTTGGATGATCATAGATGGGTTAATGAATACTATTAATTTGATTTTTTAATTTTTATCTATTAATTATATTTTTGATCATTATCAACAGGTTTATCTATTTACATCTTAGCAATGGAAAACCATAGCCATTATTAGAAGAAGCTATCCGTGGACTCCGACTTGAGTCATTGGCAAAAGGACAAAATTATACCTTAAAGTACAATGTGAGTAATATACATATATTTGTATATATTTTTTTTGATTTTCCCTTAACTTATATTTTAAAACATATACTCTCGATTCAGTGTGCTTTTAGACAAGAATTTCTTTTCCAAGCAGTTGCTTTTTCCATACTTAAGTATCTCAAAGTCGGCTTTAAATTTTTTTTCTACAATTTGACATTAATTTTACATGTTTATAAGAGCTCCTAAAAAAATGAAACGTTTGCTTTTCCTAGAAATACGTTAATTGGTTGCTAGCAAAAATTGTTTTTGAAAATTTTTAATAAAAATAGAATAGACTCTGTTGATTCCATGCACTGCTTTATCGACTTTAATAATTTTCTCTTAGTTTTTACAGCTTTTCTCTTGGCTTTTTTTACTCTCTCTCTCTGTCTCTCTCTCTTATTTTAGCAATCGTTTTTCCTCGCCATCTATATATATATGTGTGTGTGTGTGTGTGTATGCGTGTGTGTAGATATGTGAGTATGTGTGTATTTCTGCCACTGTGAAAATGTTTTCTTTTTGTGTTGTTTGCGCCTCTAGGCACAAATCACAAACAAAATCGCCCCATTGAGTAGGTCAAGACACTAACTCAATTTGCTTTTGTGAAATATCTAAGCAAAAAGTTATCACTTTTTCTTGTGTTGCTGGTTTGTTGCAGTCGAGGAATTAGGGCGTTAGGCCAAAAGGGGAAAGAAAATTTAGTGCAGTGTCTTAGCTAAAATGAAGTCATAAATCGAAATAAGTCAAGTGAACTGCAAGCACCAATACCAAAAAAGGAAATGAAATAAAGGATTTATGAAATAAGTTTTCTTTATATTGTCAACTTTGAAAATTATAATAGGTTTTCTTTAAAATTTGGATTGGATTTTTAAAGTTATATTCAGAACTTGTTTAAATTCAATAAGATATATATTTTTTTTATATTTTAAATGATATTTGTATGGTCTTGAAACTATTAAATAAGTTTTCAAACAACATTATTACAGTTGTCGCAGGAATGCTCCTCTTACTAAAAAACTTTGATGGTTCAAAGTTCAACCAAGTCAAATTAAAATTTAGCAAAACATTTCAATGGTTGGTCTAACCCACTTGAAGGAAATCTAAAATGTCGAAATGAGATGAAGTGACTGTATTTAAATATTTTGTGCCATTGATACAGTTAGTTCTATGCAGTATATATTTTATGCAGTTGCTTTTGTCATTGCGCGATGCCATTTGTCAAGGATATACACTTACTATATATTCAAATGAAATTCTTTTGTAACATTTTGTCATTTGATCGGTGGGAATTCATTTACATATTTCGCCAACGATTATTCAATAGAGAGTATAAAAAGTATTTGAGAGTGTATATATATATATATCTTTTATTTCGATATCTTTATCATCTTGTAGTTGTGCTTTGCCTTTCGCTTTTTTTTTTTTTTTGTCGCCTGAAGCATAAGTTATTATTATTATTATTTTCGTCTCTATTTGGTGTTCGTTTCCTTGCATTTTTTTTTTTTTTTCATCTTTTTAATGCCATTTGTTGCTGCATTTTTCTTTACGCTTTTTTGCTAAAAGCTGCAGTTTTGTCGCCTTGCAGTTTGTTTGCTGACTGTCTTTTGTTGATGGACTGAAGGACTGATGGACAGACGGATGGGCGGACAGATTGAAGGACCGACCGACTGACTTGTATGTCTGTCTATCCTTAGGTCTCGATGTCTGTCTGCCTTGTCCTTCCACTTGAATGAAATTTCCGGCGACAGCACTAAACAATCATAATAACAGATACTTTTTTCCTCTTTTACCCCTCTTTCTTTTCTTTACACAATACTTTGTTTTCTCTTTTAGTTGTTTTTTGTTTCGTTTCTTTTTTTTGTTTTTTTGTGTCTCTCTGTCTTTCTCTGTGTTTTGTTGTTTGCAATGCTTTTTGCTGCTTCTGTTGCAATCGAAAACAAAAAAAGAAAACTGAACATTTTCACGTCCGTCAGTTGTCAGTCTTTCTGTCACTTGACCAAAAAATAGAAACAGGCATAAAATCAAATGCATAAAACATACACTCATATGAATAAATATATATATATGTATATATGTATGCATGTTTTTATATATACATATATCATATATTCATATTAAAGCTAAAAGCATGCAATTAGCAAACGAATTCCATTGAGAGAAAACTTTTCGCCCCAAAATGAACAAATATTAATCGATAGTCAAATGAATTTCCATCACATTTTATTTTTTTCTTTTCCCATATAGTGAGACAAACATCACCGACAGCATATGGAGGAGAGTTAAAGGAGAAATAAAGTATGTTGTTGGATAGGAGAAGGAGGGGAAAAAAACGTGCAATTAACATTGAGTAGTTGGCCATCAAATGATAATTACAACATGCCATTTCAAATTACACACACACACACACACACACACAAAGACAGAGACAAAAACAGGACACAAGAGTGGGCCAAGCCACATGATAATTGGGATGAAGGAGGGAGAGAAAACATGTTCAACTTGATGGAAATGAAGACAAAAAGACAGGAAAAACTACGAAAAAGAAAAAAATAGAACAAAAACTACATGGCAATAAAAGTCCACCAGTAACAATAAGCAGTAAATCAGGGGGAAAGAGACGTACATACGCTTGTGGCTAAAGATGGATGGTTTCTGATCCCGATAAGAAAACGCTCTGGCTCTTTAACTATGGCAAAGGAAAATCGATTAGGAATAAATGAATTTGTTTGCCATTGATGAGTTTGAGGAAATTGGCTCGTTGTCTACACTCACACACACACAAGAAGAAAAAATATGTGAGTTGGAGAAAGTACAGAATTCTCCTTTTTTTTTTTTTTTTGGTTCCAAATCGCAGTGCTTGGCACTTGCATGATGAAATGTAAATGCAGATGTAAGTGCATCTGTAGGTGTAAGCTGTAGCTATGTATTAGCTGGCCCATCTGTAGAATCTTTCCTATGAAAAGTTGCTATGCATATTTCAATGTGACAAATGTTGGAATGGGTTCTGATACAATTGCCAGAAATTTCAACATTAACTCATACAACATGCAACGAGACAACCTAAGGGAAATTGTGGACTTTTCTCAATTCCATCCCATCCCATCCCATCCCACACTCCACAATGGAGTCGGTCCTTTTTATGACGCTCTACTCCAGGCACAGTTCGTCAGTGTCTTTTGCTGTACTTTGTTTGCTGTAACAGTTTAATCATTTGCATTACATGCGTCATGACTACCAGCCAAAAAATGGGGAATGCCACTCTACTCTGTATACACACAGCACACTATATCATACCACCCACTTAACTCTCGAGGATGTGTATGAATTATACACAGATGTGTTATACAAGTTGCGTAACTCAATGGGGTTATACAAGAAGTTGCCTCACCATTTAACTAAAAGAGAAAATAAAATAGTTGCAAAGCATTTACATCTTCTTCTTACTTAAGAAATATAAAGTAATAGCGAAACGTCGGGGTCACCATTAAGTAAAAAATATTGTATTTCCCATAAATTTTTGATAACTTTGGCAATAAAGAGGAAAGGTGTATGTGTGCTATGATGTTGATTTAAAGAGAACACAAAATGTATATAGAAATGATGTTTTAATGGTAAGTTGAGAATATCGTCGGGGTCACCATTTTCCAAATTCAAAAATGAAATTAGTTTTTCAATATCATAAATTTAAATTTAACACTTTAAAAACTTGCACTTAAAACATATTTAGATAAACTTACCCGCATACGATTTTAAATAAAATTTTGTGACACCTCTCGTTTACTGACAGAAGAGAACAAACTGAAACAATAAATTAATAGTAGTATTAATTATGTATACCGCGAAAATGCGTAAAAATTTATGTGTATGTATATTTCATGCATGCAGAAAACAGGCAAGAGGAAAGATGAGTTGAGTCGCCGCAACGTGCCAAGGAAAATTTCATAAGGCTTGCCACGTAGATTAAACAAGAGCAGGAAACTGGAACTGAAATTGGAATTGGTGAGGTAAAGACAAATGCTTAATGTTGCATGAGTTTCAGTATAAAATAAATACACAATATGACGAAATGGCAGAGAGATCTTCATATGTAAAAAAAAAAAGAGTAACAGAGGCGCGCCCTGATGTTAAATGGGTTCATTTGCAAATGACAAATTATGATGTATGAACGTAGAATTTATATTAAAATTTCATATCTAAACCAGAAGGTATTATTCTTTTCTTTTTGTTTTGTTTTGTTCTTTTCTCTCTCTCCCTCTCTTTTTTTTAATAATTTTTTTGTTTGTTTGAGATTTGCATTAATTTTGTGTTGTGGGGGATTATTTGATTACTTTTATCCATTCGAAATGCATGCACTCCATTTCCATGTGGGACACATGGTGTAATTCCATTCCCTGTAAATCTCATGTGCATTCTCACTTCGTTTTTCTCCCCATCTCTTTTGTGTTCTTTCTGTTTTTTTTTTTTCCTTTGCTCTGTGTGGCTTGTAATCATTTTTAATGAAATGCAAACGTGGCGTATACGCAATGTATATGATTAAGATCTATAAAGAGCAAAAGAGCATGCCTGGCTTAAACATCTGTTGTGGCTTTAAGATGGAATATACATATATATATATATGTATATATACCTGTCTCAATTTGTTTGCCATTATACAGTATAAGCACTGAATTTACGTATACGCAATGTCGATCATGTCAGGGATCAGGATTAATAATTGAATGGCTGTGCTTTTGTTCTTTTCTCTATAGTTGCAAATGAACTGATGGTTAAATTCAAGGTCATACACAAAGTCGGTGAACCTAACACCCCGAAAGCACTGTGATTTGTTTTTCTTTTCACTTGAGGCAATCAAACGAATGCCTGGCAATAAGGTAAAGACATGGTCTGTTTATTTGATTAAAATGAGGCGGCATGGCCAAGAGGCAAATGTACATTAATGTATATATATATATTTTTATATTTATGAATAATCGCAATATAAATATTTATTTTCATATGCAGACAAAAGCAACTCACTTAAAAATATATACATATATTTCGGGCTAGACTCGACCACATCAAAAAAAAAAAAAAAAACAAGAAATGATTACGGAAATATATCATATGCATACATATGTATGTATGTTTCTGTATCGGTTCATTTCATTACATTTACATTTATTCATAAATAAACCGGCGACAAAGCGAAATAAATAATGCAAACACTGCAATATTTCACATTTTTCCTTACTCATTTTTGTTTTTATTAACAATGTAAATCATAAATAATCAACTTAGCCAATTAGAAATAAACAACAAACAAAAAAATAACCTTTTCGATATTGTTCAATGTATGAGAAATGATTCTACAAATGCACAAATTACAAAAGAAAAAAAAAAAGGGGGGGGGGGGGGGGGGGAGGGAGGAAACACAGCGAATGCAATTTTCCATTGCATAAAGTTAAATATTTGTTTAAAGGGGTAGCGCATACCAAATATTTACTGTATACGTGTGGGAGAGTAAATAAAACAATAACAACAACAAGTACAACTTTGTTTTCCATTCTAAATAACAAATTGAAATTGCAATTAAGTAACCAAAGAAAAAAAAAAAAAGAAGTAATTAACAAATTTGAAATGGATAGCAATAAAGAATACAAATTAAAATATTTGTTTGCACATCAAAATGAAATCCTTTAACATTCCCAAATGCCAACCTACAATAATTTGTTTCTCATCAACCAATAAGAAATTTCTAAAACTTTATTTATTTAATTCAATGACAATTCGATTTGCCACCGACCTAAATGCAAACACAAAAAGACTAAAGAAAATTTATATACCATCAAGGATCAATTAATGTGGCTTTTAGCCGACTAACTTACAAGTTGTGTATTTTGGTTGTTGGTGTATCTAACTTTTCACCCAATGGCAATTAATTACAGTCTTAATTCAGTTTGGGCCAAAACTCTAAGAGTAAACTCTTTGCCCGATAAGAGTTCATTAAGTGCTTTTTAGGTGTCGTCCACGTGGCTCAAGTTCTGAATTTAACTCATAATTCATATCCTGACGCAATCAATCTTCGCTCTTTCACTGACTATTTCACCGGCGTTTATTCTGCTCGTTTGCATTTGCATGCTGCGCGGCATTCTCTGTTTGCTCATTTATAATGGTCAACAGACAGAAAAAGCGAAAACCAAACCGAAGAAAAACGATAAATGGAGGCGTGGCTGGACCAAAAAAGTTTTATCGACAAATCCAAAATCATTTGTAAACATTGTGTCAAATTTTTTTTTTTTTTGCATTGCTGCATAAATATTTATGAATATTTTACTAAGCGGACATATTTCATTTTCATTTGTGTTATTTATAAACTGGCCAAATGGCTGACAGTTTTCTATAATTTTGTATTTTGATGTCTGTGTTTTCTTATTTTTTTTATTTTTTTTTATTTTTTTTTTTTTCAAATTTATAGGCCCATGTACGAGCACAGTTTGTTGGCTTTTGATATGCCCAAAAAAAAAAAAAAAGAAAAGAAAAAACCAAACCAAGTAGAAAAAAGTTTACGAGACTAATGTGAGCAGCACGTGTTGGCAATTAGTTAACAAAAATTTTTCCTTTTTCTATACTATTTACAGAAGGGGTATATGCATTTTATTAGGAAGTTTGTATATCCTCTCTTTACATTAATGAATGTATAAATTAATCTATGCAGATTGGTTAATGTGAATTGTTTGATCGATATTCATATTATGGCATTAATTTGTTTCATTTATTGCTCAATCAGTTTAATAAAACTAGAAACCCAATGGAACACGAGTAAGAGCACCAAAAGTCCTTAAAATATATAACCAAATTAATAAATTAAGAAATTTAATTTTAAATAAAACATAAACATTTTAAGCATAGAAATTTCAAATAACAATTTGACTGGAAGGATTGTTTAAGGGTATATAAGAGTCGGTATATGGGCACTTAATTTCCCCGGATATGTTTCTCTTGTTTTCTTCCATTTAAATTGTACGAAAGTGAGGAGCAAACAGATATGTATGTGTATGTCTGTTTGTAAGTTTGGGTATTAAATTGAACTTGTCCCAAAGTTGAATATGTTTAGATTAATGTGCCTTTTATTGAACTATTTTTATTAATATGCTAAACATTTCGGTTTTTTTTTTTGATCGAAATTTAAGCTTTTTATTATATAGCCTAGACTCATATATCTCCTGTTTGCCGACTTTTGTGCCTCATTGACTTTCTCTTCGTATCTTTTTTTTTTTTTCTTTTTTAAGAGGGATTGTTACTGTAATAATAGATTATAGCAGATTAATCATTTATCTCAGTTATTCATCTATGACTTGACATGAATCGCTGCGTTTCTTTTCACATACTTTACGCTGTGTGTATGGGTGTGTGTGTGTTTGTAATCTTACAAATATTTTCTCATTTATTTTACCTTTTCGCCATCGTCAGGTTTCCACTTAAAAATGTATACACCCCATTGCACTTAAATAATCTTTTCGCTTTCTTGCTTCAGGCATTCAGCATTTCGAGCCTTTTTATGCCAACAAATTCGCAAATGTTTAGCAAACACAAACATTTAAGCTTTGCCTTGGCTTGCAAGTCAACAATATTGCGCATACGCCCTGTAAGGCCTCCTTTGCTCCTTTTACTTTTCCATCCTCTTTTTTCCTCTACTTCTTTTTTTTTTTTACTTGGCTCTTTTCAAACGGCAACTGTCTGTGGCATGAAATTTATGAAAGCTTCGGCTTAACTTTCAGGGGCCTGAATGTAAATAAAATTGGCGACTTAAAACCAAAAAAAAAAAAAAAATGAAAAGAAAATTCCAAATATATCCATATATATATGTGTGTACAAGTAAAAACTTGACTTGGTTAAGTTAATTTTAGGAGCTAAGCAGTAGCCACTTGAAAGCAACAACACCAAAGTACTTGGACGCACACTTTTAATTTCCTGACTGCAGTTTTTATTTTGATTTTTTTTCTTCCTTTTTTTATGGGTGTGTCAAAAAAAAAAGTGTGTACAACATTGGGGCATGTCCAGCAGCAGAATGCAAGAAAAGATGAGAGAACTTTTCTTTTGAAGTGGACCAAAAATTCTAAAAAACAAAAAAAATAAACTGCCAGCAGGGGGACGACTAAATTTATGAAAATATTTTGCCATATTAATTTTTTTTAAACGGTAATATTAATATGAAAACTTTTCTAACACGATCCATATAGACTTTGATTGCCAAAACTTTTTGAAATTTCTATTTATATCATAACTCAAGCTCTGCCTTGAAATCTCACTTTCAAGGGTATACAAAAAGTTCAGGCAGTTGATAATAGTTGGGTTATACCTCTGGTTATTTCTTCGTTTTATAGTCTCCCTTTTATTTTACTCATACACTTGAGAGATATGCTTCAACTGGGCTTAATTGGCTGGCCAATAAACTAAGTAAGCTCAAAATTTAAATGGTTCACACACACACAAAAAAAATTTGGTCTTAAAAGTTTAACTCAGATATAGGGGGGGGGGGAAAGTGGAAGAAAGAATATTGCCCGATTTGTGTCTGTGTGGACAAAAAAAAAAAAAAACAAATAGAAGACAAGAAAATGTATTTTTAGACAGCAAAGAATATTTTAATTAATTAACAAAGAAAAAACCCTTTTCACTAAGTAGCATAAAGTATTTGCAATGAATTTTTTTCATTTCATTTTCTTTTTTTCTTTCGTTGTTTTGTTTTTTAAGTTGAAGGGGTTAAAGTTGAAGAATAATTGTGAATTGTGGGCTGGGCTAGACAAAGATGCAGAGTATGGGGAGGGAAAAAAGACAGAGAAAACAGAAAAAGTAAAGTAAAAAGCAAAGGAATAATAATAGAATATTGCTTCAAGGATGTCTGTTGGGAATATTAGCTGAGGCCTTTGCCTGAATTTGTGGTATTTTAATTGGGTTGCTTCGTTGGTTTGTCGAGGAACAGAACAGAACAGAACAGTACAGCTAGCAAAAGCAACAGAAACACAGTAAAAGAAAAAAGAAAAGAAAAAGAAAAAAAAAAACAAATAAGAGGAGCCAGAGTAGAAAAAAAGGAGCTAGAGAAGGGCTTAAAGGTCATGATACTTTATGAGTTGGCCAGGAAATTGAGATTTAAGAATTCAGATATGGGAAAAACGTTTGAATGTTGTTTTTCCTTCCCTTCTTCTCTCTATCTTTCTCTTTCTTCTTGTTTTTTTAGTTTTCATAGCTTAGCTATTTTGCGGTGTGAAGGAAATTGAAATACAAGAGGAACGGAAGAAAGTAAAGTGGTAAACACCATCTGCGGAATGAATGATTGAAATCAAATTTATTTATGTGGTATTTGCTTACTATTAAGCATCTTATATGGCATCTTATTTCAATATAAATTGTGGTCTTAGTCCTTGTTGTGGTGTGTTAAATAAGAGTTCACTATTTACCCATGGGCTTAACAATTTGCACATGTCCCACCACCACTTTCCTTTTCTGCCAGTTGAAACTGTTCATATCCATATTCATGTCTTAAATCTAAGACTCAATGGCTTATCGGACAGACAACAATAACAACAACTGAGCTTATGCAGGCAGGCAATGCATTAAATACGGATTTCTCTTATGTCTAGCTTACACATACATACATAAGCATACAAAGAGAGAGAGAGAGAGAGAGGGAGAGAGAGAGAGAAAGAGAGAGGTAGAGAGAGGGCTGGGGGTTTGGGTAAGAGAAAAAGCAAATGCCCAACTTTCCATCAAATGAAAGTCCTTGAAATGGTTAGAGCACAAGGCCAAGGGAATGAGCAAAAAAGATGGACAGGCGGCCAATGTTAGCCATAATTTGTGCTGCCAAAAGCAAAAGGCAAAAAAAAAAAAAGAAAAACAACTTTATGCCCAAACATAGACATCTCTCTAATAAGGCTAGTTCCAACAACCATCCACCCTCATATTCCCCCCTACCCCATTCCATCCACTTTATCTATCTACTACTCTACTCATTTCCACATCCCACTCTCCAATCACCACCACATCCTGACTCCCTCTCTCGCTCTTATTCGCTTTGATTGATTAAGTGCCTGCATTTGACGCGGCCACTTGATGGACAGAATAAAGTTCTAAAAGAAAAATCTATAAAGCTTTAACACATTGTAAACATTTGCCTTTTTTACGACAATCAAGCAAAATCAACCAGCAGGGGTGCACAACAACACAAACATTACCAAGAGTAAACTTTGACACTTTAATGCACATTACATTTATTACTAATACGCCACGTAAACACTTAAATGCCAGTCCAGGCTCAGGAACACAGGAACTGGCTCAGGTTAAGGCGCTCACAGGCAAACAAGCAACTTCCGTTTGTCGTTTGCCATCAAAATGAGCCACACAAACAAACCGACAAACAAACAAACAAATGAAACAGCAAAATGAAAGAATAGTATGAAAGATACAAACAGACACGAAGAAAAAGACAAAAAAACAACAAAAATGAAAGATACTATCCATAACAACCGAATGGTACATACCCTAACTATAAAATAATCAATCTGTACCAACTTTAAGTAGAAATTAAGCAAGCAAGTCATCCCTGTCGACGTTAAGTATACTCTGTACCAAATAGAGTTATTAAATATAGTCAAACAATATGAAATTCTCTAAATCAGGTAAATCTCTGATACTAATTGTCCGATTTTAACAAGCTTTAATCAGCTGTGGGTCGAAAATGGGCATGGCACAATTTTTAAAATAAATATAATCTGTCTACATACTAGACGAATGTTTAGCAGATTCGGCCACATCGAATTTCGTATACGCTTGCAAACTGTCTTTTGACAATTAATATTCTATTTATCCTTTATCAGATGTAGAAAACTTCTATAGATGAATACAAAAATAGAATCTTCTATAGATCTTTTATCAAAATAAAAAATCTTTTATTTATTTTCTATCTGAAGAAGGAAACTTCTATTGGTACATACACAATTCAAATTTTTAGTAAATCTATCAAAAATAAGATATTACTATAGCACAATGCTTCATACACGACCAAATTCGTTTTATCAAATTTTGGAATGTTAAGATAAAGTTTGATTTTTTTTTTTTATGTATAGATAAATGCTTCGATGAGTTTGATTAAAATGACTTATGGGATTGGATATTTAGAGTATCTGTGCTTCTGTTGTTTGAGTTAGTGCTTCAGTTATTACCTTATTTATATGATTTGTATCCTAAATTTATATGCTCGCAATGCTTGCTCACTTTTATTTATTTATGTAAAAGGCACAACGTGACATTGTCGTAGATAGATGTGCGTGTCTCTGTGTGTGTGTGTGTGTGTGTGTGTTTGTTGGCTGTCTCTGATGTCGCGGCTGATCCCGGAAATGCTGGCTCCGGTTGCCTGTACCTGACACTCACACACACAAACATTAACACACTCACATGCTGAGTGGGGTAAACCATTCAAAACAACAAAAATAAAATAAAGGGGGGAAAAAAAAAGAACGAAGCAAAACCGAGTCCCATAAACCTACTTGCAACCTACT
Source organism: Drosophila austrosaltans (assembly GCA_035045865.1). Lineage (NCBI taxonomy): Eukaryota > Metazoa > Arthropoda > Insecta > Diptera > Drosophilidae > Drosophila > Drosophila austrosaltans. The sequence goes on from JAWNOQ010000207.1 coordinate 12,868,668, forward strand.
GTGCCCTTTATTATGCAGTAAAAGACAGCAGCAACAGGGCCAACAAAATATAATAATAATAATAACGCAAATGTGTGTGCAAAAGACTGACAAATAGCAGCAGGTGTGGCAGTCAAAAAAAAAAGCAAGCAAGCAAACCAAAAAGACGCAAGACGAACGACTAAAGAAAGAAGAGAGGGAGAAAGGTGAGCGGCAGTGGTAAAAATATAAACGGAAACGCTAAAAACAAAAGCGAATCAACATGGAAATCTTTGGCCAAAAAAGAGCTCAGCTCAAAAGTAGGCAACAGGAAAAAGTTACGTTTTTCTCTTTTTTTTTTAATGTTTTTTTTTCTATAGTTTTTGTTGTTATTTTTTTTAACATGACGCCTGTCTAAACGAAGCCAGGAGAGGCATAGTCTGCTCTGTTAAAATCGTTGTTCTGTTCTGGGCCTTGCAGTCTGTTAGTCGGTAGGTTTTGGCTTGTTTGCTTGCTTGTCTATCTTTCTGGTTGGCTGCCTGTCTCTCTGTCTATCTGTCTGCCTCTCTGTCAGTCAGTCTGTCTCGCTGCCTCGCTGTCTTGCTGTTCGTCCGTCTGCCTGTTTGTTTGTCTGGTGGTAAAAGCAGTAGTACATCAGCCGGATGCAGACAACCAAGCATACAAGTAGCGTAGGCTGCATTTTTGAGAACGAACAAAAAAAAAAAGCATTCACTTTTTTTTCACCCAAAGGGGGGGAATATTCTGGCAAGCAATTTATCTCTGATATCTGTAAATTATTTTTACTATAATGTGATAAAGTAAAAGGGTTTGCAACACAAGGAAGGTGTATATGTAAGCGTAAAACCTCTCTGTTTCTTCCCATTTTATTCAATTCTAATTTTAGTCACACTATTAAGTCCTACTCATTTGGTATTCTAGATTATTCAACATGTTTAGTTTAAAAATAATCAAATAAATAGTTACTTTAACTTTCTAATCAAATCAAAAATCCATTTTATTTGTAAATTTTTTTTTTACGTTTTTCAGAACACCCTAATTTGGTATTCTCGATTACCATTTCTCGGCCATTTGCTGCATGTCTAAGCTGTGGGCTGTCGCTGTAGCTCTAACTGTCGGACCACTCCGTGTCCTGTCTCAGCTAAGTGTGTGTTAATTTTACGCCTATTTGTGTGTGAGTATATATATGTTGGTATGTGTATGTGTACGTTTGGTAAATATCTCTGGGTATTTTTCTGGTTTTTGAGGTCTGGGGCACATGTTAAAGCTGGGACTTCGGTTTTTTTGTTTTTGTTCTTGTTTTTTTTTTTTGTGTGTGCGTGTGTGTGAGTGTGTGCAATTTGAATTAAGTGCACATCGTCGTTTGTCGTCGGCTCATTGCCGTTATGGTCGCCTCTAGTGTTTGTTGTATTGCGACTAATTGCTCACTTACAGATGACTCGAGGTTGTTGTAGTTATTACCTCAACCTGATTATTGGTTGCAAGTGCAGCTGATTTATATATACCTCCCCCTTTCCCCCCTTCCTTTTTCTTTAGCCACATTCAGCATTTCGCTTTTGGGATTTTGACTATCTGTAACTGCCCTACACGTGGCTGCCTCCTGTTGGCCAAGCAACAAAATTTAATGTGTTTTTAATTTGCAGCGTTTTTATAACTCTCTTTTTGACTTCAGGGATGTGGCCCTGTGGTGCAATATCAACCAAAGGAAAAAACAAAGCCAAAAAGGGGGGCAGAAAAAAAAAATTTGCTGAATCGTCGGAAATTTGTTGGTTGTAAACACTTAATGTGCAGGTCGCGTTTACATACTAGAGAGAAGACCGTAAACATTTTCCATGTGGTCAGAGGCGTATAAATGTATTTGAAATGATGACAGGAATTACAACAAATAAAAGGGTTTTGTTTTTGTTTCACTAATAAATACATACATAAAGTATGATCAAAATCTTTTAAATATATACTTATATATAATTCTTTGTATGTCATTACCTTACTATTAAATCCTTTTGATCTATATAAAATTTTTGGACATTTTTAACAATTGGAAAGATTAGTAAGTTCAACTCCTAAAAATATGCTTTCCATTTGATTAAAAATTGTTTTCTAGTTATTGCAACATTCTAAAAGTAATTTAAATTAAGTATAAAAATAATAAGAAATCTAAAAACAATAGCGGTTTAATTATATATATTATTCTCATATATTTTGATTGTAAACGAAATCAGCATAACCTCAATTAATTGATATGAACTTTATTGTATTCCTTCTTAAGAGAACGCCTCTGCTTTGTCTCTTTCTCTTTCTCTCACAGTTACTCTTTTCCCCCTCTATATATTACTCTTCCACATTATTTCTGTATCTTTTGATTCTTTGTACATTTTTCGCTTACCTACAGAGGCAACAGCAACAACAAAGAGGAACAAATTTCCACACAACGTTTATGTAAAATAGGCAACATTTGTTTTATTGTCATGGGTTCTGCTGTTCCACTTGTTTCCTTTTAACTCGCCCAAACCATAATATCGTTCCACCAGCAGCAGCCACCACCATCGTCCATTCTCATGCCCATCCACCTCTCTCCACCTACGACCACCCCCTTGACGACAGCCGACATTTACAGCCATGGACCAAATGTTTGGAGCACGCTTTCATTTTAATTGCACACATGCTTATCATTTCAACAGCAGCAGCAGGAACAGCAGATACAACAACAACAACAACAAACGGACATTATACACAAATATACATACATATATACATATGTATAGTACTCATGACTGTCTGACCTCCCATACCACAATTTCTACCCCACCATAACAGCTCGTTAGCTCTTGAGCCAAAAAGAAACCGAAAAAAAATTATATATATATATACATATATATATAATAATAAAACAAAACAACAAGAACAAAATATCTTTACTTGAGGTAAATGAGAAGACTTTGGCTATACCCTAGAGTTAGGTTTCCTTTCAAAAAATGTATTTAAATTTAGCTAATATTGTTACAAGTTCTGATAGAATCGAATATACTATAACTAAGATCAGTGACTAAGACTGATTTGACTATTGGAAGATGCAAGCAATGGGATCATTCATATATATACTCATTGAATATATTGGATAGAGAGGGTATTAAAATGTTAGCAGGCTATTTTTGCTATCCAATTCACTTTTGTTGGTGTACTCTACTTTCCCCTTCTACTCCTCTTCCTACACCTTCCCACTCTATGTCTTTTTGCGCTGAAATTTTACAAATAACAAAAACAAGAAGTATCAAGGCAAGTGGATTTGAGGCGTAAAGGAGATGTAGGAGTGGCATGAGAGAAATGGAGAACAGGACACAACAACTGTTGAATATACATAAAAGGCTGCAGGCAAAACCATAAAAGTCAGCTACTTAAACGCAATTTAACTTTAATATGAGAACGGGGAACCGAAATGGTAGGACGACAAGCCAAAACGAAACCGACATGAACAAATAAACACACAGTCGTCTTGCCACTGCCACCAACCCACACACACACACACACACTCACACCATGCTCACCCACTGCCCCCTTTCACCCCTTATTACTCTCTTTCATACTGGTTATGTCTAGGTTACCATATCTCTCTGTCTTTCCTCTCTGTTTCAGTGAGACTCCTTGTACTATTTTTGAACAGATTTTGCAGGAGGCAGCGGCAGCCCCGTTCGTTGACTATAAAAAAGATTTACTAGCGAAAATTTATGACCCTCTGTGTTTGGGTCCTCCAAGCCCCAGAAGTCGCCACACCCCGTTCGCGCGCCTCTTATGGCTGCAAGCAAGCCAGTAAGCAACAAGAAGGCTAAGCTTAAGCAAGAACAAATTTTCTACTTTCGTTGTTGGCATTTTAACTTGCATTGTAAATCTCAATTAAAGTTCTTTCTCTGGAGTGGCGAAACCATCCATATAGCCAAACCGTCTGCCTGTCTGCCCGTCCTCCCGTCCGCCCGTTTGTCCTGGCTATGTTTGGCATGCGATGGCCACTCAATCTAATTGAAATCTAAGCGGCAAACGCAAAGCTTAAAACAAATAAGCAAACAATAAGCATCGACGAGAAGCAAGCAGGCAAGGCTATCAACCTGGTTACCTGAACTTGGCCCCAAAACGGAAAAGGACAATAAAGATTCCAGAGTGAAAAAAAAAACAGAAAAACAAAAAAGAAATTGAATTTTTCAAATTCTTGCAAAACGTAAACACAAATGGTAAGGTAAGGTTTACGTTTATCCACTTTAACAATCTACAATATTGTCTTATTTAACAAGAATTTATTTGTTCTCTTTATCTATCGTTTAACCTGAACTTAAACTTGACTCAGAGTCTTGTCTTGAGTTTAATTTATTTTTCTAATATCCAAAAGTGGTCTAGTCTATTGCAAAGTCTTTCTTAATATAAGCAATTATGATGGATTAAATAAACTTTTAAAATCGTTAATTAATGTATAGCAATATTTGCTTAAGCAAAGCTTAGTTTTAGCTTACTCGAGTAATTAAAAAGTAAAGCAGATATTCCATATTCTCCTAATATCAGGTTAAACTTAACCTAAGCCTTTATCTAAAATGAAATCCAAAATATTTTTAATAACTAATCTAATAAAGTTTATTTTTGATTTCTAAATTTTCTTTTATTTTATTTACAAATAATCTAATTTGAGCCAGATTTTTCAGATTTGTTTTTCAATTCAAAAAATTATTTAAATAAAAGAAACCAAATATTGCTAAGATATGTCCAAACTAAAGTTAGTATAAAAATCGTGTAAAACTTCCAAGTTTTCCATAAATTTTCAAATTTTTTTCTGGAATGCTTTGCAAACTTTAGTATAGTCAATATTTTTGGCAATTTATTGTTTCATAAGTTGAATTTATTTTTAAATCAATTCAATATAGATAAAGTATAACTCTATTATATCCAAGTAGAGTTACCTTTTTCTAATTGCTTTTATAAATACTTTTCCGCTCTCTTTTTTCTACGTTCTTTTTCGAATTTTTCGTGCCAACTGACAAGTGTTGAAAATCAGCCCAATTCGTTTGCTTTGATTACAAGATATATTCCTCCTAGTGTTGCTGTTAAAAACCAAAAGAAAGAGAGGGAGAGAGAGAGAGAGGAGATGAAAAAAGAAAGGCTAACGAAAACTGAAGCCTCTTTCGTACCCATACCCTTAACTCTTCCAAAAGCCGCAATCCCAACTACTGAGCTAGTCAGCATTTAGCTTACTATTTTTTTGCTTCGCACTGTCTCTCTTTCACTCTCTATTTTTATCTCTATCTCTATTCCTCTCAATGTTTTCTGTCGTCTAACATGTAGTTCAACATTTTTCCCTCTTTTTTTGTTTTTTTTTTGTTTTAGCCAGTCACTTTTAAATTAAGCAATTTGAAATGTTGGCCAGAGAAAAATCGGTGTTGTATAGCCCCGCTCAGCCTCAAACCTTTAGTATAAGCATCAGCATCAAAACCGAACCGCAAAACGTTGGCCCACAAACTTGTGTAGAGTGTCACGGGTTGTAATCGCTAGTTGTAGGTGGATGTTTCATTTTGGTCAGTGGCAACAACAGAAGCAACCGTAAAGATAGCAACCAACATACGGAAGAGACACGGCAAGGACCATCAGCAGGTAGCTGCAGGCAGAAGGATTGTGGATGAGTCGATGGCCAACTAACTACCAGTATTCCTTTTTTTTTTGTTTTTTCTATCCGTGTATGTGTGTGTGTTTGTGTGTATGGCTCTGTGTGTATGTTTTGCTTGGTGTTTTTTTGATTGCAAGGTGAGTTTGGTCAGTCGCCCGCAAAGCTACCCATAGCCAACCATTTTAATTTCACTTTACGGTTTTCAAACACGAAATCCTTTTTCTCACTACTCACACACACACAGAGAGATACAGATACAAGAGCTCACCTTGGTATATATATATATATACGAATATCTCTATATATACGTGTACAAGGTGTAACCAGGTCTTGGTTTTTATACCCTGTTCCCGTACGATAAAAGGGTATATTAAAGTCACCAAAATGTACTGAACATGCAGAAGGAAGCGCTGCCGACCCCATAAAGTATATATATTATTTTTATCAGCATCAACAGCAGAGCCGATTGAGACATGTTAGTCTGTACGTCCGTCGAATTGCAGTTGCCATTAAATAGAGTAACCAATCCTTTGATTGCAGTTACCATTGAACTAGTTGGTACAGGGTATACTTAATGTCGACAGGGACGACTTGCTTAATTTATTTATTACCCTTTCTCCATTTTAAGAAAGAAGCTTTTTGTTTTGGGTGCTTTTTCCTAGATTTTCGTGGGTATTAAACAATGAAATGAGTGCGAATGAGACAGTTTAAGTGAGTGAGAGAGAAAGAGAGAGAGAGAGAGAGAAAAAGTGACAGGATGCGTGTTTGTGTTAGGTTTTAAATTTGACACCCAAGAAAACCAGGCAAGGGGTAGTAGTAGGTAGTAGATTGTGTGAAAAGAGATTAGACTAAGATTAAGAACACTTAAATGGAGTTAGGTTAAATAGTGAATATGTATTTTGGTTCATTCAATATTCTCTTATTTCGTTAACTTTAGAAACAACCCTCTGTCGGTTTTACTGTCTCTCTCTCTCTCTCTCTCTCTTTCTCCCCCACATTTCTCTCACTCTGTGTTATCGCAACTTCTTTTTAGACTTTCCACTCTGTTTTACATTTGGTTTGCTGTCACTTCCTTACCACAAGTCCTTTGGTTTTTTCTCTTTCCTCTGTTTTCTATTGCTTCTTTTTTTCTTGCCACTACCATGTTCAATCCGGTTAGTAAATTGGCAGCAGGAAAAGGTTTGTTAATTTCCCAGATATAGCAAAATAATTGCTTGTTTGTCTTGTCTTGTCCAGTTTTGTGTGATCCTTTTACAGATGATATAGAGGGAAAAACAGCAAGTTGAAAAAGAATTCATTGCCTACTTTAAGGCTGCTCAGAGTCATGAATTTAAAACTTGACTGCACTTTTTATGATGCCATGGTCTCTCTTCTCTCCCTCTCTCTCTCTTTTTTCTTCCCACTTGTCGTTGACTCAAATACTTCCTCCTTTTCCTTCTGGCCAGGCACGTAAAAATGCGGTTTATAGTTCATGTGCACTCGCGGCATGTCTCCATCTCCGTCTGCGCCTCGATCTCCAATTTCCATCACTGTGCTGGGTCGGTCCTGGGTCCCAGCTCAGGCGCCAGACTTTTTCATCAGCATCAGAGCTGCACACCAGTATACATACACACACACACACACACACACACACACACACAATAGCCGCATGCATATCGTATCTATGGTCTCCATGGTCTCTGTGTCTGTGCAAGTGTTAAAACGTGTCATTTTATGCGTAGAGATGTCGTAATATGAGCTAGGTGCTTTTCCCACTGACTCACTCGACCCTATCCCTTCCCCCCCACACACACACACACACACTTCTCTCCAACTATTTCTTTCCTCTCTTTCACTTGCCCGACAAAAAAAAATATATATTTTGCCATTTTCTTCTTATGCATACATATGCAAATTGTGATTTTTTTTTTTTGTTTGCATCTCTTCTCATTTATTTTGCAAAAATATTTTTTATTTGAAAATACTTAACTTCAAAACAACTTATAAACTCGAGAAACAACAGAAAAAGTCTCTGGAGAAGATTTTACAAAAAAAATATCTTATTTAAAAAGAGTTTTGCCATTGAGTGAGTGGCTAAAGAGCGAAACTATCGATCAATCCATTTTTTTAAGCTAAAAGGAAATCTTCATTATGCATTAAAACTAAATGCTTTTTCTATGTACTTTTTTTACTAGACATTTTACTTATTTTCTTAATAGCTTACTTATGTTAAGGGAAATCTATTATTTTAATATTTTAATATATATACCAAGCAAAGTACATTGGTCTCTAAAAATATTTGTATCTCTTATAATATTTATGTATTGTTTAGATTTATTTAAAAATTTCTACTTATTGAAAGATCAAATGGTCGAACTAAGCTAATAAAACTGAATTAAAAATTATCTAATCAAGAAGTGAGTATGTTGTTCATTTAAGAACAATATTATACACATTAAACAAATTTATAATAACGAATTAAAGTTTCAATGATTTGAAAAAAAGTCATATTACTTTTGCAATTTTAAAACTTTTTAGCTTTAATTAAATAAAGTTATTTATAAAAAGAGGCTGCAGACAACTAAATTTACAAAACCTGTGTCAAGCTGTTAAAACTCTCATAAAATATAAAAATTTTATGCTAGAAAGCCTAGAATTTGTCATCTCTTAAATTGTATCTATAATAAAAAGCTAAAGCAAGTGTCACATTTAGTTGATTTGATGCAGTTTTATGTTTCTATTTGCTTTTGCATTGCTTTTTAAATGATATTGAGGCGAAAAAGCAAATATTTTTTACGAGCACTGAAAAGTTGATCCTTCTGGTTTTTATCATTGAAGCATTTTATTGTGCTTTCATTTTAATTTTTCTTCTTTTGTTGTTGTTGTTGTTGTTATTTTTCCTTTCTTTTCTTTTTATTATCAACAAAAGAACATTAATGTCATCTGCCAGGCGTTTGCAATTGACTTATTAGAGTGACAAAAGGAGTGGGATAGAGAGAAAGAGAGAGAGAGAGAGCGTGGGCGTGGGAGTAAAGCAAAAATATATGTATTGTGAAATTTTTGTTTTTCAAAAAGTCATCTTCATTTTCATTTTGATATACCCTTCGTGTTTTTGCCATTTATTTGTTGTGTCATTCGTAAACAAAAATTATGCGCCAATTTGTCATTTATTGTTTGCTGGGATCGTAAACATATTTTTATGATTTATGCCCTTTTCAGCTTACTTACATATACATATATATATATATTTGTTTGAACATAAACTAGTTGAATGACAAAAGTGTTATTATTATGAAGCACTTGCAGCTGGTGTTGTCTCACATATACATATACAGGAACATATACATATTACTATTTCTATATGTATATCTTTTTGAATCGTTTAAATTTGATGTGTTTTCCCCCTTTTTGCCATTTGGCTATTCTGCAAGCAAGCAGTTTAAATTTGATGGTTTCAAAATCGTATATATACGGAGTATTTTAGGTTTGGATTTAAGACCTTGACGCATTTTATTATTTCATAAAAAATTTAACCAGCTTCTAAAACTGTAAGCACTTTTGAGTTTTCAGCTGCATAAAAATTTACTTTATAGAAACGCAAAATAAAAATTGCAAAACTCCACCACTAATTAGGCAATGTATGGCTGGTTGAGAGAAGGGAAGGGGGGTTGCGCTGCTAGCTATGATGAGGGCAAAAAAATAAAATAACACACAAAATCAGGAGGCGAGCGAAAAATTCATGTGGTTATCATCAACTTTTATGAGCTTTAGTCTCCCTTTTCTCCCTCCACTCTCTATTTTGAGAACGAAAACAAAATCAGTATTTAGTTTAAGTTAGGATAGACGACCTTATGATACTCTTTATCTATTTAATGTTAAATTTTTTAAAAATTTATACCATTGTCTCATGAAAAGTTATCCTTACTTATTAAGAATTTTCTCTATAGTGATCTTCTATAAAAGGAAACCAATTTTAAAGCACGAATTCTTCATTCATTCATTTCGTTGTCTATATAATAAAGTTTTTTTCTGGCCCTTTCCGAATTAATTAAAAGAAAGTCTCAAAGATCACATACTCGGAAATATACCCTAGATTAAGGAGTATAAAAATGTAAGGATATATATAGATATTTTAAAATATTTTTAGCTATATAGCAACCCATGTCATATAGTTTTATGTTAGCAAAAAAAATTGTTGAGGGCGCGCACCTTTTGGCCAAACTGGAAAGTCATTGATATGCTAACAAACTGTCAAATGCAAATATGCTAAACGAATAGCAAAAAGGGAGAGAGAAAGAGAGAAAGAGAAGCTGATGAAATGCGGCATGGGAGGAACAAAAAAAAAAAGAGTGATAAAGTGAATGGCAAGACGAGGGTATGGTGGGGAGGGGCATATGACAATGACAAGTCAAAAGGTCTAGGTTGACCAAAGGCACAGTTGGAAATGCTTTGGCCAGGACATGCCACGGAAGTTCTTTTCAAAGACACACGCAGGCAAACACTCACACAAACACACACACTTTGGTGTGTCCTTCGAGGCGTTTTGGTCAACTTCCGCTTCGGGGGCCATGTGAAGATGGATGAGTGAATAAAGCGGCGGGCATACGACGAAGGCATCTCTGACTGCCAACTGGGTGCTTCTGGCCCGGAAGGACACACAAAAGTTGCAGTTAAATGCTGTCAACAGACACAAACTGTACTCAAGAGGCGGTGGCTCCTAGCTGCGCCCTGCTGCGACACCGAATTTACTTACTGGACAAAACTTACAATATATGTACATATAAGTATGGTATACAATATATACCAATGGCAGGTGTGAGTATTCCTTCATGTACGTACTAATGTCCTCTGAAAAAGTTTGCCCTCACAAAGGGCACAAAAACGAAAACAAATAAAAGACAGACAGACAAATTTGTATGGCAAATTGAATTATTTTTCATCAATTTGCAATTAGCTTTTTTTCAGTCGTTTAGTTTAGTCGTTAAAATTATATAAAACAATTTCAATTTTAAGGAAAATGTTTAGTATAATTTTAATTGAATTTCAATTATATATTGAAAACAAATAATTTCATTATTAAAGAGTTTTTCATAAAGGATTAGAGCAAAATAGATTTTTATAAATATATGCAGAACTTGGTTATTAAATTGTAGAAACTTTATTAATTTCAATGCATTTTCAGTTGGAACTAAACCGAAAAAATAACTTCAAAATTTAATTGAAGAACTTTTCTTCAAGCTTTCTCAGAATTTGTTTTTCATTATCTATAAGATTAAGCAGAAGTTTTTTAGTCTATTTTATCTATCTAACAATTCTTATCAAATATGTACATATATAGATCAGTATAAGGCAAAATAGCTATGAACTTTCCAAGACTTGAAAGTGTTAATGGTTAGTAAATTGTTGATACTTTTTATTTTATTTATCAGTAGTAGATCACATTACAAGAATTTCAACTGAACTTCTGCAATTATAAGTCGTACAAAGATCTATTAAACTTAATGTTTATTTATCAATAATACATATAGCTTATTCACGTAAATAAGCTGCTCATTTCGAATGATATTATTAAGCTTTGACTTTATCTGCAATTCCCCATGAGGGGAAATGCATGAATTTTGGTAAATTTGGCTTACTGTATGCTTTGTCGCGCATAACTTACCGGGCTCAGGTTATTAGCGTAATGCAGCCAACCAGACAAGGCGATTGTCACACACCGACTAGGTGTATGAGGGAAAGAGCAACAGAGAGTGTGGGGGGGATAACTACGAATCCTTAGCAGTAGTTGGAGCAGAGCCACAGAGATTGCCATGTGCATAAACCGCAACGTATGCAAGCGTATATAACACATAACCCTGACAAATGGGATTTCCCCCCCCCCCCCCACTCCCAAATGTGGTTGACGGTGAAGATGAACGCGGGAACAATGAATGAATGAATGAAGAAGAAGAAGTAGCAGCAGCTCACCCAAGAAGTGGCTGGTTGGTTTTGCATTTAAAATTTATAATGCCAGCCATAACTAAAGTCTTTTGCTAGAACTAAGGAGCCGAATGCACATTTGCATATACCCAAAATTGTCATTATTTTTGTGCGCAAAGAAAAGAAAAAAAATGCGTGGAATAGAATAGAAAAAGTAAAGAAAGAAGGGGGGGAAAAAAAGTGTATAAACGAACGAATTGTGCAAATGTGCAACGAACTGTGGTGAATAGAAGTCGTTTAAAAATTATAATATTTTATGCAGACACAAAACGCTTCATGATGGATTGAGTGCAGTTGAGTTGAGTTGAGTTGAGTTGAGTTGTCTGTGTTGCGCGGTGGAAGGAAAGGGGAGGATTAGTTTCATAAATGAAACAAAGTTAAAGGAAACTGTACCGAATTATATTAGCTACAAGAAATCTTTCCATATGTCCTTGAGATTTATGGCCTGTTGTTTAGTTTTCAAATTAGTTTACATAAATTACAACTATTTCGTATTTTCTTTTCTTTCACATATTAACATATTTAAGTCATAAATTTCCCCCAAATACATAAACACAAAAAAAAAAAAAGAGCCAAGCGAAATAATAATAATGAAAACGACACACACATGCAATGGCCGCGGGCCCTTTGACAAAGGTCTCAAAGAAAACCCATCTAAACAACAAGAAAAAAACCTAGACTATGGACAAGAAAAAAAAAACCCACACACTAAGCATATATAAGTATGTGTGGGTGTGGCTTAGACACAAAAAACAAAAAAAACGAAGAAAAGCAAAGAGACAACAAAAAGAAAAATTGGTAGACATTCAGACATATTATCCTCTGGCCGCCTTTTAAGAAGCTTTTCCGGCAACAACAAGAAAAAACAAATATAATGAAGTAGCTGATGGCCAAATTCTAATACCCTGTAAATTATCCAAGGAATTCAATCAAAGGATTTGAGAAAGGGAATCTGAATCCCCTTTACACTTCAAGCAGTAACCTATTCAAAATACTCTTTACTAACAGATGAACTCTTTTTTTTTAAGTTAATATAGGAATATCCTTTAAAAATTTGAAATTAAAAACACAATACTATTAACCGATATTCAAAACTCCCATATATCCCTTCTTTGGTACGAAACAAGAAAGTAAATTTAAGCTAGAAAATCTTATAATAAGTTTGTATCAATTACTAAGTTGTTGAATATTTTCATTTCTTTGACCAAAAATATGTTTAGCTTTTTATTTTTCAATAAGTTCTTTCAGTAGTTGTTTTGATGTTGTTGTCGCTTTTGTGCTGGCAGATGTCATATAAATCTTTTACAAGTTTTGCATTTTGTTATTGTTGTTGTCGTTGTTGTTGCAGGTGCGGTTTCAATTTAATTGCATTTGCTGCAGGACTACGGATTCCTTTTACGCATTATTATTTAACTAACAAGTAACTAGAAAAGTTTTTAATACTTTGCTAACTTTGTCTTTAAATTGTTCGTAGAAAAGCAAAAGACAAAGTAGAGCAAAAAAAAAAAAAATTAAAAAAAGAAGGAAAATACAAAGAAAAAAACTAAACTAAAAAGAAACGACATCGAATGCCGTTGCTGTTGCTGCCGCTCTTGCTAGATGTTGCTGGCGTTCCTGTTGCTGCTGTTGTTGCTGTCGTTGACAGCCTGCAGCCAAAATGCAAAGACCAAAAGAGGAAAGAAATAGATATATTGTTAGAGACACAGAGCGAGAGCGAGCGAGAGAGAGAGAGAGAGAGACAGAATGTGACACAGACAACCAGGCGCAGGGATGGCGGGAATCTTTGGTAGGTAGAATAAAGTATGCTTAAATTAAATCAGATAAAATCCCATAAAAATGAAAATAGTTTTGCCATAGTGTGGTTGCTTGCTCGTTGGCAAAAAAAAAAAAAAAAACAAACTGCAAAAATATTTAAATCAAAAATTTTATCTCATTAAATTCTCGCATAAAAGTTCTTCTTCTTGTTCATCTTGGTCTTCTAACAAAGTTGACAGCTGTTTTATATAAGAAAATATTTTCTTTTTCTTTGACTTATCATCTTTTCAATTTTTTTTTTCTCCTTTTTTTATTATTATCTTTATCTCTATTTTGCTTAGCCATGTTTGTTTTCTTTAGTAAAGGATTAGAAAATAAAATAAATATTATAGGAAAAATAAAAAACAAAATATGAAAAATACAGTTATTGCCATTATAATTTGTTTTCTTTTTCTCCCCCTTGACAACTCAAAGTTATTTGCGATGAGATTCATAAAAGCTTCATTTGGCTATTTGTATGGCAAATGATAAGAAATTGAAGATTGGCTAAAAACCACCATTTAACCTAAATTATTTGAGGTCGAACTAATGACATGAAATAGTGGGGATATGAGACTATGAGCATTAGCTAAATCTAATTTATTTAATTAAAATATATATGAATGAAAGCAATTGTTTAATAGGAAACGTTTACTTAATTAAAATACCAAATGCATCTATGTATGGATCTAGTGAAATTCAAAAGCGAATATACCCGGCACAATTAAATGTTATATAGGATATAGGAAAATCCTTTCCTCAACGCTTGGTTGCATTTCAATTAACGCAACATTTGCAAGCTAAATGCATAAAAACTAGTAATAGCAATCGCCATCGAGCTATTTCCCGCAGCTCTGAAAACAAATTACCTGCCATTTGGCCTAACAATGCTCTTATATGTATACATACATATACTATGTATGTTATATGCATGTATATGTATGTCTCTGTGTGTGTGTGTATGTTTTTGCTGCAGAATGTTCTGGGGGCTCAAAGCTAGATTTAGATTCATTGCCAGGATAAGCGGCAAACAATTTGCGACACAAAATGTTTAAAACTAAATAGGGACAAAAGCGGCTCAGGATATGTGACAATTTGCATTTTTATGCAAAACTATTTTAGCTCAATTAAGGTACGGAATTCACCTGCCAGCCTACCGCACTTTTCTCGTTTTTTTTTTTTTTTCTCTCATCCATTCCATACCACTCTTCCACTTTGATCCACCATCGTCTCGAACTAATGCAGTTGCATTTGGTTGCCCGTTAGCCAGGCATGCGAGAAACTCATTTTGTTTTGGTATAAAATAAAAAACACGCGCGGCTGCTCATGCGAGAAGTAAACTGCATAGGCTCACATAGCTTTGCATATTTTTTCTTTCTCTCTCTCTCTCTCTTTATACATATATACGAGAGTAGAAACTTATATACATAAATATATATATATATATACTATATATGTTTATTTATATATAAATATGTATGTATTAGTATATATCCCACATACAGAGAGACAGAGAGTACAAGAATTTATGCATTAGTCGCACCTGCCACGCCTCCACATGCAAAATTTACCATCCCCAAGACTGAAGTGGAGCCTTATAGGAGAGAGCACGGATCAGACATGTAAATTAACATAATAACCATCGTGTGTTTGAGCTTCAAGTTGGCAAAACGCAAATGGGCAAAAATGTCTTTTGCCAACCCTAAAGGAGGCTTTTTAAAATGCGCTTATGACGGTTACGCCACAAATTATGCAATGTTTTTTTTTCTTTTTGCTGCTGCTACTGCTCTGCCTCATGCCTCATGTTTCTTGTTATATATGTACATACATACATATGAATGAACTTCTTTTTTTTTTTTTTTTTGTTATTCTTCAGTATTTTGTAATAATATTAACATTGAAATTATGTTAAACTATGCAAAAGTCAAGCCAAGGTGTGTGGCATAAGTTAATGTAAGCAGAAAAGATTCATCCCCAAAATCAACTTTTCTTATCTCTTAAAAAAAAAAGGATCAATATTGATAATATTTCAAACTTAAGTAAAACTTAAAATTATTTATTCTTATAATAAACAAGTTAAATAAACAAAGAAATAAACAAAACAGAAATGAATTATTTAAGAAAACCAAAAGCCAATGCAAAATTGTAACATTTGGTAAAAATTTTAGAATATTTTTAAAACTATTAAAACAGATTATTATGTTGATTCATGTGAACAAATATTATTCGCTTATAAACTTTATATTAAAAAACAGGGTAAATAAAATTTAATTTACTCATATAGTTCTTAATTATGCTTCAACCAAGTTAGTTTCGTGCTTTTGGTTTTTTTTCCTTTCAACTCTTTTTTCTTTTTCATATTTTCCACCTCTCATTTGCATGCCACTCATATATACATGGCTTGAACAATATCAAGAACATTGTTCAACATTTCTCTGGGGTATGCATGGAAAAACTGTTGCATTATACCAAGAAACAGAGAGTAGAGAGAAGTGGGATAGAGACCATCAGACAAAAGCAACAACAACAGGCAAACAAATGCCAAACAACAATTTTCCCCGCCATGTCTGTGTTGGTTACCTACCTTCTACCTTCCCTTTCTCCGCTCTCCTCTAGCACACTTTCAACACTCCCTCTCTTTAAGTTTTTCTTTTATATATTATTTTTATGCATATGTTTTACTCTCAACTGAAGAACACAGAAACAACGGCACTCTATAAATGAAAAGTGCAAGGCAGAATAAAACTCAAGTAAAACTTTTGAAGTACACACATAAACACACGCACACACACACACATTCAACTGGCTAATTACATACTTTTTTTACACTTGTATAATTTTAAAATTATATTTTTTTTCTCTCTCTTGCTTGTCAGTTGCAGCGTTTGGCTTTGCCTTAAGCAAAAGAAAAACTTGCAACTCCAATCGAGAATCAATTTCCCCATGGAAAAACAAACACAACAACAACAACAACAAATTCACTTCACATTATAGTGTGGAAATTGCTCTAAATTATTTGTACAATTCTTAAATTTAGCTTAAAGTTAAACTGGCTTCAACTTTCAGTTAACTAAATACTGGTCCACATAAGTCGTTTATTTTGTGGTTTACGCTTGATGGCAATAATTCAATGGGTGTTTAAATAAGCGTAAGCATATCATAGAACTAAGGCACACACACACACACATGCACACACTAAGCTGTAAATGCTTCAATTGTATGCCCTCATAGATCAAGTATACGCCCTGTGTGCACTGGCATGTATGTGTATGTGCGTGTGTGTATATGTACGAGTATTGGTGTATGCATGTACATGGGTCCTTTTGTTTGGCAAAAGTCTAGTTGTAGTTAGGCACACATTGGCAAGACAAATTAACAACAAATGCCATAAATTACACAGTTCAATAAATGGTAGAAATCAAACAGAGCAACTTCCCATTCCCCCTCCCCTCTCCTCCCACCCATGACCCAGCACTCTCTTTCTTGTCGAGTGGAATGTGATTTGTCCCATTCAGGCCTATTGTACCATCCCATTTGCTTTCAATATATAACTCACAAATTGATGTCACAGCAAAATACATTTGTCAAATAGAAAATGAAAAAAAAAAAAAAACACAAAACCCAAAAAATAAAAATTGTCTGCCAATGGAAATAATCAAAAATTGAATTTGAACTGCAATCAAAGTCGACAGGGGGGGAGGGGAGAAAGTCCATCCTATGAATAATTGCAACATATATGTATATATGTATATTTATGCACACATATTGGCTTATATATTTAGTAAGGTACAATACAATACCAAAAGCAATAAATTATTTATGCAAATAAATACATTGTTGGACCAATGTTGGCAACTAAAAGTATTTAGTTACTTCCTCCCTCTCCCTCTCTCTCTCCAAATACCCACACACACACACACACACAAGATGTCTGCTGTCAGATGATGTAATTGTGACACAGAGGCCAAACAATTGTCATTTGTGGCCAAATAAATAAATAACACTAATCAAGCAATAATAAATTCAATGCAACACCAGACGAAAGGTGCAATTGAACTAGATCAATTTCAAGAGGGTCGCGGGTTGGATGGTGAAGTAGAATATTTTTGAATATTTTTTTAAAAAATCTCAAATATAATTGAATTTATTTGATAATACTATGATCATAAGGTTATTTCGAATATCTGCTTATATGGATACAGATCGATTTCATCTATTAATGAAATATATTTTGTATACTTTCTAAATATGTTCTAATTTAATAATTAATAGATGTGACACATCATTATTTACAAATAATGAATAACAAATGATTACATATTTCTCACATAAATTTATATTATCAAATTACATTTAACTAACAATTGTGTTTTGTTATCTATACATAGTATAAAGCAAAGTCGCTTCCTGCGTCTGTCTGTATGTATGTATGCTTAGATCTTTAAAATTACACAACGCATTTAGATGCGGTATTTTTAATAGATAGAGTGATTCAAGAGGAAGGTTTTTGTGTACAATAACATGCTTAATAAATTAGAGAACCATTGATAATTTCAAGATTTCTAATGCGAAGTCGTAAATAAACACATTTTTTAAATATTTTGAGAACCGTAGTATTTAAGGTATTTAAGTTCCAAAAAGTATTTTTGGTTGTTGAGTTTACTATTTCGGTTTTATACAGAAATAATAAAATCATGTCTGGAAGACGTCGTCGTTCGAACATAGGTCGTAGTACAGTGAATGCCAGAAGAACACGTTCAGCAAGAGATGCTCGCATCAGCCAGCTTCGGGATAGAAATAGAGCTGAGAGAGAGAGAATCTTCAGTAGAGCGTGAGGCCCGACTCAGCCAGCTTCGGGCTAGAAATAGAGCTGAGAGAGAAAGAGAATCCTCCGTAGAGCGTGAGGCTCGCCGTAGCCAGGATCGAGATAGACATATAGTTCAGAGAGCCAGAGAATTGTCTCTAGAGCGTGAGGCTCGCCTCATCCAGGATCTGCGATAGAGAGTGTTCCAGCAAGTACTCCCGACTTTAATGTCGTAATCCATGCAAACAAAGTTCCTGTCGGAGAACACAGAGGACGTATATCACCTTCCACGAGTGAAGTAGCAGTGCGTGCGAAGCCGCGGGCAAAAGCTAGTTCAATATAAAATGAGTCCTTGTTATATCTTGTTACAAAAACGCAATCGAACGGAATTTTTTGTTTGTCGCCTCCTAGTTCTAAACCATCCCTTCACTGATTTTCACCCAAATCGTTTATTAATTATATAACTAACTTGACGTTCTTTTATATAAATATATATATAAATCGGCAATCTCATACATTTTAATGCGCTGGCCCCAAAATAGGGAAAAAGTCAAAACCAAAAAATTTGTATTTGTTTTCATGAGCTAGGTTTCCTTTCCTCTCCTCTCTCTCTTCCCCTCTCCTTTCTGTCTTGCTCGCTCTTTTCTATGTTATTTTTCGTTTGCTTACAGGTCGTTTCATTGGCCATCTATTTGCTAGCTGTTTTTATACCTCGAACTTTTATGGCCCATGGCTGCTAATCACATTAGCTGACTGGCAACCGCCAGCCAGTATCCGACACAACTGTCCCCTTAAATGATAGGCCAGGGCTGCACAAATAATTATGGCAATTAAAAAGTTAAAATGATTTGTGTGTGGCAAATCGTTACAACTGATTTGATCAACTTAACTCTGGCAACAGCTATCAAATTTCCCGCTTCTTCTACTTCTTCTCTCTCTCTCTCTCTCTTCTTGCCAGTGATAGAATTTTAAAGATACGGGAATATGCTGCTTGTCATCCTCAATCCTTAATCCTTCGTTGCTGTTACTGTTACTGTGGCTGTCTTTGCTCAAAGTTTTGTTGTTGTTGTCACCCATCCTTTAATGGACTTAATTGCCATTCTGTGTTGAATGCTAATAAAATCACTAAACATCACTCGTTGAAGGAGAAGAGAGAAAGAGAGAGAGCGAGTATGTTGGAAAAACAAGGATGGAGAAGGAGAACTATGTTTAACAAATTAAGACAAAAACTTGAAATGCTTTAATTAGATTACTTTACAGGAATTGTTGCAACTGAATATTGTGATCCAGCCCTGAAAACATGGCAGAGTGTGCCAACTGAGCTGCCAACTTGACGCAAATTGGCAATTAGTAGAGCTGGCAAGAGGATTATGAGTGGATTAAAATGAATGTGAATGCGAGTTGCTATATATGTGTGTGTGTGTGTGTGTGTGTGTTTGTGTATACGTGTGTGGGTGGACTTGTCAAAAGTGCTCACACATGAAACAAGATTAAAGGTCAACTCATAAAGAATAAATCAAGGATTTAAATTATTATAATAAATGCAAATTAAATGAGCCTTCATATGAAATTTTGGAATTACAAACAGTACGATGAACGCTTTAGCGGCTTAATTCAAAATAATGTTATTTTAATTATTTCTTTAGTATATTTTTTGCCTTTTTAACTTTTGTTTTCATTTTATAATGGTTAATACAATTGCCGGTAAACAACACAATATACAAATACGTACACACACACACACACAGCCAAAGAGAAACCCAGAGACATAGTGAGTCGTGAATGACAAAAGGGCAATTTCTCTCGGTTAGCTGGTCATGTCACGCACTGGAACAAAAGCAAAAGTCTGAAAGGATCCCAACAACAATATCTGAAACTGGGACTCTGGTTGTTGTTGTTGTTGTTGTTATTATTATTGTAGGTTGGTGGACTACTACTGGCCTGTTGCCACGTTTGCCATTGCCGCCGTTACCGGCAAGTGGCAACCTTCCTCCCCATTCATACTTCGCTACGGCAATCCCTTAACAAACCTTTACCAGAGCAGTTCGTGTACTTTGCACCTTGCCAAGGTGTTCGTAATTGTATGTGAAACTTGTTGAAGGCTTCAATTATGATGAGTTTACACAGCGTGCACACACACACACACAGACACAAACACACCTACTGCTCTTTATATTATGGCAGAGTTTCAAGTATTATTATTTGAAAAGGGGTTAATAATAAATTTAAATCAACCTATGAACAATAATTATTAGTTGACTTAGTAAATTAAAGAAAATCACAAAGTTAAACAAGATGTTTAAATATAATTTTAAATAACTTATGAGTAAAGTAATTGCTTAATCAAAGAGTAAAGTAATTGGTTATTAAATAGAACTTTTGAGTTTCTTATATACAGTGAAGCTACGACATTTTATCTCTTGTTTAATCAAAAACCTTAGAAATTGGTCAGTTATAAAATTGCTAATAGATCAAAAGTATAATTAACTTATCAAACCAAACAATTGTGATTCTCTCGTAAACTTAATTATCAGTTATAATTGTATATATAATTTTTCAATACTTAATTGTTGATTGCATTTTTTTTACAGTTAAAATACTAGATATTTGCCTGGAACCAAAGATTTCGGATTATAGGAAATCATAATCAATTTAGACCATTTGCGGAGTCTAACCATTTGTTTTTATAATTTCAAGCAGATGTACATACTTAAACGATTTGGAATAAACTAAAATAAATACAGTAGAGATTGTAGTCCATCCACCCCATAGATCCCCCAAAACTAAGCCACTGCCACACACACACACACACACACCCACACAGGTGAAGGCACTGCAACCGCAGCTATAGACGCGACTTGCACTTTATGTTGAGTTGAGTTTGGCCATGTTGTTGTTGTTGCTGCTGCCGGTGGTTGTTATTGCCTTAAGTTGGCCCGGACCGGCCCGGATCGGCTCGGCTTGACTTGGCTGGCCAGGCTTGACTTTTCTCTGTCTCTCTCTCTCTCTCTCTCCTGCTCTCTCTGTGTTATTGTTGTTGCTGTAAAATGCTGGATAATTGGCGTAAATAGCAAAACAGCAAATTGCCATTAACTATTGGAAAAATGTTCGCCTCGTTTGGTCTGCCTGCCATTCTGAGCCTGGTTCGAGCTATTGCTGCTGTTGTAGGTGTTGCTGCTGTTGCTGTAGTTGCTGTAGTTGCTGCTGCTGCAGTTGCTGTTGTAGGTGTTTGGTGATTACGCGAAATGCAATTAAAAATATTTAAGTTGCATACAGCAACTACAACAACAACAACAATATCAGTTAGCGTAAATAATGGGCCAAGCATTTATTAAAGCTTAAAGCGAAAAATTGTAGCCACTATACTGCCCCTTGCTTCATTTTATGATTTTTTTTTATACCCATGAAAGGGTATATTAATTTTGGTCAGAATTTTGCAACGCATAGAAGGAAGAATCTCCGACTAAATAAAGTTTCTAGATTCTTGATGAGCACGACGAGCTGAGTTGATATAGCCATGTGGGTATGTCTGGATCAACACAATCTCCTCCGAGACCCTTAAAGCTACGGAGCTGAAATTTCGCACATAGGCAACAAGAAGCTGCAGGCATTGTATATCTTAAAATCATCCCGATCGAATGACCATATCATATAGCTCCCGTAACCAATGCATAGATTGCAGTCACCAATGAATATAGTAACCAATGCACAGTTAGCATTGAACTAGTTGGTACAGGGACTTTTTTTTCTCAAGCCACGAACGTTTAGAATCAGTTTTTTGTTTTATATGCTCTCTAGTGAGTTCGTTCAATTAAAAATATACAATTGTTAAATAACAGTTTGCAAGGGTATACAAACTTCGACATAGCCGAAGTTAGCCCATCCTTCTAGTTTTTTTTTTTTTTGTTTATGGCCATGATCTCTGCTTGTTTTTACAGCTTAACCATGTTACGTTGCCTTTTCCCTTTTTTCCCAGTTTTTGCAATTTTTCAATTTTTTTTTTTTTGTTTTTGTTGTTGTTGCTGCTGTTGCAACCATGTGAGGGGCTTAATATGGTTTCGTATTATGATGATGTGGCTGTTCTAGGGTCTCGTTAAGAGGGATTTTAAATACGATGTTGCTGCTGGTCGGTCGGTCAGTCGGTCTTGTTGCTGTTTCTGATGCTGTTACTGATGTTCCCTACTCAATGCAGTGGCAATTAATTAACATGGGGTATAGAGATTGTTGATTCTTGGTTGCCGCTGGATTAATAAACCGATATGCAGAAGGATTTCAATGAAAAATGTCAACGAGAAGCCTTTTCACACACATTTTATCCGAGTGATAAAATTTTGCAGTACTTGCATGCAACAACAAAAAAAATTTACAATATATTAAAATTCATTTTAATATGCGATAAAAAATATACATACATATATGTATATATATACATATGCAGATATGTGAAAAGGCTTAAGTCAGCTTTGTCAAAAAGATAAAAATACAAAAAAATATCATACGATTGGTATTCGAAATAAACTTACATTATGTGAGCTTGGCCATAAAAAAAAGTAAGATTCGAAAAGCTTTTCAATAATCAACAGGAATTATTTAAAGGACAGAAAAGGGACTTAAATTGTGGCTCAAATGCAAAACTACGAACAAATAAGAGCTAGTTCTTGTATATATAATTTAGTATATAAGTTTGTAGAGCTGTTTTATTTCGTCATAAGGTTTATCATAATGGTACTAAAAAAAACTTTAAGAAACAATTAAGGATTAAGAGATTTAAATTTTGTATAATAAATATTATTGCTACTTTCCTGTCCGGATATTCAAGTCTAACCCTAACAGCAAGGAACATTGAATACGAGAAGAAAATAAAACACAAGAATTCAACCATCTAACTGACCTTTGCCCCAAATCTAATCTGTGGTAGCTGAGCTCTAAGTCCTAATCTAAAGCCTTCTTAACTAATGCTTGACAGGATGTTCGCACATTTATTTCTTATGGGATCAAATGAAATGGCCGCATTAAGCCAAAGAGAAAGAGCAAAAAGAAGAAAAAAAAAAAAAAGGAAATGGTTAACTGCGTATAAGGGATTGCCTTTGGCCCACCAACAGTTGGCCAAATTAAGAGCTCAATTAAAACACGTTTTCTTTATTCCATTGGAGCAAGCAGGCAGAAGAGTTTCTTCTTTAATTTTTTTTTTTTTTTTTGCATTCAATTTTAATGCTTCTCATGTTTAGATTTGTTTGACCCGAATTCCCGAGATTCATATGTATGTTCAAATTGCATGTTTCTCTTTGATACAAAGTATTATTTAAGCTTTCGTTTGCGTGCTTGTTTATGGTCTAGTTGCCTATTAAAATGTTTAACCAAACATGCAATCAAAACTTAAAATCAAGAAGCGAAATCAAAGCAAACTAAAAACACTAACAATATTGTAGAGAGAAACACATAATTAAACTACAAAAACGCTGTAAGCCAATTATTGCTACTGGCGTTAATTAAATTGTCGCCATGAATTATGCTTGTTGTTGTCGGGTTATTAGTGTTTAAAGGAATTTCATGTTTTTTTTTTCCCCTCCTGTTTTTTGTTAGCAAGCGCACATGCCAAATTATGGCAAAATGTAAATCTATAGTTAAAATCCGAATTAGGAAAAACAAACAGTCGGACAACGATAATTAAATACTCTTAAAAATTATAAAGTAAAATGCTCGCTACTCAAATGCAACAAAGGCAATAATTCAATTATTTCTTCTTAATGTAAAGAATTAAAAATATTAAGACCATCTTTACCCATGTAATCTAGTACAGTAGACACTATATAAAACAAAAATACAACCAATTCTTTAATAGATAAACTAATATTAACTTTGTATGCAATCATCTTGTCTGTGTTATATAATTGATATACCCAATTGCAAATGTATGGAGGGCCGAATGAAAAGTAAATTTCATCCAATTATGATAAAAATGCATTTTACCCCAAACATATACATACACACAGACACACACACACACACAAATTTATACACATACATTTACGAATTTTCGTTTCCACAACTGGCGTTGGCATTAACATCAACAAATATAAACAGCACAGTGCATGTTGTTGAAGTGCTCGTACCCTCCTCCCAACGGCATTCACGATTCTCTTCACCCTTCTGCAATATGCAGAAAGTGTAGCATACAAATGAGCGCAGTGTGTGATTTTGTTGAGTTGGCTGGCTGCTTTCTGGCTGGTTCGTTTCTTCGTTTGTTCGTTTTTCCCTCGTTGGTTGCTGCTGGCAAGGAACGGCAGCAGCAGCAGCAGCAGCAGGAGACCCAGCATAAAGCTAAAGTAAAATCAAGCTTGAAGATCAACAGCAAACACAAACAGAGCTTGTGGATTTATGCAAACAGCAAAAATGAAGGAGAAGCCAACTCAGCTAAAGCAAAGCGGGCGACAAGGAAACACGAAATAGTCAGTGTGGCAAAAGTTGGAAGGAAAAGGCATAAGAGAAGTGTCTTCTTAGTGCTCAAATACATGTTCATTTTTGGCATTTTAAAAGCATTGCTTGCCAACCAAAGAAAAAAATAAAGTGAAAAAATACCACACAATGGCCTGCGTCCTGCCTCCTCGCGCCAAACAACAAAGAGGGTGTGTGCAACGAAAAGCGCTGGTATTCAGTATTGAAAAACTATTATAAATATTGGAAAGAAAAGTCAAAATTTATATCCTGGCGCAATGCAGATACGCAACCATCGGCAACAAGAAGAAGAAAAAAAAACAGGTTATATTCATATTTTTTACAACCGAAGCGCCATTGACAACGTTTTAATTGCAAATCCCGGTGCATGATATATGACAGCAAGGGACAACATTCAGACGACAACTACAACAAGAAAAGAGCTACTTTCTCCCGCCACTACCATTATTTTCCCTCTCCTCTCTGACACTCTCTGCTCCCAGTATATATGCTCAACTCAGCCTTTGCTACCTGTGCACTCTTTTCCAATATCAAGGTAAACGTTTTGTATTGCAAAATATGCAAAAGAGATACAAAAGGAAGACATAGACCAAAGTTGACATTATTTATGACAAAATATATACACTCTAATTGTAACGATCATTATGCTATTTAAATGTTATTACTATTAATTAGATTCTATACTATCTATATTGTTTGATATTATGAAAACTTAGTTTAATTAATCTTTTTCTTCTTTATTCAGTTGACAAACTTCTAATAGAAATACCAATACTACTATTAAATTCAAGGGTATAAAAGACAGTATAAAGCCGAGAGAAGAAATACAAATTTTTATGTGGCAGCAATAACAGAAGTCGCAACAGTAACAGCAGCAACAATAACAACAACAACTACAACAATTCCTATGAAAATTCATGTTGCCCTGCCATGTAAAGTGTCCAATAAAAACTTTTTCTACTTTTGCTGGAGCACAAAATTGCAAAGGAATGCACACAAAGCACATATGGAGAGAAAAGAAAGTAAAGAACCAGCAGCAGAAGCAACAAAACATCTTTTCACACATACACGGAGAGTTCCATATATGTATACAAATAATTGAAGCTTAAACATGTTCAAGTCGTTTCAAAGTCTTTACAAATAATCTAAGAAAGTTTCAATTTAATGATGCCATCTCAATCGAATAACAAAACTAAAGCAAGTAAACATGTAAGAAATTTAACAATTAAAAGTTAACAAAAAAATATATATATATTTGATACTGCCAATCGAATTATAACATAAGACTTTCATTTACTTATTTTTATGCATTTTACTGACTTTCAATTGACTTTTGTTAGGTTTCAATTAGGTTAGGTTTCATCACATGTCGTATGCGTGATGTGAATATGAAACTAAAGTCACAATTTATTTATCTTTGAAATAAAAGACTAGAATTTTCTTATTAATATAGATTTTATTGACTTAAAATGAAGTTTTGTTTAGCTCCAACAGATTAGAAGGCCCAGGTCAGTAACAACATGTCGTATGAGTGATATTAATAGATTACTCTATCACTTAAGTCTCATTTGAGAGAATTTTAGTAATAAGGTGTATATTCAACACATTAACGAATTGCAACTAATAAATTAAGTAAATTTACTAATTTTTGTGGTAAAACGGCAAAATGAAAGGAAATTTAAATTTCCTTCAATGCCTACAATAACAAACAAACAAACTAAATAATAGCTTAAACTAAAGCATTAACCGAAGCTGTCATTTAACTTTGATATTTGATTGATGAATCTAGATATGAGGAATTATATTATGCTAATATACCGTAAGAGCTTTATCATGTTTCAATGCCCACACAATTTTGTTTATTAGCAGTCAATTAGGCTAAGAAATGATTGATGATGATGTCAAAGCCACAAACTACTTCTAACTCAACTTCTTAACTAGTTTTCATTACTAATTGCATAGAAACACTAACAAACAAAATGAAACTGTTAACAAACTGTACCAAAAACAACTAGACAAATCCAAATAAGGAGAGGCCCAAGAGTGTGAGAGAGACAACAAAAGGAAAGTATAAAGCTAGTCGTATAAGAAGTTGCCATGTTGTAGTAGACGTGGCACGTTTGGCGCGTTGCTTTCTACAATTTAATTGCAAAATTGCAAGGCGAATTAGTCGGACGCGCAATCATAAAACAAACTGCTGTCTGAGAGTGGAGGTGCTGCAGCAATTCCAGTTTCTGTTTTAGCTCCAGTTTCAGCTTTGGCTCCGGTATCCCGGTTGCCGGAAATGGCAGCCCGTCGAGTCAACAATAAACGACGCTTGAATTTAGTATAAAGTTGTCTACGACTACGACAAGGACGACAACTACGACATCCGTTGGCAACATTTCAGGGCATATTTAGTTAGTTGGCGGGCTCAGTGACTTTAATTTGCCTGGCTGGGTCAGAGGGCCAACTGCAATGGCAACGGTGGTGCCCAGTCCTAGTACCAGGACGAAGCACGGACACGACTAGCACCAGTACCTGCAATTCTCCCAGCAACAATAAGAAAAAAAAAAAAAAAAAGTGCATTGTTAGCTGACTGCCAACTATGGGGATTGGGGAGTTGCCTATGCAATTAGAATGTGAAACGGCCATAGAACAACAAGCGAACACATGGGGCGTATACGCAATTTGTGTATATAACTAGCTGGGATGAACTTCAGAGAAGGACCAAGGAGATGTAAAAAGGGCTGGCAAAGGCATATTAGTCTAGGTAATGTTAATAAGCCATCTTTTGGCCACAAAGGAAACAACAAGAAATTTACACAAGTCCAAGAACAAACCCGAGGCAGAACTTCTCTCAAAAGAGAGACTAAAGCACAAGCATTTGAGAATTACAAGACAAAGGAAGGGAGGCAAAAGCAAAAAGAAAAAAAATCAAGTGGCAAAAACAAATTACATTCTACTTCAAACTTGTTGATAATGCTAAACCAAAAGAGTGGATATTAATAGGTGAAGTGACTTTTACTTAAATTCATTCACCAATATAAGATGAATACAATTTTCATTTTCATTTAGGCAACTTAAATTATTTCATAAAAGGAAAAAAAATCGAAGCCAAAACAGTTCAGAGTCATTAATTTTGTGCTATTCTTTTGTTGCTTTGCATTTCTTACAAAATTATTCGCAATTATACCAGACCAGTGAGTGTCTTAAGATGTCAAGGTCGACAAAATGACTGTTAACCTCAAATATTTGGTTTCACTCTGACATCATTAAGTTCATTTTTGTTGTCGTTTCTCTCTGCTTACAACAAACAAAAAAAAACAATTAATTAATGAGCCCAAAAAGAGGGGCTTAGCACTCATTAAATTGAATATAATCCCATTGAAAAGGTGAATACCTTGATTCTCTTTTGTCACCCTTTTTGAACCTTTCTCTCTCAGTCAGTGTATTGAACTGAACCTTTAATGGGATATCCTTTTAACCTCAATGACAAAACAATCGTCAAGTGCCATTGACAGAGAGTTGACAGTGGCAAAAGTCTTCATTTACCTTCTCTTGTCTTCAAGCAAATAAAAACACCAACACTAACAAAGGGCAAAAATTAATTATAAAACACCTTTTGTGCATAATTTTGGACGCCTGCTGGTTCGCACGACACTACCCACCCATCATACTCTACAGCCTACCTCACTTCAATCTCCATGGTCTACCGATGCCATCCTTCTGCTTGTTACCTGTTCTACACAGCTGTCGTTTGGAATTTATTAATATAGAAATTGGTACAAAAGGTGCTTATTATTAGAGTTGATTGCCGAAAAACGCTTCGTTTGGCTGTCAACAATTGCCATTTAGCGTTGCCAAGTCTACAATTATGTGCACCGTTAGGCAAATGAGGGAAGTGCGCCAAAATGTGAGAGTGAGAGAGGAGTTAAAGGACTCTACCATCATCATCATCATCATCATACTTTTCTCCCTTGCTCTCTCTCTCTCTTAACATTCTCTTTCTGTGAGTAGTGCAAACATTTTGCAATTTTCAGTTCAACAATGGAAAGCAATTACAAAACAAACTCAGCGCTAAATGAGTGTGTGGCAACAAGGCAAACAAAAAGTAGGCGCTAGGGCGGATGAGAGATGAGTTGTGATGTACGACAGAAAGGGGGTAGCGGAGAGGAAGCCAAAACTGGGCGAGGCAAAACGAGGCGGTATGGGGCGAAGCGAACTGAGTTGGAGGCGTGCCATGACGCTAGAGGCGTTAACTGTGGTTCGCAGCGATGTGTGCGCTGCGATGTTAGTGTACACATCACTGAAAGTTGTTGTCAGGCGTGGGCAATGCGTTGATTGGTTACGCGTTCGAGAATGTGATTTTTATTTTGTTCCCCCTTTTTTTTTTTTTGTTTCATTACTCCCTCACAGCTTTTAATTATTATTTTTGTTAAGAAACTTAAACTTAAAAAAAAAAAAATTTACAAAATAGGAAATGACTTCACAATGTAATTGATTTTAAGTAAGTTAACTTTATTGAATTGCAAACGTACATTATACGAAATGACCTTTAAATCAATTTACCAGTGTTGAGCAACACGTTTCTTTGAACCAATTTTTAGCTTTCGACGGTTAAGTTAAAGTTAAGTTAAACATAATATATTATGCATATATTAACTTGTTGCATTTTTGCTTCGAATGACTATTAAATAGATTGACCAGTGTGGGGCAATTCTTCTCTATAAATCGCTATATATTATTACTTTAAATTTAAATAAGTTCATATGACTAAAACAATTATTATATTAACTAGTTGAATTATTCGTTTTAATGACTAATAAATCAATTCACTTCCCTTAGAGCGTTCTTCTTAAGCTCTTTCATCATTGGTTTCGTTCTCCAACCCAAACTATATCAAAAATCTGCCCCTAAGGATAAAATAAGACCACATTTAGCTGCATATAAACTAAACGCTTATATCAAATAAGTACAGTTTTCAACCTTCAAGTTAGTTACTTTTAGGCTTTTCTAGATACATAAAAACTCTCTTAAATTAACAGTCCTTGACAACACTTAGGAAACTATTTGGGTTAGACTTTAATCCGCTTGTTTTCTCTTTTGAAAATCGATTAGATATGTATATTTAAATCTGGGCAAAAACACTCTCACATAGCCACTTACACTAACTTAATACGCAAAGCAACAACACAAACTGACTGAGACAGTGTGAGTAAGAGTATGCAAGAGAAAGGGGCAAAAAGAGGGTAAGTAAAGCGATCAAAAGTCAAGGAACTTTCCAAAAATGTTGGCAAGGACCAGCTATTGTGTCAGTATGCGTGTGTGTGTGTGTGTGTGTAGGTCGTGTGACTGATGGACTGACAAGTCAGCTGCTGTTGCTGTTACTGCTACCACTGGCTTGCTTGCTGCTGACCCAGCTCTAAAATTCTTGTTGTTTTGTCCATTAAGAAAAGGAGGAAGTGGGCCTAAGACACAGCATGTTCAAATGTTTACTGAACACATTTTCTCACAGTTTGCCTACCCCCGCGCCATCCATCCCATCAGCACTTGCCCTCTATCGTCTCTTTACGGAAATTTTCATCGTCATTACCATTTTCATTTCATTTATGCCCCACGCACAAAAGAAACATTTGTCTACTTGAGTTGAACAATTTCTTTTTCTGTTGTTGTTGTTGTAGTTGTTTTTCTTAGGTTTTTTGTTGTTGTTGTTGTTGTTGTTATTTTTTTGGTATTTCGAAATAAAATAAATTGTATAAATTTAAGTGGACTTGGAAGCGGCATCTTTCTTCTCCATCTTCCACTCTATCTCTCTCTCTCTCTCTCTCTGTCTATCTCTCTTGTTCGCTCTTTCATTTCTATCTATTTCTTTGCAAATGACTTTACTTATCATCTCATTTATTATGTTCCTCAATCGAATAAGCGTATCGAGGGGAAAAAAACTTTAATGTGAGTAAATGTGTTTTTATTGCGCGCATGTTGCGGTTTTTCTTTCTCGTTCTCTCTCTATACAAAATAGAGCTTGGGGCTTGGTGCCACGCCCATTTTGGACACTTGATGGTTTTAATATATAACTTAATTGCTATTGCTCTATACTGATAGTATATATAGTATATGTATATATATATATATATAGGGATGTGCCGATGCCTTTATCGCTGCTGTTGCAGCAAATTGTTGCTGATGCTGCTGCTGCTGTTGTTGTTGTTGTTGTTGTTGTTGTTGTTGTTGTTGTTGTTGTTGTTGCACAACACATGTGGTTGCCATTAAAATCCAAGTTAAACCCTCGCGTATATATGTATATACTAAATAGATATAGATATATATATGTGTATTATATGTATAGTATATGTATTTGTGTAGTAATAATATTGCCCCGGAATGTTTGACATGTGGTTTCCTTTTGGCCTTTTGGTTTTGGCGTTGCGACACAAAGGACATTTGTCAATATGCTAAAGTTATGAGAAACGTACGCCAAGCCAGGCAGAAGGAGGCAACATGACAGGTTGACAGCACATTTATGGCCATGATGAGACAAGTTGATGGCCAATGGATAATAGAAGTAGGCTTTAGATGTGCAGATTCCTTTTGCAATATCTATATACATAGAGATAGCTATGTATATGTATGTAAATATCCTTGTTGATTTTACCCCTTACATAAAGTAGCCCCAGAGCTAACGGTTACTTTCCCGGAACTCCTTTGACATGGAATGAGCTCCTTTAACTGATGCCATCACACATGAAATTGCCTAAAATTGAATTAATTTTCGTATAAAATTATACAACAGTTTATGGGCAAAATCAGTTTTACGTTTTAACCATATTTTGTTGCAATATACTTAAGAAAAAGCATCTAAATGGGCAATATGGTCTTCAACTTATTAACCAAATTGTCAATAATATTGGCCAAAAACAGCTTAAGATCCATATGGCAATCATGACAGAGAAAAGAACATTGCACGAACTTGCCAGAGGGAAAAGTTTTTTTTTTTTGTTTTGTTTTGTTTTGTTTTCTCTGTCGGGTTTGGTTAAAATGTCGAAGGAGTCGAATAATTTGGCCAATTGATTTGTATTTCAATCCCCATTCTACCCAACCCTACCTACATCGCTCCATTATCTACCCGCCTCCTGTCTCCTAGCCCGCTGTTTCACTTTATCTTTTGGCATTGTGGGCCCCGGTGCGTGCTCGTGCGTGTTTGCGGTTTAACGCCAGCTATTCAATCGACCCTCAGCGTATTGGCATTCTCTTTTTGGCCAAAAAAGGGAGATAGCATAGCATGCGAATAGATTGGTTAATACAAAGAGGAGGCAGAGAGAAAGAGAGAGGGAGAGAGAGAGGTTGGGGTTACGGCTACTGAAACTGCCTGCGGCCTGCCTCAACATGTCAAAGCAATGTACAACAGTTGGGGCATACAGCGGCTATTGCTGCCACCAACTACAACTACTGCTGCTGTTGGCCCTGGTTGCTCTTTTCCACTGTCAGTTATTTACTCGAAGCATTTCATTTGCCAATTTTATTCGCCAACTTAAATCAACCTGGTAAGTGAGAAAGGGAGGAGTATGAGTGTGAGAGAGACACAGAGAGTTCTGTAAAGCACAAACAAAAATACAAAAAAAAAAAAAAAAAAAAAAAGAAAGAAGGGAAGTAAAAATAAAAGCTGGTAGACAACAAAGTGAGGCGAGTGAAAATGGCAGCAGAAAGATAAAATCCAATTAAAACAGCGGTAGGAGCTTTAAAAAAAAAAAAAAAAAACAGACACACACACACACACACACACAGAAAGTAAATATTGTGGGAGAAAATTGGTTTTGGCCAAGAGTTGACTGACTGGAAAATGCTCTCCTTGACAAACATAATGAAATTACAAGGTAGTATATGAAAATTTTCAATTTGGTAGATCAATATGATTGAGAGTGTTTATCTTAAATTGTTAAGGATAATTGATATTAGGCCTCAATTGATGCAGTTTAACCAGTTTTCAATCAACAAATAACATATGTTTTAGCCTAAAGTTGCTTTTTGGAAAGGTTTTTCTCTCGTAGTGATTTTTGTTTTTTCTCAATTTAATATAAAATATTTGCCAATTTTTAATCAACAAAGAACCATTTTTTTTTAAGTATATATCCCCTTACCCAGTCGTATTAATTTATTTTGGTTTAACGTTTTCTTACAACTTTTCGCTCCATCCTTAAATACTTTTAGACAAAATTTCAAAACAAAGTTCTCAATAGCAATTTTTTTGATGATATGAATAATTTTTGGTTTCGTTTACCATTTAAAAAGGAAATCCAATCGGTTTCAATATTTGTTTTTATTTTTAATTAATGTAAGAACTTTGGTTTCTCAATGTTGTCATGGAAGGGAAAACTTTGCTGAAATTATAATCTATTGTTATTACATATGTAAAATCCTTTAGCTATATATGTATATGTATGTATGTATATCATATTTCTGTTATCCAACTCAATGAATTTTTGTTAACAAAATTTATGTGTCAATTTGTGTATTTAAAATATGACAAAGATTATAACACTATCGAGACAACCTTATTTATATACACTAACCGTTGCTTTGGCTAAACATAAAAGTGGCGTGAAAAAGAATAGAGTGTCGGGGTAGAAAATAAAACAAAGCATAAAATCTATTTGCAGCTACTACAAGAGGCAGGTACGAGTAGTAGGTTGATAGGTAGATAGGCAGGCAGGCAGGCTGGCTGGATGGCTGGCTGGCTGGCAGACAGGCGGCAGGTACCAAAAGTTTATGCCATGTAAATAACGACATCATAAATTTGGTTACGTGGGTACCACCACCACCACCGCCACATGCAGACACACAAACAAACCATACACATGTATGTGTATGTATTTGCATATCTCAGCTATCCCAAAGGGTGGAGGAAGGGAGGCAGGTTAGACCGCACACACTCTCACACACATTGGCGACTAGTTCCGTTTTAGTAAACCATTTTTTTGTTTTTTTTTTTTTTTTTTCGCCGCCTTTTCAACCCACGCCATTTAACTGTTTCAGTTTTCATGGGCACTCGAGCGCCTCTTTGTCATAAAAAACCGACAACAATGGCATAAAATGGTAAGAGGGCCCTTCACTCTACACTGCTCTTTCACACCACTTTTCTCTCACATGGTCTCTCTTGCTCACTCCACCTACCTCTTTCCACCCCGCTCGTCAGGGGAAATAAAAGTTACGTTGACACGGACACCAAGCACTTTTGGCCTGCCCTAAAGTCACAGACCATCGCCCAAATGCAATCGCGAAAATTTTTAAAATAAACCCCAACCCACCCCCACCATCACTCCTCCCGTTGTATATTTGTTGTTTTTATTTTGGAAAAAGATTTTTCCCTTTTGTGTAGAACGTATAAAATGTGTAAGAAATTAAAACGATTTATACAAAAGAGGAAAACAAACGCCAAAGGTAAACGCCAACTCAAGTTCTGTTTCCAGTCAAGGCTACGGAGATACGATGGAGGATATAAAGGATACAAATACAGAAAAACAGACAAATATCTTGAAATGAAATACGCAATTTGAACTGAGGATTTTATTTTGCCACCCAAAGCAACAACAACAACAACAGCAACAAGAAGCAAAGGCCAAAAGTATTCCTTTCTTTAAACACAGAGAAAAAATGCATAAAAAATGGTTTTAGGTTGATAATAGAATTAACTTAACACATGGTTAATTAAGGAACAAAAATTTAGTGTTCATAGAAAAGTTTGCAAGTTTGTGGATTAAGGAACTTTTAGTTAGCTTTCATTTCTCTCTCTCTCGCTATCTCTCCCCCGAAATGGATATAAAACAAACAAAAAAATCGTGGTCCTTTTATGAATTTGTAATCTCAGCCCACACATACCTTTCATATTTTTGTATAATCCTATGGTTTGCTCATTGCCTAGGCAATTTATCGTAATGACATAATCGCTTTTATGTTTTCCCTTCTAGCCCCCTCCTCTCTCTCTCTCGCCCTACTATTACATCTAAATTTTATTCAATCTTTATGTTTATGAGAAATTGAATAGGCAATCATGTAAACCCATTTAAAAAGCATTTCGAGTGGGCTCTTTCAACACGAAAGCAAAAAAAATAAAGAACGCCCAGCAAAAACAAGCAAACCAAAAAAGAAAACACCAAAGCAAACCAAAGAAATGAAAGAAGGAAAAAAAAACACAGAAGAGAAAATTTGGGCAAAAGGGAAAGCCATATGAAATAAATGCCAAAAAAAAGAAGAGAAAAAAAAAAGGCAGACGTCGGTGGTAAATATAAATAAACTTGAATGAAATCTCAATTGCGGGCGACAATATTGTTTTTAATGATTTTCATGGCACAAACACATACACACACATTCAAAAATACAGACACACACACGCAGAAAGAGGAAGAGAGACACACACACACACACACACAGAGCTATCCACAAATACACAGGCGAATTCTTTAGTCCTGGAATCTTGTTGTGAAAATCTTTTCACTTGGCTTTTTGGCAGCCAAAAATTTTGGTAGGAGGAAAATACGGAGAGAGAGAAAAAAAAAATCGGAATACAAAGAATATGCGTGCCAGTGTTTGCAAGGGAAACAATAAAACGGAATGAATGGCGAAAATATTGTAGAGAAATCCCCAAAATGCATAACACTGCGCCGACTTCAAAGATACCTTATACCTACACAACTGGAAATTTGTTGAATTTGCCATCATCATCAATCAATCAATCAAAGGCAGCCAAATTTTAAGTCTTTCCTGGATAAGTAGGAAAATTGATTTCTGATTTGGTTTTAACAGATTTGACACTGATCAAAGTTTTCATTAACCATTTTGACAAGTTAAGCATACTATCCTCTGCTTCTAAAGGGTATACAATAATAACTCAATGCTTAACAATGAAAACTTATCAACAACAATTTTCTAGTTTCGCATAACATAAATGTCTAATCAGTATAAAAGCCACTTAAAGTTAGTTTTAGTCAACTTAAAATCAAAGCTTAAATTGTTGCCAATTTTCAACTTGTAAATAATTCGCTTCAATCACTTTGCTACACACATATTCTAGGAACCAATTTACATTCAACGCGAAATCATTCAAATACTAAATGACCACACACAAAAAGCTAGCACAGAAACCGAGAGAGAGAGAGAGGGAGAGGGAAAAGAACGAAACTTTATTTTACGAGTAAACAAGAAAACTAAAACGTAGGAAAATAAAAATCAGGGCGGGGAAAAAAAACCAGAACAAGTCAAAGACCAGTGATTGAGCCAGTAAGCAAAAAAAATAAAAAAAAAAGCTAAAGTTCAAGCAAAAGTTGCGTTAAGAAATCAAAGTAACTTTCTTTGGCTATTGCAGATTCTCTCGCTCGCTCTCTCTCTCTCTCTTTCTCTCTCAACCTTTTACCATTTTTGCTCTCTTCTTAGATTTTTTCATCAACTGGCTATTCACTTATTGGAAACTTTTTACCAAAGCCAGACGAGGCAACTTGCCAATTCTGGCAACAACTGCTCTTCTGACCAGTCCAAGAGTTAATGCTCTGCAAAATAGTCAAATGTATTCCAAACGGTACACTAAACTATTATATACAATTTGCATGACATACAAAAAAGAAAATGGCAATTAAATTTAATTAAATTCCTATTGCATATGGTTAAATTATAAGTGTTGCGGGGTAGTAGCCAAAGGACAAAGGATTTATTTTAGAACAAAAACGAATTTTAGTAATCCAATTGGATAATCCAGCAAGATGCATTATTCAATGAATTCAAGTTTCTATTTGAATAGATCTTGTGAAAATTCACAACCATTCGTTGGTTCATTTAAGTTGTAAATAGTTTACAGATGATAAAGACATTTTATAAAGAAATCTAGTATTAAAACAAAACATGAATAGAGAAATAACGTTAAAAAATATATATACAAGAAAAAGATTCCAATATTTGCAAACTCTTAAACAAGCACATCCACACTAAATCTTTCAAATAATTCCTTTTCCCCATTTAACTTCGTTTGTTTTAATTTTTCAATTTGGTAATCTTTGTTTGTTGCATTGCACTTAGTTAATTGCTTTCTACGACTCCTTTTTATGGTCATTATTTGTTGGGGAGTCGGTCAAACTTTAAGGCTCTTTTATTTGTTTATTCAATTTTCAAGATTCTTTCAATTGGCT
Organism: Drosophila austrosaltans; assembly: GCA_035045865.1. NCBI lineage: Eukaryota > Metazoa > Arthropoda > Insecta > Diptera > Drosophilidae > Drosophila > Drosophila austrosaltans. Next base: position 12,905,449 of record JAWNOQ010000207.1, read on the forward strand.
TTCCCACCTTTTCATCTAGTTAACCCCTAAGTTGCACCTTTGCTATACCTAACTATCTATCTATTTTTTCCATTTTTAATCTAATCCTTTAACCTCATTTAGTATGCTTTTCCAGCTTAGAGCATTTTCAATTCGTTATAACAACAAGGAGCAAACTTTTTGTTAAATTCCGAGGAAAACAGAGGCAAAGGTAAGGCCGGGAAAGGACAATGGCCAAATCATGCGTGTTATTTATACCCACGATAAAAATCGAGCCTCGAGCCTAGCCTCTGGACTCTCAAAACTCGAGAAAAGTGAACACAAAACAGAGAAAAGTGTTGATAAGTTTTGTAAGCCAGGCCAACATCAAGAAGAATAACAACAAACAACAACTCAAGTTGCAACTGCTGCAGCAGTTAACTCAACTGCTGGCACCCCATTGTTGGTTAATTAAAAAACTTTTTTTTTGTTGCGAATTTTATTAAATTTTGTTTGTCCGAGACCACCAGGAAGCAAAACGCACCACACATTTAGATTTATATTATTTAAAGGAATTTCAAATCGGACGCCTTGGGTGTTTGCATGCGACTTGGCTTGGCCGATATATATTTGCTATTATTGCCAGTGCCCTGTTTACTACTCTTGACCGTAAAGGTCAAGGTGTCCTTACTCTCATGCCAATTGGTATGGGCAAAGAAAACAAAACCGGCACGTTCTGCTTTCCTATATGCTGGCATTGGCCCCCTTGACCCAAAGTCATATAAATATGGTTTAGGCCTTTCAACATCAATGGCATTCAGGACACCTGAAAAGATTCGCCAAATTTCACACTGTTCATCGGTGCGCATGAAATAAGCTTGATTCCCATTAAATACATCCATTAGGAGACTAGCATAATTAGATGGCAATTTCAATGATTTATCATCAACATTCATTTTGATTTCGGTATCCTGAAGGCAAAGCTGTTCTCCCGGTTTCTTCAGTTGCATACGCATAAACACCTCCTCGTAGGGTGATAGACGCAAAACTAATTCATTTCGTATATCCCAATCATGGGAATTATATAGATCAGATTCAACCGCTTTATATTGTATTCTCACTTCGGTTTTGGTCTCATTAAGGGCTTTACCAGCTCTCAGTATAAATGGTACATCTGCCCAACGTTTGTTTTTTATTTTCAATACAACTAGAGCATAGGTGGGAGTTAAAGAATCTTTTGGTATATAACTATGCTCTGCATAGCCAACTTTTTCTGGATCGGTTTCCATATGATTATTACGATATTGTCCCAGGACCAAATCTGTCATATCAATTGGTAGTATATCTCTTAATACACGATATCTTTCATTTCTCATATCCTCGATACTATTACCAAATGGTTGATCCATTGCCACCATTGTGAGTAATTCCATCATGTGATTTGTCATTATATCTCTAATGATGCCAAACATATTGAAATAATCACCCTTCACATGCTGTTCATTCTTTACGGTAATCATTACAGCGGCTATTTGTTTATTATTAAAACTATCGGACCAAAGCCGATTAGCAAAACGTAAGGCAAATAAATTTTGCATCACTTGTCGACTTAAATAATGATCAATCATATAGATTTGTGACTCTTTAAAACTTTGACACAATGTTGTTTGAAATGGCTTGTATGAGACATCGTTTCGAGCAAATGGTTTCTCTATCACAATACGATTCCAGCCTGTCGTTGATAAACATTTCCTAGCCGCATTCAATGTGATATTATCAAATATAATTGGTGGTGTGGCCAAATATAATATACGATTGGCAAAAATCATTTTATTTTTCGTTTCATGAAGACTCATGATCTCGGCCAGATTCACATAATCACTAATATTATCATATTGACCCTGCACACAGTGAACATTGGTCCAAAAACTATTATATTTCTTTTGATCACGATCCCTATTTAAGCCCATAAATGGTACACATTGTAGCCGAAATGATGTCGTATGCATTTTGGTACGACTAAAGGTAAAAATTTTTGTGCCATATGGCAAACGATTGTCACGATAAAGTGACCAAAGAGCGGGAAAGACTTTCTTTTTGGACAGACGACCGGATGCGCCAAAAACAACAAATGAATAGGCCGTTTCATTTTTTGGATCAACGGGTGTCGGTGTCATGGTTCAATTTTTAAGCAATTTTGATAATAAAAAAAAAAACAGAGAAAAGGAAAGAAAAATTTAATAAAAGAAAAACAATCGAAACAATTAGGTTTTTTTTTTCTATAGGTAATTTTGTTTAACTAAATGATTAGTGAAGCAAAGCAAATGTAAATTTCATATCAAATAAATTAGTTGAAATAAAACTATCGCCATATTATAGTGTAAACAAATTATCAATTGATTGATCTGTGTCATTTAAATTATACCAACTTTATTTACTTATTTTCCATTCTGTCAAATCAAGAGACCGACTTCTTCGAATACATTCAATGTAAATTATATATAGAACAGAATGAAAATTCCAATTCTCTATTGACCCTAATGGAGGCACATTCCTTCATCCATTTAATAAATTAGAATGCAAATGGTATGTAAAATGTCTTTAAAAATAACCAGAAACTGTTGCCAATTGAAACATTTACTGTGGGTTGTTTGTCAAACAAACATTTTGAATTCATTCAAACGAAGAAATCGGTGAAAAGCATTCCAATTATAAGAAATCTTGATGACAGTTGATGAATGTTATCAAATATCTTCAAGGCTCGGGTAATAAAAGTGTGTGTGTGTGTGTGTGTGTGTGTGCGTCCCGAAAACGCCAAAAACCAAAATGGATGAATGAAAGACCAACCGAAAAAAGAAAATCTCATAAAAGATTAGCCACAAAAATGCCAAGAAGCTGCTGCCGTTGCTGTCGCGCCTTTCCTTTTAATTACACAGGACAAAAGTTCTTCATCTTCGTTTGTTGCTTCGTTCTGTTTCTGTTTCGGGATACTGGCAGACGTCCAGGAATTCCATTTTGGCTGCTTGCATGCAATAAAACAATTTAATTAAATTTTATGTGAGCCTCTGAGCAAAGTAAATGAAAACAAATAAACCACAATATAAAAAAAAAAAAAAGAAAACCAACAACAACAACAACGATAGAAAAGACGAAAGCCATGGCAAGTCAACTAAACAGATGGCACATCTTTTGGCCTCTTCCGTTTTGGCAATTATGAGGATCCTCCTTTAGTAATATCTTCTTCGCTAGTGTTGAAAGCAAAACTAAACCAAAACCTTATGTAACGCATTTATACAAGTACCCCCCTTCTCTCCATCTCTCTTGAGTATTCGCTCTTAACAATTTGTTGACCATTTACAAAAAGCTTGTCTTTAAAAATTGTTTACATTTTTTTTCACTTATTCTAAGCCCTCAATTCTCTCATACCTCTCACATGGTGATTTATGCATATATTTTCAATGTTGGCCTGGGCCTCTGTATATAGAAATTTGTTGAGCCAAAGTTTTTCTATATCTGTGAAGAGGAAAAGCTTTTTCTCATTTCTTTTGGGTTCATTGGCCACTTTTGTGTGTTCGTGTGTGCGTGTGTGTGTCACTTTTTTGGTCTTTGTTTGCATTTTGCCATAGATATTTTGTTGCTATTTGTTTGTTTATTAAAATTGACTTTCAAGTAGGTCAAAGAACAGGGCCCATTGCTAAGTGACCAACAAGAAGTATATACAAGTATCTATGAGAGACCACTTAAAACAAGGTAGAATCGTAAAACATGCTCCACTTGAGAGGCAAGATAAATACAAAATGGCTTTAAATTGTTGTAGCAATTTGTGGATTATTTTTTTTCCTTCCAATTTGTTCACGTTTATTGTAACAATTCCTAGTATCGGTAATTGAGATTCAATTTCATGTGGTCCATATTGATAGATAGATACCCTGTAGCATAACAAAGGGGCAACAATTGGAAAGCAAATTCAAAAGTATTTTATTACCAACAACCAAACAGAATCCTTAGAAGATCTGAATTCGTACGAGAAATTGGCAGCAAACTTTTAAGTTGTTTAACTTGGAAATAAATTTGAGTCCTTAAGATCATTAGGATCAGGGAAATAGCATGGCTAATATGTTTCCTCTTACTCCTACAGTAGTATAGATGAAGCGAAAAGGTTAATAAGAAATTCTGTCTGGTCACTGGACTTCCTTTTTTTTATTTTTCTTTAGGTCATCATACATTTATATATGTATGTATGTATATGTGTGTATGTAGGGGTACCTTTCCGACTTCAAAATACTTAACTCTATGTGTCCGGGTTATTGAAAGGGATGTGATTGACACGAAGAGGATTATGTAACCCAAAAGTAAATACGAGGAGGCCAAACAACAAAAGGAGAGAGAGAAAAAAAAGAGAAAAACTCATATCAAAAGGCTTTGACAGCTTAGACGATGACGACGATGGCGACGTCACGACCTTTTCTTCTTTTTATCATTTTCTTTGTTTTGCCTTTCTTTTTCTTAGTTGTTGTTGTACTTTCTTTTCTTTTCCTTTCTTTTTTTTTTTTTTTTATTAACTAGCCGGAACAAAAACAAACTTTAACACGTGCAAAACTCGCTGGCAGGAAAATCACGTCTAATTCACTGAGCCCAAAGGGAAACGTGCCTGTCAAACTAGGCAGGTGAGTGGATTGTGTGTGTTTGTGTGTGTGTGTGTGTGGGAGGAGAAGGCAGGATTTTGTGGAAGGTTGAGGGTTTTGTTAGATACACCAGCAATTAATAGGAGCAAGTTCAACAGATTGAAAAGACGGAGAGAAAAAAAAAAAAGACAGATTGGTTGCCAGGAGACATTCCACATTCCACGTCATCGTCATAGTCATCAGCATTGAGATTGTCATCGCCGGCATCATTATCATTACAATCATCATCATTATCATCATCATCATCATTGACATCAACTTGAATTGGTTGTTGTCTTTGCTAATTGGCTTTGTTTTGTGAAGTTGAAGGACTACCTTCTCCTGACTACAACTGCTAAGTTACCTGGCAAAGTGGGATTAGGCAACTTAAATAAGAAGATGGAAATACTTAAGCAAATGCATCATGAGTCGCTCGCTTCAACTTGGTTTAGGGTCCAGGTCAAGCTGTTCTGGTCAAGTGTCCTTATCGTGTATTCACAACTAATTGATGCTAATACCAGGATTGAATATATATGCAGTTGAAGTGTAATTCAAATAATGATTAATTGGCCTCAACATACATAAGAGGCAATAAGGTATAAAAATTCCATTATAATAAACACACAGAGAATGGATAAAATGAATGATGATGATGATGACGATGATGACGCACATCTTCTAGTTCATTAACTAATTCAATCATGGTTGTTAAATCGAAATTGTAAATGGCCAACAATTGTACACTAACAATAAAATACAATTGTGTTATGCAACACTGATTCAATTGTTTTATACTCTTTAGAAATGTATTGAAATGATGCTTTAAAGGAAATAATTTATATGATTTAAGAGATTCAAAATTGAATATGGTTAGCTTATAAGTTAAGTCTTAAGCGATTTATTTGGTTTTTTTCTGATTTCTTAGTTAGTTAGCATAGAATTCTAGAGTTAACTATTCGCTGGGAGCTGTATATAAAAAATAAATGAAGGATTCTTAATTCGATTTAATTTAAATACTCCAAGGATATATCAAAAGAAAACTTTTATCTATAGAAAACCAATTTTTCAACATTTTGTTTATGTAAGTGGTAACAATGTGTTAACAATGTCATTTTACAACAATATGAAAGTACAATTTAACATTTTAAAATGACGTCATATATAGAATAAAACAAGAATAGGAGAGAGAGAGACAGAAAAAAAGAGTATAATGGCTTTTGCTTTATTTGACACGCACATGCATACCAGAGACAAAGGAAATTGAATTATCACCAGGATGCGGAAGCTCTTAGGTGTTATACATATGACCCCAGTTGGAGTCGGCTGGCTGGCAATGGCTATGATTGAACGCAAATTGCTATAGACAAGAGAGTAGGGGACACATAGATATACATATATACTTTTGTATATATGTATAAAGCACTTTCATTTCCCCCCATCAGCACCATCATCAGTAGTAGTAGCAACAGCAGCAGTAGCATCATCATCATCATCATCCTTGACTATTAGCTGCACTCACAACATGTGCTCAAAAGAAGAAGCAGGAAAAAGGGATAAAATGCCAGGGCAGGAGGAAGAGCATCATCATCATCATCATTGTCGTCGTCATCCTCCCGGAATGGTTTCTAAGTTGGGTTGCCAATGCACTTGAAAGGCAGCTTAGGGCATTTGTAATGATTGAATTTGAATTGCAGCAGCAGGCACAGGACTCAGATCGACAGAGAGAGAGAGAGAGAGAGAAGGGAGGGAAAGGGAAATGGTAAAGGGGTTACTGCACAAATCTCTTATGTGTTTATGTGAAAAACTTTCCTCATAGTACTTTCATTTTTGCACTTATTTTGCCACTGCCACCGCTGATGTTTGTCTACTGTTTGTTTGGCTGTTGCTTCCTTACCGCCGCCTGCCGAGAGGTCATATCGTTTGCCTTTTCATCCTTTTTTTTTTTTTTTTGAGCATTTTCAAAGCATTTTCCTTCCACTGAGGATTTTCCCTTAGTGCAAAATTTAAGAGTACTTCAAATATGTAAGAGTAAAGGCATCTCTCATATTAGCCAAAGTTCAGAGTTTTTTTTTCAATTCAATGAATTTTGTTTATGGGAAGGTCCTGTGAAAATGGTCAAACTAATGGCCCAATGTTATAATAATTGCCCGTCAGTTAGTTGTCAAGGTTAACACCCATGGAGTCTAATTGATATCGTAAATAATGCAAACGCATTGTGTGACGTCATAAAGTCTTAAATTGAAACTTTTATGCTGAGTTGGGTTCTACATTTCAACTTGGGTTATGACAGTCGAAGAGAAGAGAAAAGAACAAAGGAAAAAAAAAGAAAGAAAGTAAAGGAGAGGAAAATAATAATATGATGACCTTTGCGTGCTTTTGTTTAGACACGTTTAATATTATTAAAGCCGCTTAAATAACCCACTAATTCTAAGCAAGCTGTTAAGACTGAAAAAGTGAAAGAGGTAAGTAGAGTGAGTAGCTAAAGGACACAAAACCCGTCTATGGGGTCTTTGGGTTAAGACTGACGATTAATTGACAACTTCAACTGACAACTGTTGTTTGAGCATGACAAATAATGTTGAGTTAGGTCAGGGTTATGGCAATATTATGTGTGTGTGTGTGCGTGTGTTTGTGTGTGGGAGATAAATAAGAATGGGTTATATACTTGCCAACTAAATTGCTTTAGCTTAGGCTGAAAGGCTTCAAAATTGATTGGTAAAAAGCGGAACGAAACTGAACTGATAGAAGGGTTAACGATTGAAATATATTGATTGTAAAATCAATAAGAATAATTGAAATTTGAACATTGGTTTAACTGATACAAATTGTTATATTACATTAATAAAAAGAAAACAAAAATGTAAAGTAAATTGTAAATAGGAATGTTGAAGAGAACATGAAAAAATCGGCCACGGCTTTTTTCTAAATCTTCTCAAGTTAATGCTATGCATGTGAAATGTGTTTGGGGACTATTGGGAATCGTTTGTAAACATAACGCTTCAGGGACGTTCAAAACAACAGAAAAAAAGTAAAAATCTTCAATTTTGTATTATTGTCACATATTTCGAATATATTTGTATATTCAACCAATTTTCTGAAATGTAAAACACTCATGTTCTTATAGTTCTTTTGGGCATCCATTCCAATATGGTTAAACAACAAATTAAAGTCGAGTATTGAAAAGTTTTGTAATTTAGTTACATATCTAACATGACTGTCAATCATATCTTGCTGTCATTTCTATAGTAATTATAATTTCAAATTGATATTGAACATTTTTGTTAAAATTCAAATAATTACAACATTAATATAGATATCTAAAGATGGAACATTGCATTCAACTTTTAAAATGGTATTTTTAATCATTTTTAATTTAGCCCCCAAAGGCATACTACACTTTTTTTTTTTTTAGAACCACAAAGAGATTTAGGAAACAAAAGAAAATATGTGAAATGAAAACTTGCAAATTACAGACGGACGGACCGAGGGATAAAAGGGGACAGAGATATCGATAGTTGGCCAATATGTATGTATATATAGATACACTATGCATATATGCATATTTGGTTGTATGCCTGGCCCACATTGTGCTTCCTACAACATCCTGTTGATGTTGTTGGTGTTGGATGTAGTTGTTATTCGCTATAGTACTTTATGGAACAAATGAATTGGCATCTTTCGAATGTTTTTTGGGTGTCTAGCCTGCGGAATATTCATCTATCTTTTTCATTTTATCTCTCGCTCGCTCGCACTCTTTCTTTCTCATTTTCTCTTAATTTGCCTTTCCTTTTCTCTCGCTTTGCCTCTTTGTATCTCTTTCTCGCACTGTTTTCACTGCATAATCGCCCAGAGATGTTTGCTATGTTTTGGCTTTTGTGTATGTCTGTGTGTGTGTGTGTATTTGTGTGTTTTTTTGCTGATGCATTGAACCAGAAATATGTAGATATGCCAATGAGTTGGTTTTTTTTCTTTCCCTCTCTCTTTCTCTCTCTCTCTGTCTTTTTGAAAATGACATTCCGTATGCCGCCGCCATCACAGCCGCTTCCGGCATTGTGCCCAAAAGTATGCCAAAGATTTCTTCAATTTTTTCCTTTTTTTTTTTTTGTGGTTTTAAAGCCCAACCATGATGACTGTACATTTGGTATGCGAGACTCCTGCTTGCTAAGGAAATGACTAATGAGTAAATTGAAAAATTCTCCATACATACATTTTCTTGGACAGGTTTGAAATTGATGTTTATACAGTGATTTTAATATAGTTTAAATAGTTAAAAAAAAAAGCAAATATAAATGCCTAAATTGATTTCTTATTACTCCACAAACATTCATCTTTAAATTCTGTAATCATACCATAACCTCATCTTTAACTAATTACTTCTGCTTAATGCATTTCATCAATAAAATAGCTTGTAAAAAGATAGAAATTTCATTGAAAAGTATTGCAATTCCATTAAATTTCTTATTTTTCCAAAAGAAAACATTTTTTGCTATGAAATGTAATACGGCATTGAAACGCATTCAATACCCTATTGAAAGATTCTTGTATGAATTTCTGTGTAACTATTTTCTAGTTTTTGGTTTTTTCCTGACGCCAACTGAACTGTTAATAACAAATGGTAGATTGAAAATGGTAAACCAAAAGCAAACCAACAAAACAAACTGAGAGCACAAAAAAATGGAAAATAAATAAATAAATGCAAACCAAAATGTATTACTACGACGACGACTAGACAGAAATTGTCAGACTTCAATGGGTTTGTTTGATGTGGCCCAGCCCAGCTATTCAGAGCAATGGGAATGAAAATGAAATATGTAAATTAATATAAGACACCCTACCCTATGGCAATGGCAATGCCTTAGTTGAAATGAATCTCACATACTTTATGGACATGTCCATAACTCAAATTCATGTTTATGAAGAAGAAAGAGCAAAAACTAACTAAGCCGCAGTTCATGTGAATTGTGACCCAAAACTCTGTATCTGTATTTGTGTATATACATACATACATACATATATCTATCTTCATGCATGTCCTATGATCGTCCTCCTGTTCATCCTGTCTGCCTGCTTATTTCCGTGTCTGGTGTAAACTTTTCCACTTGCAGGCCAAGTGCATTTTGTGTTTTTGTGTGTATTTTTGACTTGTAACCGCCATAGTTTGTCATTTGGTTTGTGTTTCTTTGTTCTTTTCTTTTCGAAATGCTTGTCAATTTGTTGTTGCCAACATATGTAATGTAGTATGTGTGTGTGTGTGTGTGTGTTGTGTGTGCGTGCATGGTTGTATTTGTGCCAGTGCAGGAAGGATAATTTGCTATGACATGCAACTATGAAAACTTTAATTGGCTTTAGAGAGTGTCAGACACAAAACAACAGGAAGAATGCTGACAATGGGCACACACACACTCACACACTCACATACCCATTAAAAACACGAGAAAAAAAATAAACAAGAGCGAGATAGAGATATAGAGGGAGAAAAACCATCAGGTTGAAGTTGGTTATAAATTTTCATTATGAGAAAAAAGAGTCCTTGGCTTTATTTGTTGAGTGGAATTCAAAACTTTAAATTCAACAATTGTTGAAAATGGAATCAACAAAAGTTTAGCACATTTAGAACAGATTCAAACAGATACATATGTGTGATATATAAGTTTAAATTAGATATACAAATATGTGAACATGATTTAAAACTATTATTCAACTAAAACATTGTAAAGTACAATAGAAAATTTTAAGTACCAGTTAATATATCGCTTTAATATTTAAAATTTGTAGAAATTTTAACAGATCAAATTAAAGTTTATTCAAAAATAAAATTAAGGGCATTGAGATATAGTATTTACTATTTAGACTATATAATTATTCGATTTGAATTGCAATGCTCGTAAAATAACGAGACTAAAGAAATCGTGACTGGAAAATTTTTGAGTATTCAACTAATTGATTATACCTTGACATAAAATGTCATACTCTTGCGTTCATTGCACTGAATGCCTCCAAGTTTACTGACAGACACACACACACACACACACAAAGCAAGGGAAAAGGGGCGTAGCGCGGATAATAAAATGTTCAACACGCTTTAATTGTTATTGCAAAATTAATGATATATTTGCAAATAAAAGCTATGATGTAACAAGCAGATATTCACATTAATATATAGACATGGAAACAATATGAGGAAATAGGTAATTAAAGATATTTTCACGTCTTATTTAGATAAAATATCAACAAAAATCTTAATGGAAAACAAAAACAATGAAAGTTTTGTTCTCTCTACTTAATTTAGAGTATTGTATAGTCGTTGTCATTAGTTATTTCAATACATTCACTTTACACAAAAGTACTTGCTTAATACAAATTGAGCATCAAATTTCTATTTTGAACGTGTTCGGTGGTTTGTTTTTCTTTCTTTAGACCAAAAGGAAAAAGAAAAAATACAAATGGAAATCTGTTGTCTCATTGCCAGCAGAGCAGTGGCAAATGGGAAAAACATCGTCAAGGAGAAGTTGATTTTTTCTCATTATACAATGGCTATAGTCATCATATTGCCATGAATATGAAATGTGTTGATGCCGATAATTGGATCAGGGCAAAAGACAGAGGCGATGAATTTCCATGAATTTCTTGCATTCCCTCAAGATGTTGGACCAAATCAAATTGAAGCTGCATCAAATTGTTGGTCTTCCCCCTCAATCAAAAGGAATCAACAGTTTGGCATTAAAGAGACAGCGAGAGAGAGAGAGGGATATTCCCATATAATGTTTTAAGAGATAAAGACACTGGCATAGGGAGAGAGAGAGAGAGGGAGAGAGAGAGAGGTAGAGGGCATGAGAGAAATTATGCACTGCTTAACCGACGCCGACGAAAGAGAAACGAATGATTATATCCAGTAATATATTTCGTTGGCCACTTCGGTTTTTGGCCGAACGTATGGCAAAAGCAAATCGTATTCACTGAAGTTTAAGGACGGCCGATTGCTTTGAAATGAACGTTCAGTTCTGTTTCTAACGTCAATGTGTATGGACGTGTTGCATGCCACACAGCTCTATATCTTTAATCACTCTCTCTCTCTCTCTCACTGTTGATACTTCTAACATTCAATATCCAAAACCAAATGTGTTGTGATGGCAAAGAACTAGAAGAACAAAGCCAACATCTTGCGTATTGTTACCAAAAGCCGACAGACAATTTCAAGTGACAATTTCAATTTGTAACAAAAATTAATTAATTTGTATAAACGATCGTTCAGTTTGATATACGTAGTCGTGGAAAGTGCACATGTTAATATTATTTTACGTATTTTTTTTCTTGTTCCATTTGAATTTGACCAATTAAATGATTTATTCTTGTGTAAAAAAAATAAAATAGAAAGAAAGTAAAATTTGCAAACAATTTCCAGCCAAGCATAAAATCAAATAAATTTACTTATATTTATATAGATATGTATATGTATTTATACATACATATATAAAATGGTCATGCGAAATGTTTATGAAATTTGCATAGCAAAGTAAAACGAACAGTAAATAAATCAAGTTTTTGAAAGGAAGGCGGCCGCAATGAAATAAGGGCAGGAAGAAAAACCTCAAAGAAAACCCCAGAAACTATATAAAAGAGGCAAACCACAAATACTTAAACACTAATTGGCAATAAACCAGGTAAGAAAAATGCATCATCTGTGGCAATCAAATTGTGAAAGTATCAAATCAAATTGTTGGATTTAGGAAATTCAATGAAAAAAAAAAAAAGAAAAAAACAAAACAAGTTCTCAAGGTTTGTAAAATACTTGAATATACATAGTTTGGAAATTTCTTTTATTCAAGTTGTTAAAAGTGAAACTAAACTGATGATGATAAATTCATATATAATTTAATAATTTCTATAATAATTCTAACACTAAAAGAATGAGAAATATTAGAAATTTTTAAAAGACTGAAGCCATTGCAAACAAATCCATAATGTTTTTCTCTATTTATTTCATAAACCATTCTTGGCATCATAGATCGAAACACACACTAAATAAAAACAAAAGAAAATGTAATTAAATGAAAGTAAAATGTTTATTTTTATTCCTTGACAGTGCCAGTTTTGATCAATCTAATTCACTTAATTAGAGTAATCGATATACAAATTCCAATGCTAACGAAATAGAAATAGATTAATATACATCAGAGATTTGACTATATTTAGGCATTCTATTTATTTACACATTAATTAAGTTCTGAATTTAATTCAAGATAACTAAATTAATTGTCAAATGCTCAACACTACTTAATGGTCTACACATTATGTCCTTTTATCCAGTTTATATACTTTTGTTTATTTAGGTAATAAAGTTTGACTTTAAGATCCAAGAACTTAGTCTGGGCGACATAATGAAATAATTATGTATGCCTCCCACCCCCACGCCTTCTTTCTACTTCAAGTTCCCCCCCTCGTCGTCTTTATACTTCAAATTTCCCCCTTTTTTTCTGTTGTTATATCAATAATTAGAGAAATTAAGTTGATATTACATTTCAATATGTGAATTCCACTAACATAAATACATTTACATAATTATACACACACACATATGTGGCAAATTTTCGAAGCGGCCTAAATTAGATTGACATTGCTGTTGGCTTTTAAATTGCTCTAATAATAGATCGAATTTGACCCATCTATGCATTATTAATGCTAAACGTTTTACAACATGTTGAATAAGTTTTAAGCATTTGGCTAACCATAAAAGAAAAAAATTCATATAATTTTCATAACAAATTTGACTAGAGAATAGCAATAACTTAAGGTTTTCCACACACACACACACGCACGCACACATACTCACATTGGTTTCCTTCCTCTTTGCTACTTTTTACATTTTGTAAAAAAAAAAAAAAGGGAAACCATTTGCTAAGTGCGACTCTTTATTTTATTTTAACACCTTTAATTAATTAAACAGCACTGCTCCCAGAAGTGCGGGCATGAGAAGCAAACTTGCTTCTTTCTACACACCCACACATACTCATACTCACACACACACACGCATTCGCTGTACCCACCAAAACCATTCAAGGTGGTTGAAACATGATGGAGAATAGGTTGGAGGTTAACAGAGGGGCGGCGCAGCATCATCTTTTGAGGTTTGCTTACAGCAAAATCAAGCAAAAGAGACAGAAAAATCATGAGAGAAAGTGAAAAAAGAAAAGAGGGCTGAGGAGGGGACAACAGCGAAGAGTCTTCTGGGAGATTTTTTCTTTTCATACCCTGTTGTGCCCATTGGGGGAATAAAAAGTATATGCCATAGCTGTCATAATGTATAATAAATATGCTATATACATATGTATATTTATATTCCTCATCAATATCAATAGAAGTAAACAGTCAAAATGTTTCATAAGGTCTGCAATTTGTTATAATTGTTAAGCAATGAATTGCAAAAGGGTATTAGTTAGTCGAGGTTTAGTTTTTATATACCCACTGATGTTATTTCTTTACTTTGGTGGTGTTTGTCCCAGCGCGTGCCGCATTTATACCAATTTAAACAGCAGCAGCAACAACAACAACATACAGAAGAGCAGGAGGGGTTGGGGCAATAAAAGAAAAACCGCCATACTTTTGCTTTGGCCACATTATTATATATTTATTTGATTTTTTTTTTTTTCCTTTCTTTCCGTATGTCTTTTTTTTTTTTTTTTTTTTTGTATTTTGCCCAGCTGTTTTATGATGCGGTTGGTTGTCTTTTTCGTTACCCGAACCCTAACCATACTCTACATACCCTATACCCTCCCCCCCCTCCAGTTACAACATATATCCCATCCTTCTACCATAACCCGCACGCAAAGTATTTACATAAAATCTAATCAAAAGTCATGCACATTATCTGCCACCGAGCTGAACCGAAACTCATGAAAATTTCAATCCTTATCCTTGTCGTAGATGTTGCACTTAAACCTTAATTTATTTGGCTCGAGAGTTTAACCGGCTTGAAAGCATTTTTAATAATTCACAACAATTTTCGTTTTCGTATACTTTTTTTTGTTCTTGTTGTTTATGTTGTTGTTGCTGTCTGTCACATCAGGCAACTGACTCACTCAAAGGCTGACTGACTGATGGACTGATTGACTGACTGACAACAAACTCTTTAAGCATTTTGTTTGGCTTTTTGTTTTTTTTTTTCTTTTTTTATGTGGTTGTGATAAACAACACAAAAGCATATGGTCACAACGACCACAACAAAAGAGCAAAGTGAATAAAACGATATATATATATATATATATGTATATATAAATATATATTAAGCATATATTCGATTTTCGTAAAATGATTTAATGATACATTTCCAGTTAGCAATTTAATCGTTCTCTATATGTATATTTATTTTCTCTTGCAGAGAATGCAATCAAAATGTCATAAAAAAAAAAAAGTTATTAAATTTAAAAAATAATTTAAACCATAATTATATATTTGAATTGACAGCCTTTTTTATCATTTAACATGTTTATTGGACCTCAAAAGAAAAAAAGAATATACTAAGAGCCCATTAAGAAAAGAAAATTTACAAAAATAAAAACAAAGAAAAAAATCAATAAATTTTTAGCTTGCAAATTTCTCTCTCTAAGAAATTTATTATTTACATTTCAAATGATTGCTCAAGACAGTAGATATATAAAAAACAACTATCCAAGAGTATAACCATTAAAAAAATGTAGTCAGATTAAGTGATATATATATATACATATATTAATTATGCATGCGAAATATAAGTACATAATCGGTTAATCAAAGGTCAAACTATCGAATGTCAATGAAGCTCAATTAAGGAATTTTCAATTGCTTATTTTAAGCAGCAAAGGTTAAGTGTAAAATGTTGTAAGTTGACAAAATATATAAAAATGTTGCAAATTGCCTCCATCGGCTTATTAAGCAAACTTGACAGATCACCATTTTTCACGTAGGGAAAAAAGCAAGGTAAGTTAGCATAAATCAAAATAAAATTGTAGCCACAGGAAAAGAACAAATGGAATCTTATAATAATTACCATTACATAGAATTGCTTATAGCAAAAGTAACTTAAACTTATATAAATGGTAAGTGAAAAGAATATAGGGGAACATTTTACTATATTCAAAATGATACCATCGATTGATTAAAATAAAAAAAAAATAGTAGAATGCTTGTGCACATTTCAGAAATCCAATTCATACAGAATAAATTTGTTAAATTTGATTGTTAATTGATAATTAATTAATAAATGAATGAAAAGAATTCATACAGTCGATTAACTCTCTAAGGGTACACCGAATTCGTTGACCTAAAATTGGTTTCCGGTTAATGTATTTTTTTTTTTTTATTTGCCTGTTTGTTTGTCACTTTAATGCAGTTAATCTGCATTCCTGCACTATGCTGTTTGCCTTCGTTGTAATCGATTAAATATTGATATTTTTCATATTTAATCTTTTCAATTAAATTGACTATGATTTACATTGGACGGCCCTGGCCCTGGCCATCATGAAATAAAGAAATTGTTGCAACTTTTCGCTCTTGCAACTGAAATTAATGAAACCCAACACTGACCAAATGCCCACTGATAAATCAATTAAAAAATGGTAATTTCAACATAATTAAATATACAAATTAAGTAAGCAAAGCCTTCCTCTTTTATTCTTCTCTCCGTTACACTCTCTCTCTCTCTCTCTTTCTCCGTCTCTTTTACTCTGTGCGTGTGTTTATACTTTGCTTTACTTTATTTTATTTTACTTTACTTTACTTTACCCATTCTCATTGTTTTCTTTGTGGTTTAAAATGTGAATGAACTGAATGAAGAGGAGTGATACAAAAGAGGAAACTGATTGAAATTAAATTGAATTGCTTAAGTAAATTATGCCAAAGGTAGCAGAGTTGGTTGATGTTTATTATTATGGAAATTGATGTAAATCGGTAAAGTTTTAATTTATTTTTAACAAGAAAATTCCAAATAAAAATTAAATTAAAAGAAGTTCAATTAAAAGGAATTATTAGATCATTCTAAAAAAAAAAAATAAACTCTGATTCCCATGAAATATGAGTGAATTAAAAAGTATATTAAGTATACGCCCATATGTTTAAAATTTCCAATGAATCTTTCTCAAAATTTAAGTTTACTGACCTGTCTCTAGTTAGCCAATGATTTTTTGGTATAACTAGAAAGAATTTTCAAGTTGTAAAAGTATATAAAAACATTTATTTATTTAACACTTTTCAGTCATATTAAGTATACGCCCCTTAAGATTTATATACATTTTATACATTTAGCCATTTACTAACCATTTTTATATTTCAATTATTTGTTATTGTTGTTGCTTTTAAGCAAATCCCCCGCTGAGTGTAACTCATTCATAAAATAAACACAACAAAAAATTACCTATTATATTCACATTATTATTATATTTTATATATATATATATAGCACACACATGCAATACGCTCCATGACGCCTTCATAGGTATACATTTTCCATTGTTCTTGGCTCAAGACGAACAACGAAGAACAAATGAACTTGAAGATGCTTTAGGTACACAATGATTTCCATATTCTCGAAATTGTAAAGAAATTATTGAAGCATTTTTTTTTTTTTCATCCCCTGCACATTTCATTCGTTAAATCTAATTAGTTTCTTCTCTTCATTTCATTCATAATTGACTCTATAGAAATATCAACTCAGTTGCAAGGAAAGCAAATCATTATTTTAAACATTTAACAGCAATTCATTTTAAGGTTGTGCCTGATGCTGTAAAAAGTTCCACTTTATATAATTCGGGCAATTTTCTTAAGTACCGCATTTGTGACTTTCTATAAATTTCAATGTTTCAATGTCATAGCCAATTTCCATTGGGAAAAATTTGTTTAATTTCCAAGCTATTGTAAGTGAATTAAATATTGATAAGTTTCTATGAATTGTGTTGAGTTTAACAAACAAAACAATTAGATAGAAAAGATTTCTTATGCAAGATTTTAAAGGACTCAAATATTTTAAAATGGTTCAATTAAAAGTTTTTAGTATGAAAAGTTTTATTTCAGATATTAGATCTGCCTAGAGTTGGTTTACAAAATCTGTTGAGCCATTTCTTGGGGTAATCAATCGTAGCAATCAATCAATCAATCGACAAGCAGTAAACGTGATGAAAATTATTTTATATAGTTGGTATAAAAACTCAAATGGAAAGTTTCTATGTGCACAAATCTGCCTTATGCATAATAATAAGCAAAAGGTTCAGAAGGCAACTCTACCATTACATTTTAGTACTGCAACTAGCACTCTAGCACTTTGAGTACGTGATTCTGCAAGCGTGTAGCAATGAGTGAGTTTAGTTAAAGTTTACTAGCAGCGAATGAGAATGTTTTCCTTTTTTTTTTTTACTGAGTATAGGTAGTATATTGTAAATATACCGCTAAAGTGAGGTATTTGTTTTGTTGTGTGTGTGTGTGTGTGTTTGCGGTCGTCTTTGCTATGGACAAATAGCTTAAGGCTTTAGCTTAAGCTAAGTAAACTCTTTCAGTGTTTAATATTTTTTTTTTTTTTGTTTTTTGTTTTCAGAGCAATTTGCATAAGTCTACAGAAATCCTCATTGTAAACATTGACAGGAAAAAGTTTTAATTACAACAAAGCAATCAAATTGTAGGAGAGCAAACAGCCAAAAACCATTGCATACTTATGAGCGCCCTAGTAAGATGAAGGAAACACAACAAAAAAAGTAAAATGTTTTCTATTTTCCGCTTATCAGAGTCTTGAGTAAATGGAGCGTGCTGCATGTTAATTGAAAATACAAACTCATCTGACAGTTAACCCTTAATCTCGCTCTCATTCTCTCTCCCACACACACACACAAACAAATACTTTACCGGCCCCGCATTTAATAGTAAGTTATCCCCAAGGATAGGGGTTTAGGGATAGATAGAATCTATGGAGAATTGGTGGAGGTCAGCAGCACTTTCCCTCTGTTGCTGGTCTTGTTAATCTGCATAATATGCTAATTATGACACACTTTTTGCCTACACATAAATCATTCATTTATCAGCAAAAGTAGAAGAAAAAAGAAGACAAAAAAAATTAACTAAATGAGAGAAAAGTGTAGAAGCGCGGCCGGCCAGCGGCTCGACATCCGCTCTTCAATTAGTCCATGAACTTTTCAGGCGTCGCCTGTCGCCTCAATGCGCACAATTTGCTGCGCTAAGATTTTAATTTTTCGTTTTAACATTTTTCTTTTCTTTTTTTCCTTTTTTTTTCTCCCCCCCTTTTTTTTTTTTTTTTTTTGGTGAATGGAGACGATGTATACAAATTTATTCAGAAAAGAGATACAGTAAAAATTGAGTAAAAGTAACAATGTGCATAAGATAGTTTGTTTGCTTCTTGTTAATAGCCTGGCTAACAATTTTGGCAATAATAAAGAAATAATCTAGCTCTTAAATATGTAAAAGGAATTTAGTTTCAAATTGACAATGGTTTAAAGAAAAAATAATTCAAAGAACTGGTTTATTATTATTAAAGATAAATATTTGGTTAATATTTAAAAAAAAAGTTTCAATTGATTATTAAAAACAGATAGCACATATAGAGGACATATCTGATAGTATCACAGATTATTGTAATGCATTGTGTTTATCAAGTTTTCAATGCAAAAGAAGTAAGGAAATATAATAGTTTTTATTTCCTTCGATCAGCTGATATACGTAAAGAACTAGTTCATTTCGTGCAAATAAAGAAGTAATATAACTTTTTTCATATTCTCAACTTATTTTTCCGGATCTTTTTACTTTAAAATAACTGAAAAGGAATTTAGAGCTATAAAAGATTATTCTTTGAACGGCTTACAAATCTAACAAATAAATGAACTTATTTTGTTAAGGGTGGGAAAAGTAACCCATATTTTTAAGTTTTAAGTTTATTAACTGGGATTTTATGAGATAAATATGTATATGATAATTTCTTACACATCTCGTTCACTTTGAATCACATTTCACTGTAGTTCTTCCTTTTTACGACAAACGCATGGAAAAAAATTGTTGCTGCATCACTCAGTTCCCTATTTTTTACCCATTCAATTTTTCTTTACTGTTTCACCGCTTCGCCAAGTACCACCCAAATTCGGTCTCTCTTTCCCTTTCTCTGTCTTTCCCTTTTCGTCTACCACTTAGAAGTACATGGTTGATGGCAGCTGCTTTTCACTCTTTTCTTTTTGGCGTTTTTTGGGGTTGTGGGACTTACAATATGTCGACGACGAGCAATGGTAAAATTGCAGTCAAAGGCATCCCATCAGGCATCTCAGCTGCAGCTTAAAAGGGGGGGAGGGCCAATATATATATATACGTATGGACCCATTGGGGCTCATAAAGGAAGGACGACTTATTATATTATCCCTGGACCCAATATACATATTATGCTGAAAGGTAGCGATTTTTGATTACCATCGAAAGGGAGCGAGAAATTTTCGTTTTCCATTTTAATTGCATACTTTTGCTGGGCACAGAGCTATGAAATTTGCATATATATATATATTTTTATTAAACGAAATCAACATCTGGAACCGATTTTATATATATATATATTTATGTATATGTATGTATGTATGTAAATATAAGGTTTTACCTTTAATTTCCATGTGAAAAGGAAATTTGGCTACACATTGAAAGGAATTTCACTTCATCTTTCCACGTTTCATACTCCTGCCTTCTCGTCTATTCTATTCACAATATACGTTCAGCCTATTTTTAGGGTACTAAAACGCACACGGCGGCGATATCGGCACGTTGGCGAAAATTTTTTTTTCTAAATACAAGATTGAAAAGGGAAAGTGAAGGTCGACATGTACGTCAAGGACTTAATTGCTTTTGTGTGGCAAAAGAAATGTGTAGCAATATGATGAAGATGAAGGACTTGGCTTAAATGGAAATTGATTAACTTTGGTTCTAAAAATCATCCAATTCCATGTGGCCAATTTAATGGAATTGCAATGAAAATAAACATACCAAAAAGGAAAAAAAAAAAACGAAGGAAAAACATAAAAAAAAATAATAAACCACAAAGTTATTAATAAGATGTCAGACAGGCAAAACCTATATTTAGAGACCTTTATGTTATATATAGAATTTAGATTTCAAATTAACAGAAAAAAAAAAGAAGAAATGAAATTGCAAAATAAGCAAATTGAAAGTGTGTAGGTGTAAGATAAAGGTGAAAAGAAAAAGTCAAATAAATAAATAGAAATAATCTAAACTGTTTCCTGTTTTGAACCTGATAAAGTTAAGATAAATAAGCAAAACTTTAGCTATTAAGTTACTCTTCGTTACCTCAACAGTTTGTTTGTTTATTGAAATCTCTCAATCGCTGCCGGCAAATCACAATTCATTTAACCATGATCCAGTCAGCTAGATAAGAGTAGGTGTGTGTGTGTGTGTGTGTGGGTGGGTTGGTTTGTTTATTTGTGTATACGATGACAGGTTTAAAGCAATTAAAATCTAAAATTTCAACACAAAGCCAACTAACAGAAACATGGTCACCTGATGACACATTTGGATGGCACACTGGCAGTGTCGATGGCAATGGCATCACTCACACTTAGCCAAAAACCATCCACTCATCGTTGGTTATTTGCAAGCTTTTGACACTTTTAATAACCACAAAACCATAAATACCATCACAAGCTAACCGCAAACGAGCGCTAAATGCCAACACAACACCGAAAGGTGAAGGATTGAGTATGGCAAGAGGATGAGTATGAGTATGAGAATATTGCAACAACCTGCTCAATGGCAACCAGCAACGATGACAACAAACCCCCCTTTCCCTTTATCAACCATCAACAAACTGCAGCTGAGCAAGCAATTTCCATGCATATCCATCAACTAAGAGTAACTAAAAGAAAAAGAAAAACAACAAAAACAAACAAGAACAACAACAACGTAAGAATAGAGAAATGAAAGAATAGAAAAGAGCAAAGGCACGTGGGAGAAAAAAGACAAAAAAAAATCTATATAGTATATGTATATATAGCGAAGCAAAGTCAAGTCAAGTTGAGCCAGAACGAAAAGCACATCTGAGCTGGAAATCTCGAAAACCAGCTAATTTCCGCAATCAGAAAGTCACTTACGGACCAGGGCACATAAACAATGAAGCAAACTACAAACATACATACATACAAGGGTAGGGGGAAGGAAGAATGAAAGATGAAACTATCAGACGAGCCGAGGGAATAGCAGAACCACCCACTCTATGTATCACCCCCTTCCTTTCTAGCCTTTTTCTAATGATGATACCAGTTACGAGTACAGCTAATCATCATTGCTGTTTATAGTTGAAATAATGGTCAAAAGAAGTCGACTCTTTTATAACATTTAGTTAACAATTTAGCTTAATATAATATTCTTTATTATTATTCTTTTCTATTGTTTAACAATTTTTAGTATCCGTTATTATAGATATACATATATAAGATTTCTTCGTTAGATATCATATGGCGGTGGTCCATATCTCTTGTAAGCACATTGCCAAGCTGGATTACAACGTAATGGTGGACAGCAATGACTATTCTTAGTACAGGCTGTTTTAACACCCGAACAATCCCAATATGCCAAAACGGGTTCCTTTAACATTTGTCTTCGTTTGATTTTTAAAATATGCTCTATTAAATCTTTAACAAAATCGGCTATAACAATTTCACATATAATTGCTAATAAAACCAATATGCACAAGAACTTCATATCGAATGGTTAACTATCGAGTGAGTCTCCCCGTTGACTGACTGTTTCTTTTCTTATAAATCAATTTGTTTTAGTTAATAGGCGGCGCATAAAACTAATTAAATATGCATTTAAAGAAAAAAGAAAGTCTGGAAAAACCGTTGTGTGTCATAACCATAACGAATATGATTAAAATTTTCGGATATCTAATACACTGAATGTTTGCCATATACATCTAGATTCCAAATAAATACGAAGACATATGGCCGAAAATAATTTGAAATCGTGTATATTAAAACTAATTTAAAGAGGTTTTTAAATTATAAAAATATTATATTTTGTGGTATCTTTTTGCAAATTGTTCTTTTTAATTATTTCATAATATTTTTGTAAAACTTTAGCTTTTTTACGATATATTTTCGAATATTATTATGTAGCAAAATTTCGGCTAGTACCAAATTTCATGGAGACTCTTGTTTAAATAGATTCATGTATATATGTACATATGTATATATTTATCAAAATGTGTAAAATGCTATAAAAATTAATAGAAGCTATCGTCTATTATTTCAAATTTGTCTGTCTGCACTATAAAATTATATTCTGTCAAAGAAGTTTTTAAATTTTGTTAGATTTTATTTACATAATTTATAATTTTGCAACGTTTAATTTTTCTACTTTTATTTTGCCTATAGAAATTTCGTTTAAACTTTTTATTTGCCTATGTTGATATGTTGTTTTAACTCTAAAAAGATCTTGATACATTTTTAGTATCGTAAATCGTTTAAAATTTGCTGTCACATATAACAAAAATTATTGCAATCTACTTTTAGGAATAAATATGAAATATTTAAATTACTCCAATAAACGATCTAAAAAATGACTTTAGATTATAGTTGTTGTTATTG
The DNA here is from genome assembly GCA_035045865.1 of Drosophila austrosaltans. Lineage (NCBI taxonomy): Eukaryota > Metazoa > Arthropoda > Insecta > Diptera > Drosophilidae > Drosophila > Drosophila austrosaltans. Next base: position 12,928,676 of record JAWNOQ010000207.1, read on the forward strand.
TTGCACATATGTATGTATGTATATACCCATTATAACTTGACAATATGAGAGGATATATGGATACATTAAAAGCCTCCACACACACACACATTCATGTGAAAGTAAAAAAAAAAAGAAACAAAACAAAAACAAAAGAGAGACAAGCAAACAGGACAATGTTGTTTGTGGGGGATTTATGTTGGTTGGCTGCTTCGACTCATCGTTGTTGCAAATAGTTGTTGTTGTTGTTGTTATTGCTGCTGTTGTTATTTTTCACGACGATGGGCAACATGCAAAATGAGTGACACCTAGCAAAGTGAAGAATGGGTCAACCCAGTTGTTGAATGGTTTTGTTTTTCTTGTTCTTGTTGTTGTTGTTGTTGTTCTTTTCCCATCTATAAGCCAGCATATGTCCTCTTTCCTGTCAACTTCAGCGGCACCAAAAGCATTGTCTCTTGTCATTTGGTAAAGGTTTCTCTTTCTCTTTTTTTTTTGTTGTTGTTTTGTTTTTAAACTTTACTTCCAATTTCAGCTTTCGATTTTTTTTTTTTTTTTTTTTTTTTAACAAGCTCTCTCTCGGCCCCGACAGCAACAACTACAACAATAAGAATAATTATTTGCCAGCCATTGAAAATCAATTTCCCTTTCGATTTCCCTTGCATTTTTTCGCTTGCTTTAGTAGTAAATGTTTTCACCGGAAATTGTTGCAATTTATGATTTAATTTATGTTCATTTTAAAATTGTTCTCTTCTTCTTTTGCTTCAACTGAACTTGGTTGTTTGCTACATTGGCATTGCTTGTGTTTTTTTTTTTCTTTTTTTTTTTTTTTTTTTTGCTTCAGCTCCCTGCTGCTTGATGTTGCATATAAATGGAGCTGATTATCATCAGTTGGGTGAAAGCGCAGAAAGGAGCCATGATGTTGAAGTCTTTTCCAGGATGTGTATGTGTGTTTGTGTGTATGTGAGGAGAATACGTGTATATAAGAGAAATACACAATAATATATAGAGGTGGCAATCAGGGAGCAAGGTTTATTTGTGGTAATCAGCAGTTAATTGGCCAAAGGAATACTGAGTGGAATTTGTAATACGATAGTGTTGAAAAAAAAAAAAAAAAACAAAAATTATAACAACAACAAGAACAAATTAAACAACTTTCAATTTTATACAAGAAATTCTTAAAAATTCTTCTTAAAAAAAAATAAAAATAAAAAAAAACTAACCATAAATTGATTTTCTCAATCATTTAAAATAATTGCCTAATTATTGCGCTTGAACAAATTGACAAATAAAAACAATGAGAAACAAATAAACAAAAAAGCGGAAACAAAAACAAGAAAAACATTAAATAAAAAAAAAAAAAACGATTTTAATATACCCTGCACTCTTAGTAAAGTAGCCATTCATTATAAAGGAACTATTCTAAATAAGTTTACAGCGAAATTTTCAAAGGATTTCTTTGGTAAAACAAATAAATATATATATTTTTAAATTATGTTTTTATATTATACAACTCAAATTTATAAAGGGCATACATTCGCCCATATAGAAGAAATATGAAAGAACCCAAACAAATATTCAATAAATGTTCGCTTCAACAACATACAATAAACAAATAGAGAAAAGTAGCAAAGTAGAAATGAGACTTCTTGTTACACCACCTTCCACATCCATCTGTTTTCCTCTCCCTGTCTTTTGGTTTCACTTTTCTCGGTATTTACTCTTTGGTATGTTTTTATTTACTTTGGCAATTATTCCACACCCAACCCAAAAACATTTCCCAGATATTTTCATTATTTAAAGCAATTTTATGCATGATAGTAAAACTTACACTTAAGCCAAAGGAATATTATTCAAGCTATGCAAATAAGCTATGCGAAATAAATATAAGAAAGAAAGGAGAAATTCTACTATCTCTGTTACAATTGTCTTTTGCTGTATCGGAGTCGGGTGGGAAAAGAAAAACTTTTAAAGTGTTTTCTTCTATAATCGGCTTAAATGGTATGTAAGTAATAGTTATATACAATTACTTTGTTGGTAATCAAATTATTGTGTACTTTTATCTTTTCTTTTTAAAGTAATTGTTTGAAACGTTTTAAGGTGTTAAAACAAGATGTTGTGATCAACAATTAACAATTCGTAACAATTAGATTCTTCTTTAAGATAACCAATTTAATTTAATTTTTTAAGCAAAACTACTAAACAATATTTGAAAATTATCAAAATATAATTGAAAAGTAATGTACTATAAACAATAAGTTAATCTGCACACAGCTAATTAATAAAATTCTTTCTACAAAACATTAATCGATTGGCCAAAAACCACATTTCATTTTCTTATAGAACATTCTCTGATTGAAATTTCACATCGACCGAATAAAAGTATCTTTCTGTATATCTGTGGACTACCTTATAAAATTTTAAGTGTCAGATCAAGAAGTACTCACACATGACTGCATGCATTTTTGACTGTGTCATAAAACTGATGGCTTTCACTTTTTCAGCCAAATCAAAAATTCGCTTGCGTATACGCGTGAGTGTACACACGTGTGTGTTTGTGTGGATGACTTTGTAAACGAAAAAAAAATGATGGGGGGCGGGGGTTAAATTGCTGAAAACTCGACTGCAATCAAAGTGAGTGAAACGGAAGGAAAAAAAATAAAACTTTTTACCCCGTAAATGTGCATGACATTTGCCAAACGTTTAATTTTAATTTAGTCACATTTTGTCTTTGGCCAAAGAGACAAAATTATTTGACTTGACAAACGGAAACAAAATGACAGTAAAAAGATGATTGAAAAAAGGGAATGCAAATTACATTATTTTTCACTTGAAAAAGGGAAATTCTGTTACAAAAATTTTAATGCAAAAAATTTATAAATGTTAAGTCTACATGCGAATAGATTTTAATTCTTTTAGTTTGGATTAGGTGGAAGGAGAGAAAGGTCTTATCCAAAAATAAGATGCTCAAACACACATACATACATACACACACGCGCGCACACTTTGAGAGTGAGAGAGGCAATTTGGAATTTGGTAAAAAGTTTTCGAAAAACCGCGCCACCATTGCGCCCCACCCACCACTCTCCTCTAACCATGAATATAACCAAGACGATGATGGTTGCAAGAAAAACTTTTTGCCTGTCTGCAAAATTTCCGGCAAGCCGCTTTTTGTCGCCACTCTTTGGGGAGAAGGAGCTAACTTTTCTATGGCCTACACACCCATAGCCACAACACACATACACACCATACACACCACACACACAAAGACATACGCGGCATTATGATAAAGTTCAAGCAATCAATTGCTTATAAAAGGAAGAAAGAAACCAATTCCTCGCAGTTTCAGGTGAATCAGGCCAATAAATCACCGTTCCTTTCTCCCGACATCCTTAAAACCGATTAATCAAAAATGCTTTTAGATAACTAAACACACATGCACGCAGAGTACAGAGACTTCTGCATACTAAAGTAATATAACAAAAAAACAATTAATAAAAAATGGCTCTAGGCTATGGCAAATAGAGTAAAGAAGCCTTATCAAAATTTCATATAATTAAGACATCACATATCTGCTGACAGACTGATATGGCCCAACTGTTGGCGAGAACCAAGCGGGGGAGGGTATGAGGAATAACGAATTGAAAGCAGACAGCTTATGAGCTGTCAAGTTTGGTGAAAATTATTTAAAAAGAAAAAAAAAATGTTTATATATTTCGACATACATATAACAAGGGTTAATAAGCTTAGATAAAAGAGGGATATACTGAAAAATTTCGTACTTATTCTGACTTTGGATGGTTTGTGTTTCTCTGATGATCTAATCTTGGTTACTTAAACGTTAATCGAATTGAAAAGATATTCCTTATTAAAGAGAGAGCATATATAAATGTATTTATATACTCTATATCCATTTACTTAGCGAGAGTATTTAGAAACTTAATATAAAGTCAAATGTTAAAACATTTCATTGCTCGTTTTTTTTTTTGTGTTCTCTCTTTGGTAAGTTTGATAGATGAAAGTTGCCTTGATTGATGGCCCAGCGACTAATTGAATATTGGTTGTGATTTCTTTAGCAATTTTTCGCTAATTGAAAATCAAAAAAAAAGAAAAACAAAACCAAAAACTGGAGATAGATTAATCTAGAGAATGAATTCCCTTTATACTGGATTAAATGCTTCAAGCTAAACTCATTTTGTTTCGCATAGTAAAACCAAAAATAAAGTTACTAGCGCATATACACACGCATATTGAGCATACGCCATGTTGTGCAGCTTGTGGTTTTCATTATTATTACTTGTATGCGTGTGTATCTGGGAGAACGAGCTGCAAGTGCATAAATTAAATTTAGCAGAACAATTTTTGGGCTTAAATAAGTTTTAACATGTGGGTGGAAAGGGAGGAAAACTGTGTGAATTGTTAGTCAACTTTTTGTGAGTTCATTTTTGAGTTCACTCACTTGCTACCCCGCTCGCTCGCTTGCCTTTTTTTTTTCATTTTTGGGTTCTATTTTTTTCTACAAAAATAAACAGTAAATTGCACAATTGAATGAAGTTGGATGAATGGTACTAGACGTAGAGGCAACAACAAACAAAACAGAAAAAAAAACGAAAGAAAGCATAGAAGTCAGTGCTCTCATGGCTCACTGAATAAGCACAGCTGACGATTAGCATCGTTTTGTTTGTCCTTTGGAAGGAAAAAAAAAAAAAAAAAGCAAAACAATAAAACATTTACCAGTCAGTGTTGCTTAAAATATCCATACCAGGCTATAAAAGATTTATGCAAAAAGCAAAGTGCAACGGAAATTGAAATGGAAAGGAAAATGTCGAGACGCCCAGCCCATACCCGGACCCAGACCAACGCGAATGGCGCCAATCGCAGGACCTCAAGCCTTAAAGAGACACAAAATGAAATTGATGAAGGAAAAAAAGAAAAAAGAAAAAGAAAAGGAAAACCCTAGAATAATGCTCAACTGAACTGAAAACTCACAACTCATTGACTCTTGGCGAGTCTGTCTTTAAGTGCCTTGAAGTTGGCTCGCAAATGCTTTTCAATTAAATTCAATTTATTAATTTCAATTATTTGCGCTTCAAGTGACCAAGTCTCGGACAGCAGAAGAACAAGTTGAAGATGAGGGAAAATTCTGTCAACTTTGCCAAACGAACGCACTGGAGCAGAAGGAGAGAACGCGGCTGACTACTTTGCTTCTGGCCAAAGTCCACTGGCTGCCCACTTTTGAGTTCCTCCTGTTGTTGCTGCTGCTGCTGCTGCTTCTGCGGTTGTTAAGTGGCTCCAACGCCCATTTGATTGATGTAGAGTCGAGACACGGAGAAAAAGAGAGAGAGAGAGAGACGGAGAGAGGCAGAGAGAGAAATAGAGTAAAAAAAAAAAAAGAAATACACTTCAAACGTAGGCAAACGCACGCTGTTAGGCCATTAAGATACGTGGCAAAAAGCAATATATATAGGCTGATTGGAGATCAAATCGATTTTGAGTTTCTCTTTGACTGACAGACAAAAAGCAACAAAATTTACCAATTGCTTCCTATAAAATTGCTTTTTACTCTTCCAAAGCTTAAAAAAGAAAACAAGAAATGATTAAATATTTTAAGCCATTAAAATTTTTTGCGGTATTGCTTAACAAATTTAAGGAAAATATTATTCAGATATAAAATATATCAAGTCAATTTTCAAGCTAGTTGGTATGAAAGCCAAGTCCCCTAAAAGCAGACTACTAAGATTTTAAACTTCTCCTACAATTGAAATTCGTTAAAGTATCATATGCAATTGATTAAAATAAAGATTTCCTTTACATATACCTATAAAAAATAAAATTAAAGTCCAATTCATAATAAATACCGGACATAATCGTTAAATATGATTATCATATTATACCAATAATCTGTAAATTATGGCAAATAATCTCATTTAATAGTTATCAAACTTTTCCCCCTTATAGAATATTAATATCATAAAAACAACAACTAAATTCATTTGATAGATAAAGGGGGAAAAATAAATGAAAAAACTATCGAACTTGGTTATCTATAGCAATAATACTTAAATTATGTTAAATATTCCCATTAAAAAGAAATTCAAATATTTCCCCCTTAATAGAATATCAATATTATAAAAACAAAAACTAAAATTCTTTGCTCTAGATGTAGATTTTTTTTGAATTAAAGTCAAGTATCTAATGGACACTAAAAGGCATCGAATAACAAAAACGGATGGTCAAAGTTACCTCCCCCAAATATAATTAAGGAGCACATGCTTAAATATATAAAAATAAATGCTTCTCGTATGTCAAAATCAACGCAGCTGCCTGGCACTTTGGGCCTTTTGTCTGTGTGTGTGTGTGTGTGTGCGGTGTGGGTGTATGTATTGTGCGTTGGGTTAACTGCCGTAATGGTTTTTATGTAGACCTACTTTGCCACCGCTTGAGTCAATTTTTATGACTTGACCATAAAAACAAAAAGAAAAAAAAATGTTAGTCTAGGCACCAAACAGAAGAAAGGCATCAAAGTTCAAGTGCGCGGCAAGCGGCGTATGTAAGGACGAACAGGACAAGCTTATGGCGGAAAGAAACTGTGCCCACCTTAACCATAAATCACACGCATACAATGATGTTAATAGTGTCATAAAAACTACGACAAAGCACCTGACTTGCCGACCATACTATATATATATATGTATATGTATATCTTGAAGAATATATATATATATATTGATGAGGCTTTTGGCCTTCTATTTTGATTCAAATATTGACCACAGACTTTCCATAATAAATTGACGTGAAGCAGCAAATTAAAACATTTCACCTGGCCTGGATGTTGACAAATTAGAAGCTACGATGAAAAGGTGTCCAACTGGTTTTTGCCCATCATCAACACCACGCCCATACATACAACCACACTCACACACACACGCACACACAAACTCATACATACACTTAAATGAGGGAGACTGTCAATATACAGGTACAATTTTCCACTTTCCGCTGACCTCGCCCACGCCCTCCCTCTTCTTCGGATTCAGTTTCTCTGTGTCCTTTCGTAGGGGTTTTTGATGGTGCAAAATTTTACAACGCTAACCAAGGATGGCAACCAAGGGGGACAAAGTGGAAGAAGCTTTAGCAGATTATCGGTTAAATAAATAGACAAATTGATTTTAATGGAATTGGATATACTGAATGAGAATGTCCGCCACGGATGTGGCCAGACCAGGCCAGGCCAGGCCAAGTCAAGCCAAGCCAACCCGGGCCATGCCATGCCATTAAAATGGACATGAAGAACATGAACCAGAACCCCATTTTCCCGGTCCCAATCCCAATCCCAGAGCGTAGCGTAGCACCAAACCCGTCCCAGTTGTGCAAACATATTTTCGTTTTATTTTGTCTTGGGTCGTTTATTTTTTTTTTTTATTATTTGATGGCCCAGTTTGTTGGTTTCTTGGTTTCATTGTGGCCTTTAAATCGGATATCTTGTTCAAATTTGATCCAAAATAAACCATTTAAATATAACTTTTTTTTTTTTTTGGGGAAAAATAAATATGACTACATATTTCCATTTTGTGTAAAATTCCAATTTCAATAAAACAATTTTTTGCTATAATAAATTTGTTATTTAAACGAAAAATACCCACAAGTATTTCATCTAAATTGGAGAATTTCCATTTCTCAATTGTGATTGCTTGTCATTTTCATTTTATATTATTTTGTTATGTTCTAAACTACTAAGAAAATTGCCAAAGCATTAGTTGTCAGTTGTTTTCGGGCAATCATGGAATCATAGGGCAAAATATATATATATCCATATATATATATATACATATAGATATTTATATAGGAGAAGGAACTTTTAATGACATGCTTTGTATGCGAACGCGTGTTACATACATGTTCGCTCACCATATCAAGCTAGGACCAGAGTCAACGACAACTTTCTAATCCCAAGCACCACCACCACCACCTACTACTACTACACATCAAATCCCATCAAAACCCCTTATCATCATCGTCATCATCATCATCATCGCATTGCCTTCGTAACCATCTTCTTCATTTCTTCATACATGTCCAAGTTTGGTTTTTGTGTGTCATCGCATCCTTTAGCTAATACTTTTCGCTGCTTGGCACATGTTTCTCTTCTTCTTCCTCTCCTTCTTGTTCGTCTAACTAACTAATAGGAATTTCACTTAATTGCACTCGAAAAACTATGCATGTGAATTGCACTCAACTTGTCTGCCAACCAAGAGACACTGAGCCAAATGGCAAAAACAAACAAGCAAACAAACAAACAAACTTTTCTTTACTCTTTCAGCAAAATTCTTACTTCAAAATGTAATTTTAACAACTATAAATTGCATTATAGGATCAAAAATTTCAATCGTTTTAGGTTTATATGAATACTTCTCTCAGTGTCGCTTGTAATTCATGGGTATGGTAATCAAATATAGAAACCTATCAATTGCAGAAGAATGGATCTTTCTCTCTCTCTCTCTCTCTCTCTCTCTGATTATTTTGTTTCAAAGATTAAAAAATCTTTCATTTCATTTTGTTTGCAAGCTAGTTCCAACTTTCTCTTCTCATATCTCTTCATCTTTTCTTTGCCAAATTGATTTCAATTTCTTAATAGTTTTGAGCTGTCTTATCCCTTCTTTTTAATTTTGGACTACGCCTCTGATGGTAGCAGATTTCGTTTTCATTGGTGCAGACAGTTTTGACAGAGCATCCAAAGCACATACTATATATATGTATATGTACATACACACACTCAGACAGAGAACAAGCAACCACAAAACGACATCTGTAAAGGGTCTACTCTGCAAGAGTCCTCCTTCATCACCATCTCCAACTCACACTCTTTCCCTTACTTTTTATATCCTCCCCCACTATGACTTTAGGTTAGAAAAACTTTTCGTTTTTGGCTTTGGGTATCGGGTTAAAGGCCTCCCCCGGCTCCAAGAGATCCCACAGCATGCTTCTCCACTTTCTCTCTTCTTATCTCCGTCCATCGAAAACTGTTGGCAGCTGTTGAAAGTTGCTCACGCATAAGCAGCCAGAAGTTGACATCCACATTCTACTCATCCCACCATTCCACCACAACTACTCTTCCTCCTGCTCCTGATGTTGCTGCTCCTGCTTCTTCTCCCTCTCTTTCCTGCCATCTTCTATGGCCGCATGCTAATGAGTACAACTTTTCCTTCTACCTTCGCATTTTTTAGTATTCTCGCCTGTTGTCTGTCTAGTGTTGAACTTTTCTATATGGATGCTTGGCTGCTCGGATTGGATGAGCAGGTGCCCATAAAAACTAAAAAAAAAAAAACACACACTCAGAAGCAGTTAGCCAGATGGATCTAACTTTAATAAAAAACTTCTTTAATGGATTGGCATGGTGGAAGAAAAACCAAAACTATTGATGATGTAATCCTGTCACTAGAAAATTGATTAAGTTTCCGAAATTTTTCGCTTTTCCATAAGATTAAAATTGAAAACTAAATGAACAAACTTTACAGAAAAAAAAAACAATTTTCTTCAATTTACCATAAATATTTATGAGTTCTGTATAATTTTCTAATCTAATTTTAACTTTCACTTTCATTTTAGCTAAAAATAATTTGGAGTCCCATTTTGGTAAGTTTAAAAATGTTATGTAGTAGTCTAATATTATTAAACTTAAACGGTATTTGTGATGTTTAACGGACAATTTCTTTCTTTCTGCAAAGATTCTAATCCAAATGATAAACTGGACTCGCCTTGGTCTTACTTGAACTTGAATCTGAACATGAATCCTCTTTAAAGGTCTTATATAAACTTTGAAACAAGAGCCATAGCCAGTTGCTGCGTTATTTGTATTTCAAATTAAAAAAGGATTTAAAGATTAAAGCATTTGAAATGTTTGTACGTTGTGCACTCTTTCATGTTTGATTGCATCATTTAGGGTAGATACCATTTCCTTTGCCAGTCACTTAAAAAGTGTCTTTAAGAGCAGTTCCTGTCTTGTGCCTGTGCAAAACGCATTACAGCAACATTTCATAAAAGAGAAAAACCATTTAGATATACCGTAGTGCCGCCTTGTATCCTTTACTTTACTTTGGCCTTTACCTTTTTGTTGTCTGGCTTGGCTTTTTATACAGCTTTCAGTAAAGTAAACCACCTTCCGTCTGTCACCTTCTACTCCTCCTTCTACTCCTGTTTGTTATTAAGGGCATTTTGTAATGGACACACGTCTTTTAGCTGCTTTAGTCCAAGTAAAGGCTAAACTTAATGTAACACTTGTCAACAGTTGCAAATAAATAAAGTGAAGAAAATGGAGCTAAAAGATAAATTGAAATTTATGAGCCACCGTCTAAAGGAAGTGAGCTGAAGAAGAAACTACAAAAGATACCGTATAGCGTTAGAACAACAACAACAACAGCAACAACAACAACAACAAACTAACCGACAAAACATTTCAGCACTAAAAAGCTACTAAGTAATTTATAAGACCAAATACCTACATACATACATACAAGACAACCAAAAACAAATGTATCCACATAATAGACACATACAAAAATAAAACATTAACCGCATATGGGAATGATGTAGATACATAATTATATACTTGTACATATACATACATACATACATATATGTATGATATGTATGTACCCAAAAGTACTAAGTGCTGAAAATTTAAACAGGAAAAAATAGATTTCAAGTTGAACCAGTTGAAGACAATTGCGATACTCTTTAAAATCAAACAATAAGTGTGGCTGCATATTTCACACTTTAAGAAAAATTTAAATTAGCTGAAGAATTTAGTCGGTTTTTTTTTATATATAAATATATGTATATGTATATTGGTGTTGCTGTCACCCAAACGGCTTTTCAGTTACGGGTTTACCCTTTCATTTGCAAGAGCATAATGAAATTATGTATCCTTTCTCCACCCATCTTGGCCCACCTGTCGAAAACTAGTACGAAACGTGCACAATGCGTAAGAGTCTGTGTTTGTGTGTGTTTGTGTGTGTCAGTGTGTTGGTGTGCAACTTCCTCCTTTTACCAATACATTTTAGCAAGAAGACCTTATTAAATTATACAACACACACACACACTCACACACAGGTCGGCGGCATAACAAAAGGAGTGCCTGGAGAGAGGCTGTTATTTTACCGTAAAAGAGGATGCTGTCTCAGAATGTTAAAGTGTGGCATATTTTAGCTAAATATTGCAACTACACCAATGAGAATTGCACTTTCTTAGATGTATGTATATATATTATACTATATATACTATACGATTTATACACATTTAGATATACATACATACTATCGAGTGAATGCAAGAACCCCCCAAGGCTTTTTCTATTTTACTTTAGCCTTATGGTGCCCTTTGTCCTTTGTGCAGGTGATAAGTTTTTGGGGACTGTCGCTTATTTAAATTAATTAAAGACATATAATTTATATTTCTCTTACTATTTCGTTTTACTGGAGTCGACACAACATATGTACATATATACTGTATGATATGTATGTATCAGATAAATTTGATATAAAACATACATGAAAATAAAACATTGAATCTCTTGAAAAACTTATCTAAGCAGTAAGAATAAAGTTACTAATTGATAACACAATTAATAAACTGCATTTGAGAAAATGAAATAAAAATCCATTTAAAGTTTAATTAAATCGAAATGAGAATATATATTCCCTTATTTATTTTACTTTAATCTAAATGGAATATAAATAAAAAAGATAAAATCCAGCCAATTTACAAGCTAGATAAATTTAGCTTGCTGATTTTTAAACTTAACCGTGGCCAAATCTTGACTTTTTTTTTTATTTATTCAACTTGGTTAAATGTCCGATTATATAAAGTACGCCGAGAGAGCTTTCTCTCTGGCTCGACTCTCTTCTTTCAACTTTATTCCAAACAAAACGCTAAACTGACTTTTTGTGCCTTTCATTTAAGATTTTGCTTGTCGCCTTTTGTTGGGCTTTTTACTCCACTCTTGTTTCACATTGTCTTTGTCTTGTCCTGCTGTCTTGACTTTGGTGTCAGCAGCATTTTTAATTTAATTTAATTTTAATTTTTTTTTTGCTGTTATCAATTGTTTTTTGTTGCTTTTGTCTTCTTAAACGCTGGCAGGCTTTAATTTTATCAGCTCAAGGCAGAGACTGATCCTTGTAGTCCTTGTCTTTTAAGTGAAGGCATATGTATGTATGAAGGGACGCATACATCAACTTCAAATTGAAATTGTATCATAAGCAAAGTCAATTGTTGCCTGAAATGAATTGCAAATTAGGCGTAACTAATTTGCTTTGTATTCAAATTGATAGAAGGGAACACACAAGATCAAGAGGGAGTGTGTGAGGGATGGTAGTGGGGGAGGGGGCGAAGCTAACATGAATTTTGAGTTCGAAACGCTATAAAATTGGCAACATTCAAGGCTCATTGATTTTGTTGGCTATAATGACGATACGGTTAGATGGCAAGAGACTTGAATTAGACACTCTTATAGAAGAGAAACTTAAGCTCAAGGCAGAAAAAATAACATAAGAATGAGAGAAAACCCCAAAAGCAGCATAAATATGCCACTTGAGATTACACAAAGTTAAAGTGGCCTAACAAAACTAATTAATATTGGGTTGCGATAATTGAGAAGACAATTTAGTTAATTTTATGATAAAACTTATACCAAGGGCCAAAATAAATAAAATAGAAAATAAAGTAGAAGACGAGAAGATTCAATATAATTAGGAAAGTAAAAAACAAAAAAACAACAGAGATGAAAAACCCCAAAGATACTTAAAAACAAAGTAAAGGAAAATGAAAGTTAATCGAAAACTAGAGATAAGTTGGTATACCAAAGGAAATGTTTAATGGCAGGATATGTAATTTTAATATATACATATATAGAGTAAGAGATTATAGAAATATGAAGCAAGCAAGTCGTCCTTGCCGACGTTGATTATACCCTGTACCAATATTAGATAGATATATTTAATGTAGGCAAACACTTCCAAAATCGCCAACGATTTAAAATAAAATTCGCCCAACATGCAACAGCAGTGAGCACATGCTGTCTCACTCACTCCTGCCTGCCAATGTCGCCCTTGACGTTTCAGTACAAAACGGATATGGGTATGGATATATCTCCGATGTTTATTGTCCGATTTGGACACCAGATGCATTTTGGCTATATTATTAGATGTGCCAAATAACAATTCGATGCCTTCATTATGGCTCTAGTTATTTGTTTTTTCTTGATTAAGGTGGCAAAAGTGGGCGTGACAAAAATTTGAAAAAAACTTGATCTGCCTACATACTAGATGGATCTATAAAAAGAATTTGGTAGCTCTAGCTCTTATAGTCTCCAAGATCTCGATGTTCATACGGACAGACGGGCAGACGAACAGACAGACGGACCTGTCTCAATCGTCTCGGTCGGTGATGCAGATCAAGAATATATATACTTTGTAGGGTCGGAAATGTTTATTTCTGCCTGTTACATACATTTTGGCGACTTTAATATACCCTTTTACCCTATGAGTACAGGGTATAATAATTGTAATTTCATTTTCTATTCTTTATCATCTTTGTGGGTCTTTAAAATGTAGGTCAAATGATTGACTTATGTTGCTCTAATATTCGATATATATTCTTATTTTAAACACATTTCGAATATGATATTTAGACAAAAATACGATCATTTGTTTAGCACGTTTTCCCAAATTTCTTTGGATAACATTATTTAGGACACTTTGTATCCAACTTCTTTTTCAAGTACTCCGTTTCTACTCAGATGTAGGAATCATTGCCTTAGCATTTTATTCAAAAAGCTAGCTAATTTTTCTGGCTTTTCTTTAAAATCATAAGCCACAAGTCATTAGCCAAAAATAAACTTAATATATATATGTGTCTGTATCCGAAATAAAAAGGAAAAAAAATTTAAAATAAATATTTAACACGAATATTTCAAACTTTTTCTCTTTTGGTTTTATTTCCACTGAGGTTAAGACTAATAGGAAGCAATTGCCCAAGTAGTAGTTGCCATGCCATATAATCTAAATTCATTTCATTTCCCTAGAGTAGAACTCAGTATCCCCGATATCTTACGCCTACACAACATGACTGCCTGCCCGCATTGCTCCTCCTCCTCTTCCTCCTCCTCCACCTTCTCCTTCTCCAAAAAGAAGAAGGAAAAACGAGCTGTTGATGACGTGCATCGTTTTCATTTTCGTTTCATTTTTGTTTTGTCGTTCTTCCGGCATGTAAATAAATACTACAACAACAAAAAGAACCCCCAAAAAAAAAAAAAAGAAAATGGAAAAGCAAAAAGAAAAAAAAACGACTATGATTTATTTTGTATTTGGCACGCACATTGTCAATATTTGTCGAATTCATCAACAAAAAAAAAAAAAAATTCCGAGGCAGAAATGCTTTCGCCTACCTTCTTGTGCCCCTTCTACCCCGCCGTGCCCATCAACATATCTTCTTCTACACTTTGCACCTCCCATCACTTTGTTTCGTTTTGGCTTGTCAGACTCTTGGGCTCATAAAGTTGTCGACACTACTTGAAGCTGCCCCAATATACATACATACCTAAAGAAAAGAAATCGAAGCAGTTATTTATGGATATTTCTTTTGCACAAAAGGCAAATAACAACAACAAGAGAGGAAAGAATAAAAACATTGCGCTAAATATACAGACAAATGTTGTATGGTGTTCCACAGATGTACTAAATACACTAAAGAACACAGCAAATGAGACGAACACACACACACACAAAACAATTGCAAAAAAAAAAAACAACAAAAAGAAAAACTTGTGAAAATATTTGATGAAAAAATAGCCAGCCAGTCAGCCCCACACAACACACACTATTTATTTCCACTTTTTATACCCTGTACCCATAGGGTAAAAGGGTATATTAAAGTCGCTAAAATGTATGTAACAGGCAGAAATAAACGTTTCCGACCCCATAAAGTATATATATTCTTGATCAGCATCACTAGCTGAGTCGATTGAGCCATGTCCGTCTGTCCGTCCGTCTGTCCGTCTGTCCGTCCGTCTGTATGAACACCTAGATCTCGGAGACTATAGGAGCTAGAGCTACCAAATTCGGTTTGTAGATCCGTCTAGTGTGCAGCCAGATCAAGTTTGTTTCAAATTTTTGCCACGCCCACTTCCGCCCCCGCAAATCGGGAAAACGTATTACTAGAGCTGTATTAAAGATGTCACATTCTAACTTGCCACACCTAATTATATACCCAAACTGGACCAGCTGACCAAATTTTGTTGAAATCGGACAATAAATATCGGAGATATACCTATATGAGTTTTGCACTGCATTGCCAAGGCGACATTGGCTGGCAAGAGTGAGCGAGACAGCATGCGTTTGCTGTTGCTGCATGTTAAAGAGAATTTTGCATAAAATTAATGGCGATTTCGAGGATATTCTATTTCATTTAATATAACTAGTTGGTACAGCGTATACTCAATGTCGGCAGGGACGACTTGCTTGCTTCATTTTTTTTTTGTTTTTTTATACCCTGTAATTATGTTGAGTTAAGTTACTATATTATTCTTATAGATACCACCAGACGATATGGATTAGATGCATTAATTATTTGGTTTATATTTAACATAAGACAAGAATAGGGTATTTATAAGTCGTCATCTTTTATTCCTTTAATATTCGCACTGTATTCATTTCATTGTTGTTGTAGCAAACATAGTAAAAGTTTTATGAATGGACAGCGTATCACCTTAAGGTGCCCCAAAGGAAGCGCACAAATTGAATTGAATAGGCTAGTTGAGTTTCATACACACACACACACACACACATAAGATAAAAGCCAACAATTTTAGTTTATGAACTGAGAAAAAATAACAACAAAAAGAAAAACAACAGAAATAACAATGAATTGTATGCCCAAGAGTCGAATTTTTGGTAAAGAAATACAATATATATACAGATTTTCGGTATGAAATGTAATTGTAAATATAACTAAATGATGAAATAATAAGATACAACAAAGATAATCTGTTATTTAGTCTTCTTTACAAGATTTTACTGTGTAAATAAATGAACTATAATTGTTTTAAGAAAATTTATAGATATGTATTTTGAATAAGCTTTAATGGGGCAAAAGATTGCCTTTAAAGATCATTAAAATCTGAACAACTACTTACATGTATGTATAACATTATACAAGAGTCTCATTGCTACCAATCAGGCATATAAAATGTCACAATCAAAATGAATTTTTGTAAACTCAAGACTCCGATGTTGTTCTTCTTCCCTTTTTCCTTTGAAGCTCACATTCATATTCGACCAATTCCAATTGCTGACCACCACACGGGCATTTGTTTTCACCATCGCATATTGAAGGCCAGCAGCGTGACCAAAGAACCAAAAAAAAAAAAAAAAAAAAAAAAAACCCAACTAAAAAAGTAGAAAAAATAAAATAAGACCTTCATCCAGCATCTCTCTTACTCTTTTTGTATATTTTTTCTTTTTTTTTTTTACCAATCTTCTTGGCACACGTTCTTAGCACATTTTGTGCCTTTTGCCACCATCCATCGTAGAGACCCCAATTCTAGATACAAATGCCGGCCACTGGCTATGACATTTGCAGCTGCTCAATTGAATAATAGAATCAGAATCACAATCTAATCCAAAGAGTGGTGAGGAGCAAGACTTTAGTCTCGCTCTGAGAGAAACTTTGCTCAACATAACAAAAAAAAAATAGTAAAAAAAAAGTTGTTGCATATGCATTTGGCATGCGGCATGGACGACAATAAACAACAATTGTTGTTGTGGTATATGATTGTGTAATATTTATTTGCATTTGATGCATACCAAATTTGTTCAATGTATGGATGGGGAGAGAGAGAGAGAGGTGGGTAAATATTCGCCCATTGGTAGTGTTACAAATATTACTTGGAGTGAGATATTGAGATAAAATTTCAAGTGATTTGTGATTGTGTGACTGAACTAAAAATTTTCTAGCCATCTCTTTCTCGGTGTTTGTTGCACAATTTCTCTGATATAGATAGATAGTAGAGTAATGCAATGACAATGCAGCCATCTGTTTCCACAATTCATAACTGGTAAAGGTTTAAAAACTATCGCCTAAAAGATGCTCTTCTACAAAAATGCTTAGTATAAAAACTATAGAAAATTTATCATCTGTCATATTAATCTTAAAAAACAAAAAGGTTTTATACAATCTACTACATAGTAATATATTACACAACTTTTAAGGAATGACTTTTTGGAGTTAAAAAAAAAAAACCTTTAGCATGTAATCTTCTGTTTTTTAGTTACAATTTTTCCAAAGTTCTTTAATATTAATAAATGGCTTTTATATAGAAAAAGGTTAGTTATAAGAGTTCAACGATTTTTAAAAAACAAATAATTTCACACATCATATCTTCTTTTTTTCTAAACGAACTCATCACAGAATAGACTATATCTATATATATAACTATATATGTTAAACTAATAATCTTCAAAAACTGCTCATATACATCCCTTTTGAGATCCTTTTGCATAATCAAATCAATTTACCCCGTTTGACAGTTCACAATGAAAGAGCAACAAAACCAAAGCAGCAGACCTGGTGAAAAAAAAAAGCAAAACATAATTTCGATTATGCTAACAAAAAACAAGAACATCGCAATTATATTTCATATATGTATATATAACCTTAAAGAATTTCAAGTATATGTTGTATATAAAAGCCTCCTTTAAAAAAGGGATAACTACACCACTGTGTCAGTTTGTGAATTTCTCACGCGTCAAGTGGCCTGCCAAATATGATTTATATGCAGATGTCATGGCTAGCAAAGTAGAAAATATGACAGTAAAAAAATACTATATAATATATATACATATATATAGTATAATATAGATAAATGGCAAAGTAATGGGGAGTGGGGGGGAGAGGTTTCAGCGGTCAACGAAATTTATGTGCCAAAAAAGAAATTCGGACACATGGAGATTTATTTGAATCAAATGAAACAGAACTGACAAATAGATTAATCTAAATATATATCATATCGATGACATAAAACTATATATATTTTGTATTCCCAGAACTCAAATAGCAAAGAGAGAAAGATAGTTAGTTAGATAAGGCAGGTAAGGTATGTATGTTAGATTACCTCTAATGCTGAGAAATTAACTGGAAATGCTGATTTTAGTTTCCATTTAATCCAAAGCTATTGGATATTATCTTTTTTTTTCCCCTGATATCGCTCTCATTGTATCTCTTTCTTTGGTTTCAGTTTATTGAGTTTCATTCATCAAAGTACTTTGACAGCTGTCAACTCAACAAGAATAGATTATATATTTCTGATAGATATTTAGTATATACATATATATAGGTATACCGACATACATATATAGAATATATCTATTCAAGCTATCTAAAGTTTAGGAGAGTGAGGAAAATTGTTTTTGGACTGCAAGGTGACCTTAAACTAAATTATTTTAAATAAATAGATGGCCTTTATTTAGAGATACTCAAATGAAATATGAATTAGATTTTCAAGGCAGTGTGACCAGATCTTTTTAATAAGCAAAATCGGTACCACTAATGGATTGAAATGATACAAATTTCATCTTGATGTAGAATTTAAACTATTCCTAGGAGAATCGATCAGGTAAAATTCTACCTAGCAGCTAGTTCTAATTTCAAGTCTTAAATATTATTTATATACAATTTGTTAAGCAAACAAATGATATTCATTAAACATTCAAATTTAAGTAAATCAATAAAAAGACTTGCTAAAATGTAATCCCTACTTACCTTAACTTTGTATTTACATCACCATAAAGTAAACTTATTTATTTTAAGCTTAAGTAAACCGCAATTTGAGAATCTGTTTTTCTCTAGTATTCCCACTTCTCTCTATGTTGTTGTTGTTGTTGCTGTCTTTTTTTTTTTTTTTCGTCTCCCTCTTTTTGGCATCAGTCAGCACAGTTTTTGGGCAACAAAGTTATCACATCTCTCTGGTATTTTTCACTTGGGAAGAGAAGAAGCAACCGACGAGAGAAAGAGTGAGAATGAACAGTTCTTCTTAAAGACGTGAGAGGGGAGGGGCAAAGTGGATTTCCACCGAGGGGTGTTCCTAGAGTCAACAACACAAAGCAACACCACTGGGCTAAACCAAATTGCATGTAATAAATGTGAACAAGTAAATTGTGCCGCAGTGCATGCAGTTATCCAACGTCAAAGTCAAAGCTAAAGCTAAGGCAACAAAAGTCTGTCCAGACTCTGCTTTATATCCAGGCACGTAGCAAAAGCAAAATCCATGTGCCGCACCCCGAACCCCACAACCGTTGTTTGACGCCACCACATGACTATCATTTGGGGAATTGTAAGTCTGTCTCTGACAAATACCCTCAATGTCGAAAGCTGAAGCCACTGCGGGAGTTGCCATACTCAGAGACACACAAAGAGAGAGAGAGGGAGAGAGAGACAGAGAACCTAGTACTAAAAGAGATAGAGAATCCTTTGCCCTTCATATTGATGAGACATCATCAACCATCGACTCGTATCGCATAGCATAGCATCGCATCGCAACGCCCTTCCTATTGCCATAGCCAGCCAAGCAGCGACTCGATTGCAATGCAATGCAATGAATTTTAAAGCAAGTTTCCTTCAAAAAGTTTTCACTTGATTTTGATGAATTTATTCATGAAAACAATTCACCCCCCTCTCTCCAATGCTCTAACGAAATGTGAGGGAGGGGAGAGAAATTCAAAATGTGAGCAAACAAAATTATGGAAGTTACGGAGAGGTAGAGGGGGAGGAAACGGGAAATCAAATAGTCTAAATGGAAAATGTCTTAAACGTTAATTTTGTTACTTTTTTACGCAACATTTGCGGCAATCAAAATAAAAATATATATATACATACATACATACATATATACGTATACGTATAATCGAAACGCATCTAATCGAATGGCGAGTGCCAAGTGGCGAATGTCGAGACACGCCCCCATCTTCTATACTAACTCCTCCTACTCCCTTGCCGGCAATCAATGCCAAAGTCCATAAACAGTTCAACTTTATTGAGTACTGGCAAAGTTTTTATATAGTCAATACACACAATACATACATAGATATATATATATATATATATATATATATGTATATAGAAATGGACGTCTGTACCAGAGTTTGTTTTGTGTGTGTGTGTGTGTGTGTGTGTGCTTTTCGCAATTGCAATCGTTGCGTTTTGCGTTAGAGATTGAAAACGCACTGCGACAAAAAATAAACATTCAAAATTGAGACATAACAACTCAAATTTTTGATATACAATTGACACTCTTAAAAATTAGAAAATTTATGTCTTGATCTATTAAAAATCTCAATGATACTAAGCCAATCATGTTCGAATTTAACACAAAAATCAATACATTATGAAGTTCAAAAATTGAATACAAATCTAAAAATTAATAATTAAACTTTATTTTTACCTAGTATTGGAAACATATGGCAATAATTAGTACAGATAATTAAGAATAGATAATCGCAGCTGTCTTCCACTAAGATCTAAAACAATGTACAAAATAAACTTTCTCTTGAAATCCTTTTAAAGAACTCTAAATTGACACTTCTGAGGGAAATCATAGATTCCTAGAACTTTCAACTTTCGAGCATTTTGGGTTACTTTTTCATAGGGTTTTCCACAAAAACATAGACAGAACTTCCATAGGCAATATTTAAATTTATAATATGACAATATAATATAATGATGATATAATATTTAATTACTAATGCAACTATTTAAATTTTTAAATATAAAAGAACAACTAAAACTAGCTTAAGACTCTACAAGTTTTAGCTTCTATACTAGTTAAAGCTAATACGTAATTGTCCCATAAATAAAATATATAATATAATATAAATAAATAAAGAAAAACGTATTCAAAGCTGATCGCTAGATTGATTATACCAAACTTTTTGATACACAATTTTTTGTTTTTAAAAGCCACCATTCAAATTTTAACACTTTTTTTAAAAAACTTTTCCTACAACTTGTTTATTTCTTTAGATTAAGATGATAATGACTAAACTGCTTCCTATATTCAGTTTTATACATAGATTCTAAAATATTTTTCCTTTTCTTTTTTTTTTTTTTTGCTTTTTGCTCAGTGCATTACATGGGGGCGCCACTTTGACCCAATAGACTAAGCACTTTTGCCTACAAATGAGGTTTTGGGCTAGTGGGTGTATACTAGTATATACATATAAGTATGTATATATATATATATATGTATATGTATGAAGAAAGTTTCAATACTGATGCCATTTGCCGATGCCAATGCTGATGTCCTCTTTTAGTTTTTATGACGGGCCCGTCGCCATCGTCGTTGGTCCCATTGATGCGAATGGGTGGATTGGCAGGCAATAGATTTTCAATCAAACTCTCAACACGTACACAACTAGCCGAGAGTCAGGGTCAGATAAAGAATAAAGGCAAAAAAGAAATGCCAAATTTCTAGGCCATAACAATGCCTTATTACATTTTTGGTAAGCACTCACAGTTCGAAGCATAAAAAGGTTTTTATTTCTCTAATATTGAGACGCTAATCTTGTGGGCCAATAAGATTTCCACACAAAAAAAAAACCAAGCCAACGAGTCAGTTGAAAACGGAAATCTTTAATTAACTGCCATAGAAAAAACAAAAAGCTAAATGATATATGGACACAGATGGGGAAATGGTTGATATTCCAATAGTAACAGATGGTACATATACTATATATACATATGTATATATAGATGGCAGATAGAAAGTCTGAGTGGCAAGTTGAACATTAGTTTATATTAGATGTTGATTGAGAATTTCATGGATTTACACCAAGAGGGGGAAAAAAATGGCTTTTAGTTTTTCCTTTTTTTTTTTTTTGTTTTTTCTCTCTCCTGTTTTTCTATGTCATTCTTTTGGGGGAGGGGTCTTGGCCAACATGAGCCCAGACAGTAATTGCCAGAAATGTAGAAAAAATGGCAAAATGATTGGTATACCAAATGGAGTTAAAGCATAAAATGAAAATAAATGGCAGATATTAGATAAAAATGGTAATAAAAATGAACATTATACAAATGACTTTAACAAATATTGAATCTATTGATACATATATGATAAATATTGGCTTATATAGTTTATAAATTGAATTTGCCAACACTTTACAAGACATATAAATAGATATAGATTTTGGATATGCAAAAAACAAATTTGTTTATTGTTAGCTAAAAAATTGAAATAGTAAACTTTGAAATTTATTTACAAGAGGTCAACCAATATCAATCAATCAATAATTAAAAAAAATAAAAAAATGGAAATGCAATTTGCACAACTTTTCAAACAACCCACTCGAAAGCAATTTAAAATTCCATGCCTCTAACAATTCCAAACATACAAAAAATAAAAAACCACTTGCATAGCAATTTCGCAACAAAAAAAAAAAAAACAAAACAACCAACTTTCTGATTTGTTTCAAATTCTAGTGCCAAATGGACAGAGGGACAAAACCAAAGAGATGGCGAGATGAAGATAGATAGAGAGAGAAAGAGAGGAAGGAAGGCAGAAAAAAAATACCAAGTGAAGCAAATCAATCAAATCAAATTCAAACCATGTATGAAATCTAAACACTAAAGTGAAAAAGAGCACAATTGTGTGGATCCTCTCCAAATTGGCTTAGACAATATTGGCAATGATTCGGTTTTTTTTTTCCCCCACTCTTCTTTCTGTATTTTCCTGTCCGTTTTTCTTTTTACTCACTTTAGCTTTTAGCAAATTAGATGGGACACAAACGAATATTCGAAACGCCAACTTTCATACAAATAAAATGCGACATCATTAATTAGTTGTACAAATTGATTTTGTTTGAGGCACAAATGGAAAACAAACATTAACTAGAAAATCAAAAAACGACTTTAGGCTACCCTATATATGAATTGGTCAATCAAATGAAATTCTCCTTTAATGGCCACACGTAATAATACAACGACTAGAGAGTATAATCACTTCGTGTAGGAAAAAGGAAGAAAAACTTTCAAGGTCGTCCAACTTTAACGATTAAAGGGAGGGAAATCAACAAAAAAAAAAAAAAAAGTAAACAAACATTCGGCGGCATCGACTCGTTCTTTTTTTCCACATGTGTTGAGCAGATTGAAAGGGGATGGGAGGCAGGCAAAAGGTCAATACCAAAAATGAGTGAGTGAGCAATACTTCAAAAGATTTCAAAATGAAAACACAAATGCCAGAGACTCAAAGTCTTTTCATTTGGGTTAGGTTAGTGGCATTTACCGGATATTTAACAGATTTATATTGCTAGATAATGCAACGTCCTGTCATCTGATTTAACACTTTATTTATATTTAGTTAAAATGCCGGAAACACAAAAATAATTTCATTTATAGCCTTGATTGATTCTGATTGTTTCTAAATTATAGTTTGATTTTTTTTTTTTTTTTTTTAGTTTTACTGTGGTAGTTGTAAAATAATTCAATTAAAATTGTATTCATAAAGTTTAATTGTGATTTCGTTATATAAAACAAAATAGTTATTGCAAGAATTATGCAATTACGTATATTACACATACGCACAGTTGAACACATATTCTAATGTACACGCACAAATTTAGCTGGCTCCAACAGCAAAATAAATTGATAAGATTTGTGTCTACAGTGGGTCAAAATAGATGTTCTACGTTTTCAATAACAAAACAAGAGCAACAATGGATTAAGCATGGATTATGAAAGATCTTAAAGAATAAAATTGATATCAATTATTGAAAAAGAA
This sequence comes from Drosophila austrosaltans, assembly GCA_035045865.1. Lineage (NCBI taxonomy): Eukaryota > Metazoa > Arthropoda > Insecta > Diptera > Drosophilidae > Drosophila > Drosophila austrosaltans. The sequence goes on from JAWNOQ010000207.1 coordinate 12,952,470, forward strand.
AAGTCTTTTAATCCAACCTTATTAAAAAAAAAAAAATCGATTTTCTATAACTTTTTCATTTTTTTTCAATTTCGAAAACAAAATATTGGCATTTAAATAAATGGCAATTAATGAAATTACATACAATTTGATTTGTTTATAGAAAATCCTTAAATAAACGCTGAAAATTCAAAAATCGTCTTTATATCGGATTGTTCTTTTGTTCACCAATTGTTTACACATAAAATAATAAATCTTTGACCAAAATCTTATATTGGATATGTGCCAAGAAAAATGCATTACCAGTTGCCAATGCAACAATGACGCCCATTTTGGTCATCGTTGTTGTTGTTGTTGGTGTCAACAATCTTTGCCAAACTGCCATTTGCCTTCTACTTTTCCCATGGCATTTGAGAAACCAAAGTAAAATGTGCATTCGAGTGCAATTTTTTGACTGACAAGTAGGAGAAAGGGAGAGATGAAGGTACAAATGGGTGGCAGACATATGATAATGATAATAACAAACCAGGATGATAATAATGTTCATAATGATCATGATGATGAAGGTGAAGAGGCAAAGGGCAATGATTTTCATGTTTATCAGTGCGCCAAGTTTCGTTCGTTCTGCTTGCACTTTTACCCATTGTCAATGTGTCAGTCAGATATGCCGCGTTGGACTTATTCCATATCTTCTTTTCCATATATATAGATATATCCCATCTATCTGTCTGTCTGCTGTCTGTCATTCCATTTTTCTTGTTGTTTTTATTTTTTTTGCTACCTTTTCTCCCATTTTTTTGCTGCTGTCAATGGCTCTGATTGTGCATCAATTTTTTCCAGTTAACACACAAAAAAAAAAGACGAAAAGAACAAAAACTTGGCCCCGCATTAACTGCCCTGTAGAGCATGTCCAAGGCTCTGATTATAGTGGAAAAAAGGACCCATCGAACGAGACAAGGAGACGTAAAGTCTTGAAGTAGAGAAAATTGCTGACATTTTTGCTATGAGTGCAAAATGATTGACGTAAGCAACAAAATGAAAAGAAAATCCCGAAAAGGGTGGGGGTAAAAATGAAAATTGTTAGCAATGTTCGTGTAAAACGTATTTTCCACAAATATTAACTTTAATTGTGTGGCAAATTTGGTTTATGCCCAAACCCTAAATGTAATCGAAATAGTTTCGAAATTGTTGAAATTGCACATAAAATGGTTTAACTTTAAAGCTGTCTCCGGTCTTTTCTTATATGTATGTATGTATAGTGTGATGTCATTGCCAGTTATTACCAAAAGAGTTTTGGTTTAGTCAGCGTTTAAACTATTGGACAAACTTTCGTAAAAATCTTTGGCTTAATGATTTTTGGTAAGCAATTGGTTAAAGTTCTACAAAAGTGTTTTACCTTTTTCTAGTTTTTGGCCCCCTCCAAACAGTTTGCTGGTTGTTTTTTTTTTCTGTCTCATGCAATTATGTGGAAACAACTGGAACGCAGTCTTTTGATAAGACTTCTCTATGGACCAATACTCGATACTCGGTTCTCGATACTACCCCAATGCACAATAGACAATCATATATATGTATGTATAGGTGTATTCACAATAGGCAATTTTAGATGAAGCCTTACCCATTGTCATTGCTCTTTTTGCAAAATCTGTTTCCCTCTCGTTTCGAAATGAAAGTCGAACCTGTATTCAATAAAACCGATATGCGAATCGACTCTAACTGGACGTCGATGAGTTCACTGAAATGAAAATGCAAAAACGCTTTTTGGACCTTATCCACACACACACACACACACACACACACACACAGAAGCACGCATACCCGCACAGGCATTGGAGACCTACCTCAATTCAGTATGCCACACACTTCATTTGAGGATGCGTATTGAATTGAACTAGGGAATTGTCTCTCTCTCACTCTCTCACTCTCTTTCTCTCTCTATATATAGAGAGAATATAGAACAAGTGGGAATGCCAATGGTTATGGAGGATCGGGTGGCATGGATCCATATTGCATTGCAATTTTACGCTTTTATTGCGCGACAAAATTGAATTGGCATGGGGAAAAGTAAAAATACAAATTGGGTCTAGAAAACATTTTTTGTTAATGTTTAACCCTCTGTTTGGTCGGGTCTTTAGACTTATATTATTATAATTCTGCTTAGGAATGGATCTTCTAGACTTTTTGACTTTTTTAACTTTAATTTTCTTTAAATTTTAAAATTTAAAAAAAAATTGTAACCATTCTTTTCCTACTTTAGATTCTATATTGGTGGAGTTATATATGTGACTGCTAAAGAAGGTGCCATACGGAGGGTTAAAAAGTGTATCTTACCAGAAAAGGTGTTAAATATTTGATGTCTCTTTATCTAACTTTTTGCCACAGAGTTTGCAGATTTAATGCATTAGAGAGAAGGAGACAAAAAGAGAGAGAGAGAGGGTGTGTAAAGTTTGGCAACAATTTGTTTATCTACACGTGTGCTCCTTCTTGTCCAGGTTTTTGTTTGGTTTCCTTTGAATGTCCTTGGCTGGCCTGTTACCAGCACAGCTACCTGCTGTCATGTGTAAAATTTTCTTAACCACTGTCACTCCCACTTCACTTTACTTCTGTACTCTCACAGGTATAGATGTCCTACATACACATACATATACACATAAGTAAGCAGAGTGAGGAATTGTCAAGAAGTGATAGGAAAGGGCAGAAGTGAAGGTTGTGTGCAATGGAAATTCTTTGCCAAATGGACTGGTTGATGGAACAGATGACAATTTTTGGCTTGTAATGAGAGTTGTTTGAGGATAAATGGACCTTTTAATGGTTTCAAAATCGTATCGAAGCTCTCAATCATCGGAAGGCAGTTTTTACTTTACTATACTTTAATGGGCAGGATGTCCCCTTATAAATCCATTTAAGGTAGCTTCTTGTTGTTAAGCACTTCAAAACTGAACTTAATTGGCCCCACGTTGGGCGCCAACTACAATTAAGTTAAGATGAAGTAGTAAAAGTAGCCGAGAGAGTCTTAAAAGCAATAACCAAAGATCAGGACTTAAACAAATCGGAGAGTACATACAAAGCAAAGATTTTTGCATTTTAGGTTCCAACGTTGGGAGCCAATTTTCTTAGAATAACTTAGCAAGTAAAAATATTTTAAAATATTTAACACTTTTTGACATTAAATATGTCACAACATGACTTTTAAGTCAAATCTACAGAATTTGGCACCCCAATTTTTAAAGTGCTTGTCAAAGTTATCACAGTCAGTCATCAATCCAAGAAATCCGCCAAACAAAGGCACCCAAAGTTAGGCAGTCGAAGTTTTGTCATCAAATCCAAGGCAGTCCTTTGGGCTGGTTCTCATGTCAAGTCCAAATTATTTACAAGTTGTCAATAAGCATGCAAAAAGTCTTTACAATGCCAAAGATATTTTGGCCCAAAACAGTAACACCAACAACAACAAAAAGAGCACAAAAACATAAAGAAAAAAGAGAAAAAAAAAAGGTCGATCAAGTTGATGGAGCTAAGCTTAAGGCATTAGGGGTCAACTTGGGTACAAAATGTCAACGAATGAAGCACAAATGACATTAACAATTTAAATGACAAATTGTTGTACGAAATATATATCTATATATATGTATACATACATATAGACAGACAAACAGGCAGACAGACATATATATTTTATGTCAGAGAACCTTTCCTTGCTGACTAATTAAAAATGCCAGTCGTAAAATGAGACTCCCGGACAAACAATTTGTAATTGAAGATACTGTGGACTCACTCTCGACAGCAGTTCTTCAGAAAAAGGTTGCCAAAGGTAATCCAAATACATTGCCACAACAGAGAAGGAAATCTCACTGATGCCCATTGAGAGGAGTATTTGTTTATGTAGGTATATACATACATATATATTCCTGATCCTGCTGGCAAACTTGTTTCACTTTTGATATGGGGTTGATTGGTAGTAATCCAAATACTTCAACTTAAGCACTTGGGTGAAGACTTCAAAGTGAAGAGAAGAAATTGGTTAGTCTATTTTTTGTATAGATTTATAGATCAAAATAAGATCACACTGAAAACGAAGAAAGAGCGAAAGACGACAATTTAAATCTATTCTATATCACAGAAGTTTAACCGCAGTCTAATATCATAATTTAATATTTGGAAGACAACATTTTGTTTTTGTTTGAACACATTTCATGTGTAAAAACTAGTGCTAAAATCCAACCGATATTGTTTATTTCAGTCGAGTTGGTCCTTAACCCCATTCCGAGAACCACATCTCTCAATTGTGTGTTTTTGCAGATACGAATTTTGTATAATGTAGTTTGAAAAACAGCTCTATTGACCCCTGGAGCGAACTTTAGCCAACAATTTTTTTGAAAAAGCAACAGCATATTCGCAGTTAGTCCTTTTCCACTCTCCCTCATCATCGTGTGGTTTTCCCTTGTTGCAATTAAACTTTCCATATTCAATCATTTTGTGTGCTTGCTTGCTGTTTTTTTTTTTTTTTTTTTTTTTTGTGTTGTTACTTTTTCTAAACCTTTTCAACTTTATCATAAAAGATGCCTCATTATAAACTCAGTAAACTCCTATAAATTGTTGCTCTGTTCGTTTGTTTGCTGTTTATTTTCTTCTTTCTTTTTTTATTGCCTTTTTTCTTTTGGATTTGGTTGGTTTTTTATCCCACTTTAGCTCTTGCCAACTGTAACAGCTAACTGCACTTCTCGTTTTTCCCTTTTGCCAGTTGTAAGAACATTAATCAAAATAACCCGCTCATAAACTGAGCGTTGTTCAAAATACAACAAGAAAAAAAGTTCATTCGGACCAAAAATTGTTTGGTTTTTTCGCCCCACCACTGTAGTAACCACTTCCCCTTTCGGCTTCTTTTGCACGTCGGCCCTCTGGCAGAATCCCACCTTGATTTCTGTCTGCAAATGCAAAGGTTTTTCATTTTTTTTTTTGTGTAAGTTGGGCAAAATGCTGGCAATAGAGACGATTCGGTTGGAAGGGCTTTACAAATAGTCGCCGAAAAAGTTTTAAGCGATTTTTAGTTGGGACTAACCAAAAAGAGCGTAAGAGAGAGAGAGCGCGAGACAGAGATTTAAATACTATTTGTGGTGGAGAAAGAAAGAGATAAAAGTTTTCATAAAGTATTTTATTTCTTCACCGATAAGCTGATTTGTTTTCTTTTTTTAGCACTTAAGTAAAAATTTAATTAAATTAGCTGTAGGTGTGAAATTTAAGAGGATAGAAATATGAATAAAAATCATCTTATCTCGAATATTGCTCTGAGTTACTAAAATTATCTATAGATATTTCAATTTTTTTGAATAATTCAACTTGAAAAGTTTTAGCTTCCGGCTTTATTTCGACGATTAACTTCTATAACAAGGCTTTTTGATTATGAACAAAACGAAGAGAAAAAAGAACTTGTGCAAATGAACAGCGTTTAGATATTTCCTTTTTGGCCATGACTTTTTCTTTGAGTTTAGTTTTCACATTTTGCTTGAAAAAGTTTTTCCCCACAAATACACAGCCTTTGCCTTTGCCTTTGCCTTGACTGTGGCTGACTAGACATGATAACGCATACGCCGCGTATATGCAAATTGTTTTCACCAACCACCGCCCCTTTCCACCCATCTGCCACACACACACACATACAATATGCATGTTGGCCTTTTAAGTAAATTTGTCATTAGCATGCAATATGAAAATATGTGTACATATACATATATATATGTATCTATATCCAAAGTCAAAGTATACTTAAAGAACTCGCAATTGAATAAGTTCTCCCCTTTTTGCTTCTCATCCAATGTTCAATTACTTAAATAAAATTAATAATATATATCTTCAAATTGTTAACATTTCAATTCACATAGCAAAATTAATTATATTAAGTTATTTGATAAAATCTTTGGAAGATTAGTCTATTGATTATTAGTATGCCAAAAGAATAAAGAAAAACCAACTAAATTAAACCAATTTGAACTCAAATCCTTAACCTTTTATTCAACTTTAAAGCTATAAAATCATTTTTTCTCCCTTTTTACTGCATGTGGTTGTAATTCCCAACTAGTTTAGGCGCTGAAGTAACTGGAAAAAGCAGTGGGAATCCAAGAGTTGATTATTTACTACCTGACCTAATCAGAATTAAAACCAAAGATTTTTATGTCATTATTTTAGTTTTTTTAGCAGAAGATTTTAACAATCTATAAATCTATATATATTTTATTTTCGAACGTTAAGCCCATTTATCTGTATTTCTATTTAAGCTCCATTGATATCTCATCTATCGGTGATCTTTAAAAAGATCGAACAAAAAACAAAAATAACTTTTAATTGCGGGGATAATTTAAATTTTTTTCTTTCCCATTTTCTTTTAATTGTTCTTAATTTTTTTTGAATATTTTACACATATATTAGATGTATATAGTATCCTGATGAACTTATGTATTATATTACATATATTTCTCGTGTCAATGCCAAATTCAATGTCAATTATACATGTATAAAAGAGAATAATTTCGATAAAAGTTTCTTGAGGATTATTACAATCCAACTTGAACTTGTTGTGCCCAGTCATGCCTATTGAATATGCAAGAATTCATTTGTATCTCGCATGTACGTACGTGTAGTATCTGCAAGATACACGCATCATCCAATTTACACCTAAACAGTCATCTTGTTGTGCCTCACACCACCTCTCTCTCTCTCTCTCTCACACTGCTTCCTACTTGCTCTTGTATTATTTGTTATCTGTATGTTATTTATAGCCCACATTAAGCACTTGGCCAGCTAAAAATATATAGAATAAAAAAAATAAAAAACAAACACACACACAAACACGCATACATATACAAATATTTGCTTTGATGATGATCAAATTTGCCACACAAACGAACAAAAAAAAACAATAGAATGTATCTGAACAATTTCTGTTAATTGGCATTGACGAGAGCGTTGCCAGAGTAGGGGAAATGAGAATAGAAAAAAACAAAATTCGAATCACTTATTAGGGCCTAAGAAGAGGAAGACCAACTGGTCATCACCTTTTCAACCTGTTTCATTTCATTTGCATGATTAATGTGGCATAGAAATTGCTTACTTCCTTCCTTCAGCCTTCAACTTAAGTTAGGGCGTATGTAGGGAAGGTGGGCGGGCGTGGCATACACATTGGACCCTCTCGTTTTGTTGTAAGTAAATTCTTGTGGCGCCTTTTTAATTACAAATGAAAATTCATAATAACAGCAACAATAATAACACGGAAAATAAATGTGGCAAAGCTGATTTTTCGAAATATTTCCTTTGATTTTTCAAAATGTACTTAATGTTTATTGAATCATTTTCTTCTCTTCATGTATATATGTGTGTGTATGTGTGTGTTTATTTTTTATACCAAACCAGGAATTTTAAATCGAATTTAATTGATTGAAAAATCATGCATTCATTTCTTTTTTGTTTTTTTTTTTTTTCTTTTCTTACCCCTAAACAAATACAAATTCTGCGAATTTATCAAAAGGCATGAACAAAAATGGGTAAATATGTTTTGTGTATCAGTTGCAGTAAAATTAATAAGTACTTATAAAATGTTTTCTAATAAATTCAAAAATATGGAAAAGTATTCAAAAGTTAAGCAATGTTGTGGTACAGTTAGTACAAAACATGACAAACTTATTGGGAGAAGCTAAGCTAAGAATTTGGACAAAAATTTTACATTTTTCTGATCGTAAAAGAAAATGCGCAAAGTTTGGAACTCTCGAAAAATTTTTAAAGAAAAAATTTAAGAAAACGAAGATTGAAGTTTCATACATACATTATGGTCAACTTGAAGATTATATATGTATGTATACTATATGCACATGCTAATCCTTAATTCTGTTCCTTTTCCCCTCTTAACTCTTAAAAGGTGGTGATGTTGTAGTTCAAAAGAAAAACCTCTTATAATGCCAGGCAACTGATCTTAGATCCTTTCTCACAACATTGATTAAGTGGCCTTTTAAATATTTTCATTTAAATTAAAGTTTTCAATATGTGGAGTGTATAGAATTTTAGGCAAATTGCCTTAATCAAGAAGTTACGTACAGGAAGGACCAACTGTAGATAATTAAGCTTTATAAACAAACTTTAATTGGTTACACATTCGATACAAAATTGCAATTACAATTAAATTACAATTTTTTTTAAGTTTTACTTTCGATTACTTACAATTTCTTTAAATTTACAAATTAAATTTACGTTTTCTTCTGTTTATTCTTCTTTTTATTACAGATCATGCCAATGTAAAGAGAAAGAAGTAATAAACGAAGACAAGAGGCAAAAATTTGTTACAATGTCAAAATGCCATCAGCAGATCAAATTCTGTTCATAAATGTCACCACAACTGTGGCAGCAGCGGCATTGACAGCAGCCGTTGTTGCTGTCAACAGCAGCAGCAGCAGCGGCAGCAGCAATCCGGGAACAACAGCAACAGGAGTAGGTGGCGGCAGTGGAGGAGGAGGAGGAGGAGCGGATGGTTACTTTTTATTGGCCAGTACAACGAGCAGAACGGATATAGGTATACATCATCAGGTTACTGGTCATCAGCAGGACGGTGTTGGTCATAGGATAGGGGATACGAATTTAACAGTGGCTTTGGTCGATAGTCTGGCAACAACAGTGGCTGCGGCGGCGGCAGCAGCGGCAGCAGCAGCAGCAGCAACAACAACAACAACAACAAGCACCACAACAACAAACACACCAATATCAACCATAACCAGCAATGGGGAAGGAGGAGAATGCGGTGGCATTGATGTTCTTGAAGAATTTCATTCCAGCATATTGGGTATCCAATTGGCCGTGCCCGAATGGGAGGCACTGCTTACCGCTTTAGTTTTATCCATAATAATAGTTTTAACCATAATAGGAAATATTTTAGTTATATTAAGCGTCTTCACTTACAAACCATTAAGAATAGTCCAGAATTTCTTTATCGTCTCATTGGCGGTGGCCGATTTAACAGTTGCCCTTTTGGTCCAACCATTTAATGTGGCCTATTCGATACTGGGACGCTGGGAATTTGGTATACATTTGTGTAAGCTTTGGTTAACATGCGATGTCCTATGCTGCACATCGTCGATATTAAATTTATGTGCCATCGCATTGGATCGATATTGGGCCATCACGGATCCCATTAATTATGCTCAAAAGCGTACTGTTGGACGAGTTTTATTGTTAATATCTGGAGTATGGATACTCTCCTTATTGATAAGTAGTCCACCATTGATTGGTTGGAATGATTGGCCAGATGAATTTACCAGCGCCACACCATGCGAATTGACATCACAGCGTGGATATGTCATTTATTCGGCATTGGGTTCATTTTTCATACCATTAGCCATAATGACAATTGTCTATATTGAGATATTTATAGCGACACGAAGACGTTTGCGTGAGCGTGCCAAAGCAAATAAATTGAATACAATTGCATTAAAATCGACAGAATTGGATACCATACAAAATTCATCGCCAGTTGCAACCGGTTCAAGTAAATCACGACAATTGGTTAATTGGTTATGCTGTGGCCGTGTTGTCGGTGAACGTTTTCAATTCTCAACACCGATGATACAGAATGATCAGGAGAGTATTAGTAGTGAGACTCATCCCCATCATCATCATCATGCACAACAACAACAACAGCAGCAGTTGCAGCAACAGCAAGAGTCAACTGATCCCCAACATGTTGTCGTATTGGTTAAGAAATCACGTCGCTCAAAGATAAAGGATTCCATTAAACATGGCAAGGCCAAAAGTGGACGAAAATCACAATTATCATCATCATCGACATGTGAACCGCATGGTGAACAACAATTGCTGCCATCGGGCGGTAGTCGGAGGAATATGCCAAGCAATTCAGCTGGAAAATCGGATGCTGAAATAAGTACGGAAAGTGGAAGCGATCCCAAAGGTTGCATTCAGGTAAGAATTGAAAAGCATTTTCAATTATTATAGCATACTTATAAGGGTCATGTGTTAGTTTCATACTTTATGTTGGAGAATCGAGAAAGGAACGAATGATCGTTAAAGATCTTATATATGCTATACTTCTTTATTAAATATCATCTTTTTTTTTTTTTGTATTTCTTATTCAAAATTCTTATTATTCATTATAGGTCTGCGTTACCCAAGCCGATGAACAAACTTCTTTGAAACTAACCCCTCCCCAGTCATCCACTGGTGGCGCCTCAATTGTTATTGGCCAAACAACTGCATCGGGCAATGTGACATCATTGGAAAAGAAAGCCAGCGGTGTTAATCAATTCATTGAGGAGAAACAAAAGATCTCATTATCCAAAGAGAGGCGTGCCGCTCGCACTTTGGGCATTATTATGGGCGTATTTGTCATCTGTTGGCTGCCATTTTTCCTAATGTATGTTATCTTACCATTTTGCGATAGCTGCTGTCCCACAAATAAGTTTAAGAATTTCATTACCTGGCTGGGTTATATTAATTCTGGTTTAAATCCAGTCATCTATACTATATTCAATTTGGATTATAGGCGAGCATTCAAAAGACTATTGGGCATTAAGTGAGATTGGCTTAGAGTGGGTAATCCTGACGATATCGGATGGGGGGGACAGAAAAAGAAACGACAGAGATGGCGTGACAGGGAAAAGGAGAGGAGTGTATCTCAAAGTTTGTGCCAAACATAATGAGAGATGGTTAAATACAAAGCAAAAGCAGAGAAAGAGAGATAGGGAGAGAAACAGTGAAAGAAGAAAAACAAAGAATTACATAATGAAACAGTTGTATGATTTTCTTTTTTTTTTTTTGTTTTGTTTTAGTTTTTAATTATTCTTTGGTTGTATTTGATATCAACCCGACAAAAGTAAAGTCAATAATTATATAAGAGAACTGTGAACAGAAACAAAAAAGAGGAAAGTATTCCAAATTCTGAATGCCTGAGAATTCTCATTATAAAAATGAATCAAGCAAGTCGTCCCGGCGGACATTTACTTGTATTAAAAATCGCCATCAATTTAATACGAAATTCGCTTTAAAAAGCAAATATGTTTGTCCGATTTCGATTGAATTTGTTTGGCTATATAATTAGGTGTGCCAAGTAAGAATACGATATCAAAGATATAGCTCCAGTAATTGTTTTTTTTTTTTTCTTTTTTTTTTTTTAATTATAAGGGAAGAAGTGATCTGCCTAGACACCAGACGAATCTACTAACCAAATTTGGTAACTCCAGCTCTTCTAGTCTCTAAGATCTCGGTATTCATACGGACAAACCCTTTTACCCTATGGGTACAGGATATTAATAAACAAATCTTAGTACACAAACAACAATAAAGATAGAACTTTCGATTTTTTTTATTATTTAATAGCAAAAATTTTGGATTCTTTTGTCGGTGGTCCCATCAAAATGAACTACATTATTTTAGTATATTTTTTGTATGCGTGTGTGTGTGCGTTGGACTTCTCCATAAAAAGCCATTCCAAAGGACATGTCTGGACGCACTTAGATAAATGTAAACTATTACACATACATACATATAAACTCATAAAACAGGAAAAAAAACAAGCAAAAAAATAAAGAGGGGGTTAAACGAATGAAAAGGTATGGGGAAAAAGGGCAAAGAGGGGGAATGTCCCCTCTTTCAACTACAGCAACAAAAAAAGGCATCAAAAAATATAAACATAAAACATAAAGTAAATTGAATTTAATTAAATTAATGTTTAGGCACAAAACAATGTTGCAACAAAAAAAAAAAAAGAAGAGAAAAAAACATTAAAAAAAGCCCAACAACAACAACTTAAAAAAAGGGACAGAAATTTTCATGTTTTACAGGATAAATTTAAAAAAAATATACATATATAAATATAATATTAAATGTTAGTTAAAATTCAATGTGAGCTCAACTTCCAACCAAAAAAGAAAAAAAGAAAAAACAGCAAAACACTACAAAAAAATATTACTTTAAATATTTGTATTTAATTCTAGGTAAAACAAAATTATTAAACTTTATGTATACTTAGAAAGGCGCTTTAAGAATGTTGTTTTTTTTTTTTTTTGTTGGTTAACTAATTTAAATGGCTAAAAGCTTACAAAAATAAAAATAAATTATACATTATTAATTAAAAACCATAAACGTTTTAGCATATAAAGCAAACAGATATACCAAAAATGAGAAAAAAACAAAAAACCATTGATGTATAAATTAAATTATAAATTAAAGAATTATGCAATATTACTTATGCATATATGCAACACACCAATACCACTGTCTATTTGTATACGTGTGTGTATGCGTGTAATATGTGTATGTGTAATTTTCACTAATTAAAACGAAATGCAAACCTAAGAATACACAATATAAAAATTTAAAAAACCCCCCAAAAAAAAAAAAGACAATTCAAATAAAAGTTATAAAAACAAACACATATATATACATATATGAAAAAAAGGCGTTTCCCTTTTTGGTAAGAGTACTATTAATATTATTCTTTTAGATTGATAAACAAAAAATCAAAACAAAAAAAAAAACGTTAAAGAAGGAAAATGGCAAAAAAAAAATCAGCTGACAACGGTCAGCTGCAAAAGCTTTGCCTGCTTTTTAACAGGAGCTTTTTGAAAGCCACTTTGAATTTTGCAGCTATTGCAAGCAATAAAACGCGACAGGCATAATCAGGTTAAAAAGTAACGGAGCGGCTGAACATTTGTATGGAGAAAATTTTGCATATTTTATGGAATTTGAAAAACTCGACTGTCATAGAGCAACAACTTCATTATTTTAAATGACAAAGTATAACTGTACTTTACCTTTCATTGCCAACAACTGTTAATTTCTGACTTTCTGCTTTTGTCATTTTCACACACACACAAACTTCATTTTCACTTAACAAAAACAACAAAAATAAACGCATTGCACTTTTTATGATTATTTTTTTACACTCACTTCGCTTCTAGCCTTCTATTGCTTTTTTTATACCTCAGCAGAGACTGTGCAGTGCGCAACAAACTCTACGCCTGCGTCACTTCATTTTTCTTTTTAATTTCTTAAATTTGCAGAACGACACATCTTCAATCATACGCATTGACTTATTATTAAAATTTTAAAGATTAACTTACACAATTGAAACCGAATTTATTTATGAAACTTAAGAGGACTCGCGAAAGGAACACAACTTGCCGCAAATTGTGACAAACGAATATGGCGAAGAGAATGACAAAAATAACAGCGTTGCCAGAAAACAAATTGTGCAGAGGCAGTAGTTCTGTTTACTAGTGCGCAAAAGGATCAATTCACCAACTGCCAAAATTTCACCAAACTCTCCAACATTGGGTAGCGTTTAAAACATTTAACTTTAATTGTGAATTCTTTATCATATAGTTCTACAAAAACAATCAATTTCTGTTTTACAAGTTTAAACACTAGACATTCTAACAAAAGGTTTAGATCCACAAATCTTCATATCAAGTGGATAAAGTTCAAAAATGCCGCTTACCACGAGTTTAGCCGAAAAATAAAATGCCAACACAAGCCAAGCTTGACTAAATACGTGCACACTAAACCCGTGTTATCTAGTATTTTAACCTAGTATTTACTATGGACTGGACAACAGCTGATTTTCCCTCATTTTGTTGTTTTGACAAGTGAGAATTTATTACTTGTACAAGCCAAACCATTGCACCAAGCTGTGGTCAAGAAACCGCCGCCCTCGCTGTGATTAGAGCCAAAGAGTGAGAGATAAACAAACGAAAGTACAATTTACCTGCTTGGCATACGGGCACATTATCCCAATCAGCTGAGGATTCGCGGCACAATCTTGTCTGCCTGCCGGCAAGGGTCAATTTTAAGGATTCGAGCATTCGAATAGTAATGCAAAAACAGTGGACATGGACACAACTTCGGATGCGGTAACTACCACAAATCTAAAAACAGATATAAATACAATGTGCAGTATTGAGGTACAATTAAATGGCTCCTTCCGCCACCTGCAGTGTTCAATGTCCTCGCAAGAAAGCGAAAGTGATCTTTCGCTAGCCTTCGAACAAGAAGATCAAGACGGTGGATGTGATGAAATGCCTGCCTTTGAGATACGTGCTCTATCCCCCCATGGACGTACTCCTTCGCCTATCAATGATTTGAATCTCTCGGATATGGAGACACCGAAGCAACACCAGCAGCAACAACAACAACATAAAGAAGACACAAATAATTATCATCTACAAAGTAATCCCGATTTTGTGGCCCTGCATGAGATCAATGCCCAAATAAGTCCACCCAGCGATGCAAATGATTCCAAATTGAGTAATAAAAGCAGCAACAGTTTGGAGACCATATTCGAGGGCGTTTTTCTTCATACACCGCCACGTGAGAAGCCGCCCAATAATAGTCCCCGCTCGGCAACAGCCACATCGCGGTTTACACCCAAACGTGTTCGTGCCAATCTTATGGAACTTGTAGTCATGAAAAATATAGAAAATGGCAAAGAGAATCGATCACCACTAACTAATGGCAATGGCAAAAATAACAAAAAAGACTTTACCTAAAAGATAAACAAAAAACTAAAAAAAAATTTGAATTAAGAACCAAAGGCCATACGACGGACTCCCCGCCCCCCTCAAATTGAAAAATAAACCCACCAATTCACAATCCTAATACATTATCCTAATCCATCTCAGTCTAGACTTAAGTTTTTTTCATTAATTTACATATCTTTCCATATCTTTTTTACTTTATTTTTGAATACATGTACACACATAGTTTGTGTATTTAATGAAAACCGATTTAATAATGTTTTTTTTTTTTTCATTTGGATGTAGAAAAATAAAACAAAAGAATATTTGTCTTTCCATGTTTTAAACATTAACCATTTACCAAGAAATTGTTTGTATTGAGAGTGGGTCAGGGGTAGGTGGTAAATCAAACAATTCTACCTGAGAATTAGACTTTACCTTAATTTGCCTGCAGCTGTTGGAATGCCATAAAAGCAACAAAAATTGGAAATATGTATAGGGTAATCCCATACCATTCGCGTTCGCTCTCTCTCTCTCTCGCAGGACATAAAGTGTACACCGAGTTTAAGGATTTCTCGCTAATGAAATGTAACCTTGAAGTGCTTCCTTTGATCCTTGTGTTGTGTTTAAAGAACATTTCATGGCTTCTGATGGCTACTAAATAAAGCAGAGATTTGGAATGTTAGGATTGACTATGTTCTGGATTTATAGTGAATTTGGATTGCCTTACCAAACTACTGGAATGATCTTAGCTTTACTAACAATATCTTATATCCCATTCTTTCTTATCGATTTTACATCATTATCTACTACTCTATTTCGTGTTACAACTCCAAGAACTACAAATTTATTTCCTAAATAAAAGAATACTATATTTTTAATTGATGTTTAGCTTTTGAAATATCAAGAAAAAGTATTCAAAAACTAGAAGGATGGACTAACTTCGGCCGTGCCGAACTGCAAACTGTTTTTTAACATTTACAATGTGACAAAATCATTGAAAAACGTTTAAAACAAGTCAAACCTCTAGTACAGGGATGGCCAACTTGATTAGACCCAAGATCTACTGTTCACTGACGACACCCTGTGGAATCTACCAATTACATCGACTGGACTAATAGTCGCGATCAAGCGTTTGGCCACCCCTGCTCTAGTATATGATCGTGGCTTGAAGCAACTTTTTGGTCCGATTATTCCTATGGGAACTATAGCATATAGATGATCAATTTGGCTGAAACTTAGCCCAGGCTTTTTTATATATACTAAACTTTCAAAAAGCAAATTTCGTGAAAATCGTTTTAAAAACATCCAAGTTATTGCTCTAAAACGATATACTTGACCGATTGTTCCTATGTTAGCTATATGATATAGTCAACCGATTCTAATGAAACTTGTTAATTATGTTAGAAAGTGTATTAAACTCATAAACAACAAATTTTGTAATATTTGATTGAAAAACAACAAAGTTATTGAAGTTTAATTCTATTCTTGACCGATTGTTCCTATGGGAGCTATATGTTACAGTCATCCGATCGGGATGATTCCGAGATTTACAATGCCTACAGCAAAAAGAAGCCTATATGCAAAATTTCAGCTCTGTAGCTTTAAGGGTTTCGGTGGAGAAGCTGTTGATCCAGACAGACGGACAGAGCTCAATCAACTTAGCTCATCGTGTTGATCAAGAATATATATACTTTATATAGTCGGAAATGCTTCCTTCTATCATAGAAGTTCTTTGCGTTGCAAACCTCTGAGCAAAATTCATAAGCCCTTGCAAAACAGACAGATAGAGAAGAAAAGTCTACCTGGATAGGAGGACAACTTGCTCTAACAAAGATCGTACAAACTGTCCACTTCTAAATCAATAAACTATATACTATATATATGCATTATAGTTACCAATTTAATATTGAAAGAAAGCAAATAAACTGCAAATGTTGTTTTTGTTTTTTTTTTTCACTTAGAAAACTATATTTTTTTTTAAACTAATTCTTAAACTTTATAGCTTATAACTAATTACTTAAACTTGCTAATAGATTTGTATTTCACATACAAGTTTTATAAAAATACATATTCTAATATATATGTATATATATATATGTGTATATATAACTCTTCTTTGGAAGATCTTTAAAGTTTGGTTTCATTTTTGCCATTTGTTAGAAACGAGAAAAAAAATAGCACCAAATTTTTCAATTTGATTATAAAAGAAAATTAAAAATTATTCACATTTTCTTAGATGGTAGATATATAAAAATATAAAGGGGACGTACGTACATAGCAAAACTTATTGGGAATGCATTTTTTTTTTTTATGTTTTTAGTTTTAGAACACAAATAATACAGCGTCTTTTTTTTGGGTTGGGTTTGTTTTTGATATTTACCCACTTAGAATTTTTACAAGCTTTTCTTATATAATATAAAATCCAAAGTGAGAAGAGATAAAGTAATATAAAAAGAAATAACAAAACGCAAAATAATTTCATTGCTGTTGTTGTTATTTTCTTTTTTTTTTTTTTTGCTGCTTAGATTATATTATTCCCATTTGATTGTTTGGCTTGTGTCCTCCCATCATCCTGTAGTTCCTGTCCAATTGTTCTCATCCATTGGCCGAGAATCAAATATTCTTGGCATGACGTGAGGCTGAGAAAACTTTAACACGCAATAGACCAGGATTAATTTCCTGCCAGCTAAAAGAAAGGAATAGGTAAATTACAATATATTTGTAACTCTTATAGGAGAGGACAAAACTTCTTACCGCAAACGTCTTTCACCCAATCTGGTTTTGACCTTATTCTTTATGGTTGATACACCATTGGCACTATGTAAACCCCGTCCGGTTATAATAAATACATGCTTATAGACACGTGTCCGATTACGCAAGACGGTTATATGGCGATCTAAAAATATATCCAAACAACTGATGGCCTCAACTGCATGCAAATAATGTAAATCCAATAGATCGGGATTATTTTGCGTATGCTTATGGACTTCTATAATGCAATTGGCAGCCCGATGATTAAACGCATCAATCTTTGTCTTATGCAATTGTGCAATTTCGGAATAATAGAGTGCCACACTGCCGTTACCCTGTTGTATGGCCTGTTTTGCTTTTAGATAACATTCCGCCTTCAATTGGGAATAATGGGCGGCCATATTACGTGTCTCTTCGAAATCGCGTAAAGCGGCACATTTTGCATCCTCATTCAATTGTAATGAACGATTCGATGATGATGATGATCTAGATCTTTGTTGTTGTTGTTGCTGTTGCTGTTGTTGTTGCTGTTGTTGAGGCTGCTGTTGTTGTTGTTGCTCGTCACGTGACACATCCGGATTAAGCTGCAACAAAAAAAATTTGTTTAAAGATTAGTTTAAGATGGATTTCTAATTTAGATTAAACAATGAGAGAAAAAAGTATGCATACAGACAAATTTATCTGTAATGTTCTTCTATATAATAAAGTTTGCTATATAATGAAATAATTTCTTATTCTCTTGCTTATACTATTGTTAGTTTATATATCATATTTGCTCTCTTAGTAAGTTTCTGTTGTTGATGAAATTTCTATACAATAAAGTTTCTCTAAGTTAAAGGGAAATTTGGCTAGTTTTATGATTTCGTAAAATATATAAGGAATATGTATATAGATAAACAAATTAACTCTATATAAACATTTAGCCAATAGTTTTACAATTAATTCCTTAATTTTGTTCTTACCTTCTCATTCTCGAGGCCTGCCTGTTGATATAATTCCGCTTCACTCAAATCACTTTTCACATTACAATTGATTAGATCAACTGTTTCACCATAATTACAACCAGTTGAATCAAATATATCAAGCATTGTAGTTTTTGGTATATTTGGAAATTTCTCATATAATTTCATTTTGGTTAAATGTGTGGCTATATCATTGGGACGCCTCTGTTGTTCGGCGGCTGTTTGTTTTGCTGCCAATTCTTCTTTTTCATAGATTGATATGGCCATTTCTTTATCAAGCAATTCATTAACATTACTTGGCGATTCACGATATTCAGCATACTTTGGATGCAACAATAGCCGGGCAAATTGTTCATCATCATGTTTAATTTGTTGTCGTTGTTCCTCCAATTGATTATAGACTGATTCTAGCCATAGCATATATAATTGTTTAACTAAAACACGTGGAGCAAAAACTTTTGTTGGTGTCAATTCCTGATCGGGTGGCAAAATTTCACCCTCATATGAGCAATGTGTGCGCATTTGTTTAATCAATGTTTCACCCAAATCAATTTCCAATAGAGTATTATCCTCGGGATCTTCATCATCATCATCTGTTGTTGGTCCTTGAGTTTCAGTGGGTAAACTAATATTGGCACTGCCACTGGCAACATTTGGCATTACTGTTGGCAATGGCAACGATTGATCCAATATACCATTACGTATATCACGAATTTTACGTGTATGTTCCGAGTATTGATCATCAGCTGATGGATGGAATAGTAAATTGATTATTAATTTCTTTAGTTTGCTTAATTCTTCTTACCTAATGTAAAACAATTCTCTATTTGCATTTGTAATTCCTTATTGCTATTACTTGAGGATGGTCCATTGTTGCGTTTGGAACGCTGTTGTCGTTGCGGTTTTGGCAACATTTTTGGTGGATTATTAACCTGATTTAATGATGACATTGATGCTATATCATTATCCAGTTCCGGCAGTGTGCCGGCTGCAATTTTTGAACAATTACATTGAAATTCTTCACACTCATCGTTTGTATATAGATTATCATCTTCAAAATCTTTTGAATTTTCAGCATTTAGTTCGGATTCCTTGATTAATATATCGACAGCCCATTCAACATCACCATTACATTTCACATATAGATCCCAGAGACCAGCCACTTGTTTATTTGGATACATTTGGCGTAGATTAATGAAACCAGTTGCCTCATTTGGGCATTTGATTGAATGTCGCTGGAGTACCGATGCTGTTGTCTCCTCATTCTCATTTTTCTTATCTTGATCATTATTATTTTCCCGCAAGAGATCAAGTATGGATTTTTCAGGTGGAATTGCTGCTGCTGATCCTGTTGCTACTCCAGCTGCTGCTGCTACTGGTGCTGGCACTGCCGTTTTGTCTGTATTCTGTGACCAATAATTTGATGCATTCTGTTCATAGGGTAACCAACTTGTGGCATTGGCATTCAATTTGTAATTACTTGAATTTAAATTAATATTCTCATTTTGTGTCTCCTTTGTGGTCTGCTGATTAGTTGTAGTTGGTGGTGCCGGAGGCGGCGGTGCTGCCGGCAATGCTGGCAACGGTGGTTGTCTACGCAACTGTGGCAATGGCACCGTATATTTGGTATCCTTTAAGAGCTATCATAGAATATATATAGTAACACTTTGATATCTTTGTCAATCTGATTAAAACTTACCCTAAGCAATTCATTTACACTGGTTCTCTCATAACGTTCCAACATACGTTGGATATTCTCACGTGGCACTTGATGTATGTTCCTTTGGGCCAATTTACTGGCCGATTTTGACCAATTTGTTTGCGGTTCAAGCAATTCCAATAGATAACCATGTTGAACGGCAATTTGTACATATGGTTGCATTTCCCATATCTGAGTATTTGTATTATCGACAATAATTGGACTCCAGCCGGATGTTGCCTTCTCACGGACACGTCTCTGATTCCAGGCATGTGCCTCTGGTAATTGATTTGGATTAAATTGATAAATTTGACGATTATTAAAGAAATAATCATCGGTACTAAATATAAAATCTTTTGGAAAAAATTGTTTCTGTTGTTGTTGTTGCTGCTGATCCAATAGATGACTTTGCCATAGTAAACTTTCAGCTAATGTGGATTTACCGCTACCTGGTGGACCACGCATAATGATCATTATTTTTTGTCCAGCTTGAGCTTTCATACAAATTGCATTGAATTGTTTATTATTGCTGTTGCTGTTGTTATTGTTGCTGTTGTAATTATTATTGCCATTCAATGAGGGGCACATGCGAATGGCTGTGGAACCCGATGACGCTGAGTTGGCATATTTGGCGCTATTCGTACTCGGAGTTTCTTGCATATTTAGCTGATTTAGCAAGATTTTCAAATCTTTTGCTTGCTCCATAGAATTTCCGTCCATTGTATTTTATGCTATTGTTGGTTGATTTGCTTTGCTTTACTCTGTGGAGAAAACGTAATGCGCATTATTCTTAATGTTTCTTATCGCTCTTACACACACACACACATGCTCAGAAAGACGCGCATACACACACACAAACCTAAGTGATCCTCCTGTTATATGTACAAAATGTTCTTTCTGTTGTTATTGTTGTTGGTTTTAGTTTTTAGCCTGAAGATAAATTTTGCTCCTAGCTGCTCCACATGTCACCTTTTGTTTATAAGCCATAAATTTAAAAAAAAAAAAATCAAAACAAAACGAAAATAGAGAAAACAAAAAAAAGATTGAAGCTCTTTTATTGTTTATTTGTTAAACAAAAAAATGATTGTTATTTAATTACATTTACCCATCGCGTGCAGTTTACATGGTATATGAGATTGTCAGTATTTATGGATAAGTTTGCTCTCCTACCCCCTATTAACGGATAATGGCTATTCATTTTAGTGTGACCGTATGGTATATTTTTAAGCTTGAAAACGGCTAAATTTTTAACAACAGCCGTTACGTATTCAATATCTGTAATATAAATACATTTTTATATATGCAAAACTAAAGTTATCTTAGTTATAATAAACAAAACGAAAACTATATAAAAATACAATTCTGTAGCTGTGTGAAAATATTTATTTATTGTATCAAAATGGATTACTTAATAACTTTCAATTTACTAACTACTAGCTCTCTATATACTAAATGAACTTCTATAGGCCATAAACTTTCGGAATTTAAGGCATTTCAGATGCCGAATTATTTTGAGTCATGAAAGTTTTTTGATTTGAAAGGCTTTTTTGCTTTGCTTATTTAATCAGTAAATTTAGCTAGTTTTTTTAAAGACTTCCAATTAAAGTTGCACTATAATTTTTCCATTTTTTCTACTTTCTATAATTCATTCACCTCTTCCTCTTCTGCTCTTATGCAATTTTATCTTAAGCCGCTCTTTTCTAACCTCATTTTCTGTATTCTAACCTCAAAATATGCAAATTTTTGCTTTGCCCAAAAATAAATTTTGCTGTAAATTTTGTATATTAAAAGATATATTTTTTTATTATTTATTTATATATTTAATTTTTATTGTTTCATATAACAAACACAATTTTTTTGACAATACACAAAAAAAGAGAAAAACAAAAGGTAAACAATGCCCGCAACCAAAATAGCCGAGAAGCTATCCGTGTCTTTGTTGTTGTGTGTGTGTGTGTGTGCGTGTTTTGGAGAAGGATTAAGCAGGGATCAGTTAATTATATATTTATATATATATATTGCCATTATAAAAAAAAAAAATTATTTGATGTACTACACAGAAAAAATGTCGAAAAATTTCATTCATTGATTCCCCAAAAACCATAATCGTTTTTTTTCTTTTTTTCTTTAGAACTTGGATGATTTAGCCAAATTGAGTGCCTCGGTTAGCATACGTCCAAAATCGGCATGAACAAGAGTAAAATTCTTGACCGCACGCTCCTGTAGGAATTGGCTGGCGTTGCTCAAGTGACCGGCAATGTTTTGTACCAAACGCTTCTTGGCGCACTTGTCGAGCGTGTGGACCCAGAAATCGGTTACCTGACCGTAATTATCCTCGGTATCACCGCTGCTAAAGCGATAGACATCACCGGTGACTGGGCAACAGGTGGATAAGGCACGTGCACGTGGACACTCTTCGGGTCCATTGAACGAATTGGGGAAATAATTTGGAGCACCATCCTGATTATCAGTGACATTCATTGGACCATCACGTTGGAAATTGCTAACCTTAACACGATATGGACAATTGACCGGAATTTGCAAATAATTTGCACCCAAACGATGACGATGTGTATCCGAATAGGAGAATAGACGTCCCTGTAGCATCTTATCCGGAGATGGCTCAATACCCGGAACCATATGAGCTGGACTGAATGCAATCTGTTCGACCTCAGCGAAATAGTTTTTGGGATTACGATCCAATACCATTTTACCAACTGGTATCAATGGATATTCCTTTTGTGACCAGACTTTAGTTAAATCAAATGGATTATATTTGAATTTTTTGGCCTGATCGAAGGTCATCACTTGGATATACATGGTCCAGCTGGGGAATTTACAATTCTTGATACGATTATATAGATCCCTGATACTATAATCTGGATCACTGGAGGCCAATTGATCGGCAGCCTTAACATCCAAATTCTTAATACCCTGATCCGTTTTCAAATGGAATTTCGCATAGATTGGTTCACCTTTGGCATTAACCAATTTAAATGTATGCGATCCATAGCCATTCATATGGCAAAAACCATCGGGTGTACCACGATCCGAGAATAGGAAACACACCTGATGTGTCGATTCTGGACGCAATGTTAGGAAATCCCAAAACATATCCGGATCCTTCAAATGCGTTTGCGGATTACGTTTCTGTGTATGAATGAAACTGGGAAATAGTATTGGATCGCGTATAAAGAAAATTGGTGTATTATTTCCAACCAAATCCCAAACACCATCTTCCGTATAGAATTTAATGGCAAATCCGCGTGGATCACGCGCCGTATCCGCTGACCCACTTTCACCACCCACCGTCGAGAAGCGTATGGCCAATGGTGTACGTTTCTTCACCTTGTCAAAGATTTTGGCTGCACAATATTTGGTTATATCATGGGTAACTTCAAAATAACCAAATGCACCGCCACCTTTGGCATGGACGACACGTTCCGGTATCCTTTCGCGATCGAAATGCGACATCTCATCCAAAAAGTTGACATCCTGCAATAGCATTGGACCACGTGGACCAACCGTTTGTACGGCATCCTTAATGCCAATGGGTGAACCATGTCCAGTGGTAATTGCTCCCGGTGCCACCTGAAAAACAAAACAAAACAAGAAAACAATATCGGTTATTATACAATATATACATATATACATATAAAGGAGGTATCAGTAGGTATGTATTATTTAGAGTTCGTTCCAAGTTCAAAATGTCATCTAATCTTATCGAAACTCACTTTCCATTTGCTCCTCACCCAAAAATTTATTTATAGTTTCACCAAAAACAAAAACAACAACATAAACATAAAGATTGCGTGTGTATGGGTCTTATCTGGTCTACTATATACTATATAGCACCTTCAACTCTCGGAAGGGGGTCCAATAATTTTGGGCATATAACATTTGCATGTCATAGTGATTATAGTATTACTATATACCGATTTCTATATATATAAGCAGTTGGTAGAAGCAATTTTGATTATTTCAAGTGTCTTCAGGAAAAAACAACTTTATATATATATGTATATATAGTTATTGATTTATCGGTATTAAAAATATATGATGATTAGTTTTTTTTTTTCTTATGATTTCTATTTCTTTTTAAGAGTTTCTTTAGGCTCTGTTTCCTCGTTGTTCTTAAGCCTTAATCTTTTACTTTCTTGATTCTTAATAGATCATTTTTATCTATATCTTTTTACTTTTTGTAGTTGACCTTTTTCTTCATAAGAGAATTTCTATGTTTTTTATATACTTATGAGTCTAATTTTTTCCAATTTTTTCTTTCTATATATCTTTCTATATTACTTTTTTAAGCTTTGTAATTTCTGTACTTATTTTTTCTATATCTTTTTCTATAATATTCCTATGACTATACTTTTAATATATATATCTTTCCATATATCTTTTCTTTTAACTTTAGAAACTTTGCAGTTATTCGTTCTAAATCTCTTTCTATATGTCTTCTAATAACTTTGGAGACTATGCACCTATTTTTCCTATAACTCTTGCTATATATTATATATATTTTCTTACTTATTCCTAATATATCTCTTCTTATAGCTCTCTTAGATTCCCTCTAAATTTTCTTGCTTTATCTTTTTCTATATAATGTCTTATAGCTCTGGGATCTCGGTGCCTATTCTTCCTTTATCTCCTTCTTTATACCTTATGGGATCTTCCTATATCTCTATCTATATCTCTTTTTATATATATATCTTTCGATAAATCAAGGATCTCTGCACTTATTCTTTGGTTACTTTTCATTAAGTTTCTTCCTTTATCTCTATCTATATCTCTTCCAATATATATATTTCGATAAATCTAGGATCTCTGCACTTATTCTTTAGTTAGTTTTTGTTAAGTTTCTTCCTAAATCTCTATCTATATCTCTGTCTATATATATATCTTTCGATATTTGTTAAGTTTCTTCCTATATCTCTATCTCTTCTAATATATATCTTTCGATAAATCAAGGGTATTTGCACTAAGTTTCTTCCTATATCTCTATCTATATCTCTTTTTATATATATATCTTTCGATAAATCAAGGATCTCTGCACTTATTCTTTGGTTACTTTTCATTAAGCTTCTTCCTTTATCTCTATCTATATCTCTTTCTATATATATCTTTCGATATTTGTTAAGTTTCTTCCTAAATCTCTATCTATATATCTTTCCATATATATCTTTCGATAAATCAAGGGTATTTGGACTAAGTTTCTTCCTATATCTCTATCTATATCTCTTTCTATATATATCTTTGAATTAATCTATGATATGTGCACATATTCTTCAGTTACTTTTCGTTAAGTTTCCTCCTATATCTCTGTATATATCTTTTGATAAATCGAAGATCTCTTTATTTATTTCTTGGTTAGTTTTGATTAAGTTGAATAATTTCCTTGGAGTTATTCTTCAACTAAATACTTCTTTTTTTCTATATCTTTTCATATATGTAGAAATAAACCCACTTTATATACAGAAAATTATGAATCTTACTTTTCCGTATTTGGATTATCTTAAAGTTATTTAAAAATCGTCCAGCTCTAAAAATGAACTTGAGTTGAAAACTTATCTATATTATTTCCCATATCCCATTTAATTCTTAATCTTATAAGATCAGTTTCTAAAAACCCTACTACTATCTTAATCTCTAATCTAAAGTCTCTATATGATAAGTATTATCTTTATGTTTCCTTTTCAAAGTAATCCTTAATTCTGTTCTATAATATTATATAAACAGTTTTTGTGAAAACTTTTTCAACTAATTGAATTAATTTAAATTATTAATCATATTCGGAATTATTTAGTCATTTGTGCTTAATTTTTTATTGTTTCCATTAACATTTACTAAACCAAAACAACTAATTTTTATTCCAAAGATTACTTTCTCGATTTAATCTAATGTCGGAAGTATTAAAAATGTTCATCTTTACGCTCTTTTGGTTTGCCTCACCCATTTTTATTTTTTTTTTTATTAATCATTTCATCTGAATTCTATCTAAAAAAACAAATAGATTATATATATAAACAGATATATACTTAGTATAACTTTGCTCTCTTGCTTGGCATAATAATTATATTATTTTTTATATTACCAACAATTGCATTTTTATTGGGAGTGTTTCTATACTATACAATATATATATAGGATATATAGCTTATTTAGTAAGCAACTCGCGATATATACAATAAGACGAGAATAATGTTAACTCTGCTTGATATGCATAGATAACTATATATATAGTCTAAAAGTATTACAACAATTGTGAAATTAGTTAAGATGCCGGAAGATAATTCTCTCAGTGTATTGAAATGAATGAAATAATCTTTTATAGATTTCCTAATAGATTTGTATTTTAATGAAATAATTAAAAGGAATATATATATATAGAATATATGTATATATATATATAGACATTTAGATATCTATCACAAGCCCTGAAATCTTTCAAGTAGTTTTTTTATTGGCTTAGATTAGAATATGTTGAAATTGCGAAATTAAGTTTAAATTTTATACAAATATATATAGAATATATATACAATATAGAATCTGCTAGATATTTCTTCTTTCATGAAGGGTAAGAAAGTTCAAATTTCATTAAAGATATAACAAAATATATATACTATGTATATAATTGAATATATTTTATATTTTTTTCTAATTTTTTTATAATATTGCAAATAGATTTTTGTTTGGTTTTCTTTTTTTTTCTATCGACACCTTTGGCAGGTAACAAGTTTTTTTTTTATCATTTGTTAGTCCAAAAACCAAAAATGTTGCTTATATTTTTTTTCTTTTGGTTTTTCTTTTTGTTTTTAATTTCTTGTTCTTGTTTCTAGTGATTTGCAATCACAATTGTTTGCACTTTGAGACATCAGAATAATATATCAAGAAACAAACAAACAAAATAACAATGTGGGGGCACTTTAGAGGGCAAACACACACACACACAAGCACACACACACACATATTGCCTAGATAATGCCAACTTTGAAACTCTGCAATCGGTCCTCCTCCTCCTCCTCCTCCCCACCTTCGACCAGGGGGTATCACATTGATAAGACCCATGCAAGAGTAACATGGCAACCAGATAGAAATATTCTTTTAATTGCATTCATGTTGACGGAGAGATCAGAGACAAAGCAAAAAGACAGAACAAGGGGGGGGGGGATGGAGATGCAAATGAGGTGTTTCATGATAAATATTTGTATATATTGTATATATAAGTCTGATAGGTTTATCAACCTTTAATAATGCTGAGATTTCATATTAAGAAAGTGAATCTTATAAAAGAAAATGTCACCTTAAAAATTTCAAGAATATTAAAAAGCAAATATAAACGAAATAAAATTAAAAAATAAAGTTAAAAAAAAAAAGCTGAAACAAATTATGTACTAAAAGAAAGTATTTTCATAAAAGTTTAGATCGCAAAAAAAAAGCAATTATAAAAAAGAAAAATTTAAATTGTTTCAAAGTCTACAAAAACAATGAAAACATTTTTTTTTACATCTGTCTCAACTGTACTAAAAAAAAAAAGCAAACTTGTTTAAACTGCTGTACTAAAAACATGATTTCAACTAATTGCCAAAAATAAGTAACGTTTTTGAATCAGTCAAATTTGGTTTGTTTTGAATCAAACAGGTTAAAATTAAGCAAAATTTGCACAACAAAAACGACAGGAGAAAAAAAAAAAAACATTTTAAACAGGTAAACAATAATAATTTATAGGTTAATTTTAGAACCTGTACTAAAAAGAAAGAGTGAGAGAGATTTTAGAGGGTAAATTAATTGGATTAGAAAAGAAAATCAACTCAAAATCCTTAGAGAAAAACTAAAGATAAAAAATTTGCAGTAAGAAACGTTTTTTTAGAGGTCATATTTAGAACATGTACTAAAAAAAAAGAAATTAAAAGAGTAAAATAATTGGGCTAAGATAGAAAATCAATTCTTTTAAAAGCAAATCAAGAAACTAAAAATCAAAGCTAAATTTTTATAGAATAAAAAAAAATATTTGCTACATTTTTTAGAACTGTACTAAAAATAAAAATGGAACAACAAAAATTGTATATTAATTGGCTTAGTATAAGCAAAGACAAACAAATGTTTTAAAGGAAAACAAATATAAGAAAAATAATAACAAAATTTTCACAAAAAAAAAAAAACATTTCAAACAGATGAAAAACAAAAATTTATAGGTTACAGAGAACCTGTACTAAAAAAATATAGAAAAAATTAAACAGAAACTTTTGATTAAACTAAGAAAAGAACAATTTTCTAAACAGGGAAACTAAGATAATAAAAAACGTACTAAATTTGCCAAAATAACATATTAAACAGGTAATAAAACGAAAGATTTTTAGGTTATTTTTAGAACATGTACTAAAAAAAGAGAAGTAAGAACATTTTAATTAAATTATAATTAGAAAAGAAAATCAATTTCCTTAAGATAATAAAAATGATACTGAAATTTAAAAGAAAAAAAATGCATACAAAACAGAAGAAGTCAAAGTTTTTAGGTTAACTTTAGAACTTGTACTAACTAAACAAAAGCAGAGTAAATTGGAGCATTACAGAGTAAATGAAGCAAACACGTCGTCCCTGCCGACATTGTTTATACCCTGTACCAACTAATTATATTAAATAAAGCCGAACACTCTCGAGATCGCCATCAATTTAATACAAAATTTTCCTTAACATCGAATGCATGCCATCTCGCTCACACTTGCCACAGCCAGTACAAAACGCGCATTTGTATATCTCCTATATTTATTGTCCGATTTCGACTTAATTTGGTCAGATGATGCATTTTGGTCACATTATAAGATATGCCAAATAGGAATGTAATTCCTTAAATACTCCTCAAGTAATTCGTTTTTTCTAAATTACGGGGCGTAAGTGGGCGTGGCAAAAATTTGAAACAAACTTGAACTGTCTATGCAAGAGACAAATGTTCATACCAAATTTGGTAGCTCTAACTCTTATAGTCTCGGAGATTTAGGTGGACAGACGGACAGACATGTCTCAATTGACTCGGCTAGTGATGCTGTTCAAGAATATATATACTTTAAGGGGTCGGAAATGCTTCCTTCTGCCAGTTACATACATTTTGGCGACTTTACTCTATGGTTACAAGGTATAAAAATGAAACTAGCTAAGCAAACAATTTTCTTAAATTAAAATAAAGCTAAATTAAATTATCCATATTAATTAGAAGTTTCATAAATTTTTCTACATTTTAATTACAAATATTTTTATCAAGGGAAGAAGATTTTGTGATTCAAAAAGAAATGATTTTAGCTTAATAGCAACAATAATAAACAAACAAAGAAACAGAACAATTAAATAGAAACAAAGGTCGCTCCACACATTCACAAGAAAAATATACAAAAAAAAAATTACAAAATAATAATAATATAACAAATTTAAAAATTCCTACAATTGCAAAATGCATTTTTTTTTTTTTGTTGTTTTGTTTTGTTTTTGGTTTTATTATTAACTAAGCAAAACAAGGTCACGAACTGCACAACCCGGCAATGGGCCAGAGACGCCGATCAATCAGAGAGGGGGGTGGTGTCTATAAGCGGATATGAGATATCGAAACATATATATTTTTGGAAAAACATATTCTCACATAATATAGATTTACCACAAATGCCAATCGGATGACATAAGTGGAAAGAAGTTGCATTGATTTTTTTCCTCTTTTTTTTTTTTAGTTTACTTTGGCGTCATGCCACGCCCCTATAACCATTGCAGCATGTTGAACAAGTTTAATACCAAAACGACTACAACTTCTACTATATAGACATCGATCGTGCAACCAGTTTATGCAACACAACACACAAGCCATAGGAGGAGGAGGAGGAGGAGAAGGCCTACAAAAGGTTCACCTGAGTTTATTGACTTCAATGTGGTGTTGCATATACACACACACACACACACACAGAGAGACACACACACACACATAGCCATACATAGACTTAAAAGTCCAAGTCGAAGCCTTGGTTTTTGCTTGAATTTAATTAGTTTTAGTTGCAGTTATTTAATTAATGACAAATCAAGCGGAAATTTTTGCTCTATATTGAAGGTGAAAAATTATATGAAATATAGATTTTTTTCTTCCCTTAACGATAAGTCACTCCCACCTACTCTATATATAGGGCTGGCAGATAAACTATAGGCGATAACACGGTCATAGCAATAAATTTTCTACAATATGATAATCTATTTTGGCCCCATTTTATTTATCAAACAACAATTTTTTGCCAATTCATTAAAGTGCTTTCGATTCTCTATTATTATTGTTGCTGTTGTTGTTATTATTGTTATTGTTTTTTCCATTACATTAAAATTATAATTAAATATGTTTATACTATCGCTCTCTCTCTCTGTTTCTTTCGGTTATTTTCCAACATATTCAGATATGGATTATCTGTGAAAACGTTCAATAAAACAATTTCTTACGAGTAAACCAGGCCATTACGTGGCCTTCTCTCTTTCTCTTCTCCTCCTCTCTCTCTCTCTCTCTCTCTCTCTCTAATGTAGTCATGTCCAGTTACTCATTTGAAATTAATGTGCTAATCAGTTAAAAAGTCTAACATCTTAGCAACACATTGTGAAACTTTCAAATCTGAACTTTTGAAACCAATTTAAGTCTATCATATAGCTTTATCGCTTTCAATATACGATATATAGATATATTCCCTAACAAATCAGAATGAGCCATATGAAATGTTTGACTAGAAAGAGAGTTTTACAGACTTTTTAAATATATATATAGATTAGATTCTGCTATATCTTGAATATATATATCCGTTTAGGAAAGGAATGGTAAATTATTACAAATAGAAATCTGTATTATACCAAATTTCGAATAAATTTAAGGTTTACAAGGATATAGGATATATATAAGAAAAGGGTTCTGGACTGAAATAATATTTAGAACTATCACAGATTATAGCTATATGCGATCGTTCTTAATTTAAGAAAGCTAGAACATGTTAAAGAAGAGTTTTTCTAACAAAATTTGAAGAAAAGGTAAAAACACTTTAAAAACTAAAACCACATTATAGAATTTCAAAAAAAAAGCCAAGGAACAAAGTTCAAAACTGTTTGAAAAGTACAATAAAATATCAAGATTTTAAAAAAGAAGCTAGAACAATCTAAAAAAAAAAACAGTTTTCTTTGGATTTAAAAACCAATTCTAGAACACGAAATGAAAAAATGAATAAGAAACATTTTAAAAAACAGGTTCAAAACCAATCCTACAATTTGAGATAAAAAAAACAAGAAGATACAGGTAAAAAAATAGTGTTAAAAACCAATCTTAAATCTCCAAAGTTAAAAAAATTAACTAGAGACAATTTCAAAAACAGGTTTAAAAGGTTTAAATATGAAATTAAGATGGAGTTTAAAAATTAGTTTTAAAAAACAATCTTTTGATCTTCAAATTTAAAAAAAAAAAATTAACCTGAGAAAATTTGAAAAACAGGCTAAAAAGCAATCCTAATATATGAAATTTAGAAAAAAATAAAAAGCAGTTTGAAAAATAGTTTTAAAAACCAATCCATTAACATGAAATTTTGAAAACAGATGAAAAAATAGTTGAAAAAAATATTTTCTTGTCTCATAAATTCTTCCCAAAGGATCCTCATTTGCTTTTTAAAAAATTAAAGACAAATTATATGAAATATTATTATATTTATCACAAATCGATAAAAAAAATAAAGATAAGAATCGTCCTTTTGAAACTTAAACAAAATATTCAAATATATAACAAATATCTCCAAAATGTAAAAAAAAGGAATTAATCTAAAAACATGTTAAAAATTTGCAAAAAAAAAATATTACAAAATTTCAACTTGCACATTAGATAAATTGTTTAAAATATGAACAAATTGCTCTTCAGTTTTTACAAATTTTCAACATGTACGAAAAACAATTCGATAAACACAATTTATGATAGAATCGTAAGACATATGTATATATACTTGTATTTGAACAATTACAACACATTGCTGTTGTGTGGTGAAATCTATTTTGCACTTAAACCTATATATATACATATATAATATTGATTTTGCAAATTACAAAAACGCAATTCTCGAAAACAAATCGTGAGAAGAAAACAAAAAAAAAGGGAAAGTGCAAATAAATTTAGAGAATTGAACTTATTGTGATCATATCAAAGTTTCTATGCCCTTGCATATATCCTTTCGTCTGTATATTCTTTCTTTGTTTTAAATAAAATAGAGTTTTTACAAAAAAAATATTCTATATTTAATTTATTTACTTTTTTTTATTAGATTTTCAAGCGTTTTTCTAGGAAAAATTCCAAAAATTCAAATTTTCAAACGATTTTCCTTACATTTTGAAGACCCTTTGACAAGTTAAGTCAAAAAAAGTTTTAAAAATTCAAATCCTTAAACAATTTTTCTCTAAATTTAAAAAAAAAAACGTATTTAGAATCCGTTTCAGTCTAATCCAATAAGAATTTTCTTCGTCTGTATCCTTTGAAAGTACTCTAACTGATAATTCAAATTGGTTGAACATTTTTTCCACGAAGGGAATTCAAGGAGTGCCGTTTAAATAACATCATGCTGATCAGGAATCAATATACATATATAAAAATATCTATATTTTAGCTAAGAGTAATCTCTACAAAATGGATTTACAATATCAAATCTTAATCGTTTGACCAAAGACGAAATTCAAATCCAAAAATTGAGCAACAAAGTTCGCCTCTTATCAGCTAAACGTTTTTATTTTTTTTTGTAGTGATAAGATTTTAGTACAAACCCAAGAGAAAGGTTAATACAAAGATAGATTGGAATAGTGAAAAAGAGAGGGGAGGAAAAGAGAATGGTAGCTAATTCCACTTGAACTTTGAGCCTACAACTTGAACTGCATAAATGTTTCAATTTTGATGATCCAGATGCCAGTATATATATAGAAATATATAGAATAACAAAGTAAACTGTGTGTACAAATTATTTGTTGTTTTCTTTCTCTCTCTCTCTCCCTCTCTCTTTGTTGCCTTTCTCTTTTGGCTTGTTGTTTTTAAAGGGGGGCCCGGCGCGGTTTTTGCCCTCTCCATTTGATAGCCCCCTCACTTACCGTTTGCGAGTTTTTATAGTCAATTAGTTGATTCGAAGCGGCATCGCGTCCAGCCATTTTGAACTCCTGAATTTTTTTTTCCTTTTTTTGTTCTCACTTGTTACGAATAACCAGAATTTATTGCTTTTGGAATAACCAGAATTTGGTGTGTTAAGAGCACTTGAAATTTTTTTTGTCTGTTTTTGTTTTGATCTTTTCGTTGTGTTTGCTTGGCGTTTGCTGTTCAAGCGGCAAAAATTTTGTCAACTAAAGCGATTGCAACGCAGTTGTTTTTATATTAATTTTAACAGTCTCATTTTGGAGCATTGGAGCTATGTTAGCTAACAGAGATATTTTCATTGGCACTTTTAAAATACTGGGAGCAGCAAGTGTCATTATTAACAGCATCATTTGCGAGCACTGTTAAAG
Organism: Drosophila austrosaltans; assembly: GCA_035045865.1. Lineage (NCBI taxonomy): Eukaryota > Metazoa > Arthropoda > Insecta > Diptera > Drosophilidae > Drosophila > Drosophila austrosaltans. Next base: position 12,985,889 of record JAWNOQ010000207.1, read on the forward strand.
ACAGCTGTTAGATCAGCTGTTGAAATATTTAATAATTGTAAACTTTGTACTTTTGAAAATATTTGCTTCATAACTCAAGTTTTGACAATTTTTAGATTAGAATAAAGAATTGTATAAATTGTCACAAAGAAATTCCTTAAAATAAATTTGTGCCATGGAAGAGTCATGTATTTTTTGTAAAATAGTAAACGGCAAAATGCCCGAAACCAAATTGGAAGTTGAAACTGATGAATATGTTATATTTAAGGATATTAAACCAGCATCAAAGTTCCATTATTTGGCTGTGCCAAAAATCCATTATGAAAGCCTCAAGACACTCAATAAATCGGATGAGCAGTTGGGTAAGCAAATTGAAATTGGCTAAATATTGCTCAGTTTAAAGTTAATGCTAATCTTATCTTGTCATTTTTTTTTTGTCAATAAGTTACACAAATGGAGGAGGGCCTGAGGAAGCTCCTAACGAGTCAAGGGGTCAGCATAGACGATGCTCTATTTGGTTTCCATTTGCCACCGTTTATTACAGTGAAACATCTTCATATGCATGCCATAGCACCACGTTCCGAGATGGGCCTGTTATCCAGATGGATATTTAAACCCTCATCCAGATGGTTCCGAACAGTAAGATAGAATCAATTTTGCATATATTTTGTATCAGTCGGATAATCAAAGATCTTAGATGGAATCCTTATGGGGTTCTACAAGAATTGCTTTGCCGCATGGTGCAAAATATGATTTTTTTTTTTCAAAATTAAACAAGTTTAATCTAATTTTTAGGCTGATGATGCTCGCTTCTATCTTTATCAAAAGGAGGGATAGATGACAGAGCTTGGATAAACTTGAATTACTCTACAATTGGAAATTACTGCGTTTAAATTATAAGACAAATGAAAACAATTGCAACAATTTGCCACAGTTTAATTGTAAGCGAAATAGTAGCTCATTTATATTCCATTACATATTGTATGTATGTATGTATGTGAATCGGTCTATTAGAAAAAAAAAACGAAAAGTAATCTTTGTCCTTATAGCCTATAGTCCGCCACATTGCCCTGCCTTCAATGTAAAAACATTTCCATTAGATACTAATAAATCAATTGTGAAATTAAAACTGTCAACAAATAATTAAACATTATAACTTTAATTTCATAGATTGTCTTATAGCTAAGAATGGTTTATAAATTTCGAACGGTTTATCAACTAGAAACTATATTATGGCTAAAATGTAATCTAATATTTTCAGTTAAGTCAAGTCAATTGCTTTTTCACTTGCACATTTGTTGTCTCTTTCTTTTTGGTTAAATAAGACAAGTGAGAACAATTAATTATGGAATGCAAGCCAAGTAAATCGCTCAGCCAAATAGGGAAAGAAATCAATTGCTCAAAACTTTGGTTCTTAAGCACTATAATTGGATGCTTTAGTTCTATATAGAATGAATATAGTCATCATGTTCTCTATATATCCTGCTCATTTAGTTGTTGTGTATATATATAGAGAAATATGTCCTTAGCTAGTCAAATGAAAAAATTCCCTTAATACTTAGATTTAGCAGTATAGATGAATGCGATAATAATATATAGAAAGAATATAGTATCTAGTCATGTTATATTAGTTAACCGAATGTAGTTTAAAAGATCTATGTATCTAGATCTATATTTGTATCTAGATACCACATTAGCTATCTGAATGTAAGTTTAATAAGAATTATAACTTCTTACATACATTTGATAATCTTTTATATATATAGAGCCCTATATATCATCTGCTATAAAGGGTAGTAATACTATATATCTAATTATTTAATTACTGCCATCGGCTTGTCTTTAAAATTGTACAAATACATACATATATATCATTTATTTAAGCATCGAAATTTAACATATAAAATCGTCTTACAAAATAGCTTATTATTCTCCAGTATAATATTTAAAAGGGTTTGCATAAAAAGAACAGATTAAAAAAAAAACTCCCTAACAAATTAAAGTTGAGGTATTATTAGATTCCAAGGATAGGACTTTTATCCATGGAATCTTATAATTAGGTTATATAAAATCTGTGTTAAAAGCCTAGCGAAGTCTCATAACTTTGTATTAAGTTGGATTTGTATATATGTATATATATTTTTTTTTTTAGTGAACAAATTTTCTAACTAGATAGTAACAAGTATATAATAAGGGGAATGGGAATAGATTATCCGCCAGTTGTGCCAGCCAAATAGATATCCTGTTGCGGCCCAGTTAAACGGATTTGTCGACGCTTTGGTATGGGCTGAATGTGTGGTAATCTGGTGCCATTGACAGCATTTAAACTAAGTAAGGGTTCATCATCATCGATGGATGACTGTGTGGACTGGTCCGGTTCGGGAGGTTGTGGTTGTGTACGCTGTCGTTTGGCTGCCGCTCTTAAAGCTTCCAGAGCTGCTGCTGCTGCACTTGTTGTCGGTTGCTCCGAGTTTCTGATGTGAGAGGATGTTACATTGGTGGAACTAGATGGATGGTCATCGTTGAGCCGTCGTTTTCGCGTGTTTACATTATCCGGGGCTCTGCTTATAGACTTTTCTCTTCTGGCAAGCGGCTGAGATTGACTCTGTGTCTGGGATGATTCTGGTGTTGTTGTATCTGGCTTTTGACTGGAACTCACATCCGATATTGTGCCTTTAGACTCTTGTCGCATCTTATAATGCTGAATGGCATTTTTCACTTTGTTCTTATACACACGCTTTAATACCCTTAAGCAATTGCCGCAAATCAAAGTGCTTGCCCGAAGTTCTTCATTCAGTTTCCTTGCAAAATTGAGAAGCTCAGGATCGTCGATGGTTTTGTGTGGTAGCTGGAGATGGTGATTGCCTAAGCCGCAGTATCTTGTGCCTGGGCCGGGCGATTTTGATGGGGCTTTTACTGTTTTTGGAGTTGGGGCCATGTTTCGCCTTATAGATATTTTTTATTTCTAAGAATTTAACTTGGTTTTCGGTTGTTTTGATGTTGCTTTGCCCGCCCAATGATATTAGATATCCGATAAACAGACGCCATCAACAGCTGTTTTGTCGGCTTATCATCTATCGGAATTTTTAGCCAGATTTAGGGTAGCTGCACTAACATTATTTTCAATTTTATAATTTGAAAAGAATACATTAATCGAAGAAAAATATTCTTGTCTTTGAATATAATACGAAGCTAAATCGGATAAATAAAATAATTCTTTAAATCTACATCTAGCTTTTTTTTTGCTGTTACCCACTCACAGAGTTGCCAACACTGCAATTTGTCGGTTGAGTGTTGAATTCGATTCTTTTAGCAGTACAGTTATCGATACTTCGTTACTACCGCTGCATAACACTGGTCAGTCAGAGCGATGGAACGATGATCAACACTGGTCTTCATTTCGTCTCTTTTTTTACAAGAGAAAACACAAAAACAAAATACAAATATAAACTACATTTAACACAAAAAAGAAGAAATTAATGTATATAAAAATATAATATATTGCAACATATACATACATATATATATATATAATATATATATAACAAAGTGCAATCCATCAACTGCTATAAGAAATTTTCTATTTACGTAAAGACAGACGAGAAGAGAACGAGAAACAACAACGGCGCGTGTGAAAGAAAGAAAAAGAAAACGAAAAAAAGAAACGAAACGAAGCAAAGGCAAAACCAACAAAAAATTCCCCACACACAAAGTAGGCCAACAACAACAAGAAATCTAAAAAAAAGAAAAGAAAACTTTTTTTTGTCCAAGTGTCGAGTGTGATTTGTGTCAAACAAGTTGAACAAAAAACGACAAAAAAAATGAATTTAAATTGAAATTATAACTTGCGTTTTTCTCCTTGGGAATTTGTTGCTGTGGGGCCCCCCGCACTCCACCAAATTCCCCGTCCCCGTCCCCCATCATCCAAACTCACTAAAAGAGGAGACAAGTGAAATTTTTTCTTTGTTTCGTTTGATTGGACGCTTGCTGGCTGGCGGCAGGGTCAGCGGGGGAGGAGGAGGCACATCGCAGTCTGACAAAAAAAAAATTGAAAAAAAAGTCAAATAAAGTAAAGAAATGAAGTTGCCTTGAAACGAAATCATGAGCGTCGCCGTCGACGTCAACAGTGGCAGCGGCAGCAGCAGCAGCAACAACGTTTTTGTTGTTGTGTGTGTGGCAATGAACATTCAAAAGCAACAACTGCAACAACACCAACTACAGCAACAACATTATACATTTTTGGATTAAAACAATTTTTGCGTCGTACAGACACACACACACAGACACAGATATATGTATGTATATATACATATCTAGCTATATATCTGTATCTTCTCTGTGTTGTGTTTGCTTTTCATTTAAAAATAAAATGTAAAAAAATAATAAAGCAACAACTACAACAACAGTAGCAGCAACAACAATACCAGCAAAATCGAAAAAAAAAACAAAAAATTTTACAAAAAACCGAAAGAAAAAAAACATAAATTGTATGTTCGTTTTGGCAACATTGTTGCGGCAACATTGAGACTCTTGTTGCTGGACAGGTTTCCCATGGCGGCGGCAGTGGCAGCGGCTGCTCTGTCATCAAAGTGAAATTCAAAAAAAGAAGAAATAAAAAGAAAGAAAAAGAAACCGTTATTCAACAATTTCTTTTTTTTTTTGTGTTTGTGTTATGTTGTTGTTGTTTTTTTTTTTAAATAAGTGAAAGAAGGCAAAATACTGGTTTTTTTTTTATAAAAATACATACATACAAAGCGTCTCCCCATTTTTTTTTTTGCTTATGTGTGTATGTATGTGTATGAGAGTGTGTAAGAAATGAAATATAAAAAAAAATCGTCAAGTAAAGTGAAAAGCAATGCTAAAAGGAATTACAACAACAGCAGCAGCAGCAACTACGCACCACGACTAACAGTAAAAGTTTCTTCTACGTCAAAGTGAGAGAAGAGAAATACAAAAAGAAAAAGTAAGAAGGAAGAAAGAAAAACGTAGCGCAAAAAGAAAAAAAAGAAGCAGCAATCGCAGCGTGGGTGTCTCTACTTAACAACGGAGGAGCAGCAATTGAATTTCAAGGGCTACCACCTAACAACCTCCCCGTAATCTTCCTCATCATCATCATTATCGTTGTTGTCAACATTGCTGCTTAATTTTTATTCACATTTTTTGAGGTATGTAAAGCAAAAACAAAAACATCCAAAACTAAATAATAAGAAGCATACATAAAAAAAAAAAACTCAAAAATGTTAAACACGTTTTACGTTTTTGAGCTTTAATTAAGCTGTGTGAGTGTGTGTGTGTGTGGGTGAAAGAGAGTGAGAGGTACAGATGGAGATAGAGCGAGACAGAGCTATATAGAATAACCGTCTTTTGTGTTCTGTTCTGTTTTTTTTTTTTTTGGGTGGCATGCGAAATGGCCACAGGTGGCTTATTTACAGTTACTTTTTCAGCTGTTGTTAAATATTGATAACAGCTGCCGCCTCTGCCTCAGTCTCTGCCGCTGCTGCTACTTCTGCTGGGTGTATGTGACTTATTAAAAGGGTCTCCTCTCTCTCCCCCTCTTTACCTGTTATTTTATTATCGATAATTTTTCTTAATTAATCTAGAATTTAGCAAACTTTGGTTTATACATTTATCCACGTTTTGTTGCATAGAAACGATTAATTGTCAAATTGATATAATAAATTAACAGTACAGTTAATAAAATTTGTGATTAGCGTTAATAAAACTATATATATAGCTTACGGGAATAGGTAGTCAAAATATGAGAAATAATGTCAACTATATTGGAATGAGATCTGTTTTATATTATCGTATTACAATAAAATTATACAATTGTAATTATTTCATTGATCATTTATTATATTAACATATAAAAATACTTTAAAAATGACTGAGGAATGGAATGGAACTGAAATTAAATGTGAAGTCTTTTTGGATTTTTAATAGAATTTGCAATAATTTACCTGGGACTAATTTGAAACAATTATGTGCCATGTGCCAATATGAACTATTTTGAGAGCATGTTTTTTCCAATCAGAATACGTTTCCTAAACATTTATATAATTACGGGTAAAAATCTATAAACGAACTCAAGTTACCTTTGTATGTACATACGTGTAAAAATGTCAAAATTTTAAAGCTGCGTTTATCAAATCGTCTAATTAGATAATCTACTGGCTTTAAATATTTGATAAATTATCAAATCTGTTCATATTGTAATCATATTTATAGCCCACTTGTCAAATGGCCAATTTTGGAATATCTAATTTATTATGGAAAGTAATAGAATATATAGAATGTCAATAACTGATTAGATAATTGCATTAAACTGGCTTAAAATGCTAGCTAGATTAAATGTTAACTGGATCCATTTATGTCAATGAGACTATCCTCATCTCAATAGGAATCATAACTTTAAATTACTCATTGAAATATATATTATTCTTTATAATCTAGAATTGGTGAATTATCAAAAAATATCAATAAAATAATTCAAATTCTTTAAGTAGAAAAATAGTACCACACTTAATAAATATATTACTTGGCTATATAAGTCACGTTTGGGGTCATACCAAAAACGATGATTTCCCCCCATTATCAATTTCTGTTTACCTTCAATGCCAATGTATTGTTTACATATACATATGTACACACATTTATACATATATTTATATGTACATATGTATGTTGTATGTATAAATTACTCAACAAGCCAAAAAAAAAAAAAACAAAACAAAAAAACAAGAACTAACCTACAGCTAGCTAATCTATTCAATCGAATGTGAAATTGATAACCCAAAATGTTTGTAGAACTGGAACTAGTATCAGTATATATATACATATGTATATGTATATATGTATGTATCGGTGGAAATTGAGTTGAGGTTGATAATTATTTAGTTGTAGTTGTAGTCACTCACTCAACCACCACAAGCACCCGCTTATTCCTCACTCCCCTTTTGTTTTCTATAACCTTTTTTTTCCGTATCTCTACGCCCCATTGTACGCTTAAACGGTTTCTGTTTTTATACCCTATATGCATATACATAGATAGATATAATGATTGATCAAAAGGGGGGCATATCAAGTTCTTGATACAATCTAGATTTGTTCTTTTCTATAATCGGCAATCAAAAATCTCAGAGATCCTTATAAAAGAAGAAAGAATTCAAATCGTCATTGTTTGGAAAAAATTTTTTGTTTATTTATCAAGTATTATCTACTTTCCCCTCCTTTCCCTATTCGCTACAGGGTATTCTCTTGTCGTCATTTTGACTTGACGACCCCCTTTTATTTTTTTTTTTCCTTTTATTTTATTTTTGCTGAAGCATTTAACCGGTTTGTTTCGAAACAAACACAGAGAGTAGCAGCAAGATTTGCCAGTCAATGTGTGTGTGTATATGTGATGTGTGTGTATGTGTGTGTGTGTGAGAGAATTATCATTTTGTTTGCTGTGTTGCTGTGAAGAGGAGTGAAGGTTGTGGAAATTATTCTTGTTTTAATGGGAATCTAGTTATGAGAAATGAGCTTATTTTCGCATTCATTTTATTTGTTTTCGAGGTGTAAAATATGTATGTATGTATGTACATTCAAATCTATGGAAATATAAATCTATAAAAAAAAAAACGACAAAAACCATAAAAAACATGAAAATAAATCCAAGTTAAGGTTATCTTTAAATTTGCTATTACGAAATCATTGGAGAACACTTGATGACGTCGTCGCTGATAACCAGATGAGGAGAGGAGAGATCTTCAATGTTTTTATGCTCATCTTTAGAAGTTCTTCTTTTGAAATATAATAGAAAATAGATTGCATAAGATTGTAGTTGGAATATGAAGTAGATAGAAATTTATGTTAATTGTTCGCTAATTCTTTACTAAACATTATTTGCATTCATTTAAATAAATGAAAAAACTAAGTTAATCATAGCAAACTAAATGATCCTCTCAAATTTTCTTTAAAGTTCTAAAAACTTCAATCATATATGTGATGCATTAACATTGCTTAAAGTTTTAGTTATGTTTAAAGTTTTATTTTAATAATTCCTTCAATTTTTAACATAGATGAAGTAAGGGGGGTAAGAAGTAGTTTAAATTTTTACAGCATCAATAAATTTTTTTGAATTTTGTTAAGTATAATGATGCAAAATTTGTTTTCTGAATATTTGTCTTTTAAAATTTGTTGTCTGAATATAGCCAATTGAATAAATATGTATGTGAAAACATGTACATACAGTAGAGCCCGGTTATAACGACGCTTAAGGGACCGACGTTTTACGTCGTTACATATATCCGGAAGAAAACATTTTTCTATGGTTGCGATGTTCGTAATAGGTTTCCAAATAACACAAATTATATTTTTAATCAAAACAATTTAAAATAATAATAAAATAAATTAAATTTTTTGAATTTTTGATTATAACGACATATTTTTTTCTCGGATCGTCGTAATAACCGATTGAACTGTGAAAAATATCGTCGCTATAAGCGTTTCGTCGTTATAAACGGTCCGTCGTCGACGTACTAACAGGAGGTTCTTTCATACAAGTTTGTATGGGGACCAATCAAGACATTGAACTTTCGTCGCTTTAACCGGACGGACGCTATAAGCGGAGTCGTAATAACCGGATTCTACTGTATATCTGTTAGGTCACATCAGCTGTGAGTAAGGAGTAAAGACGTTTTTCTCAAAACTTTTCTATTTCCTGAAACTTTTAACTTACAGTTATAGCTAGATGTATTTAGCAGATTTTAGGTGTATCTTCTTGCAGAGATGCAAGGGCCTTCTCTTGAAATTGGAACAACACAAACAGAATTAACTTTTTAAATTATTTATTCTTTTTTTTTTTAATTTCTGATGCTAATTATAGTGTTTCTTTTATACCCAACACCTTAATGTACATACATATTATAGGATTCCATGTTCCATTTCTGGTTTCTCTAACCATTGCCACTGATATGTGTCTAGATATATGTACATACATATATATGTATGTATTCTAAATGGCTACTCCTATCACACACACACACACATTTTGTGAGATAGTGCAAAAATATCATCATAAATAGCCAACAGTTATCTAAGGAAAGGGCCTTGATGGTTCATTTTGTCCTGTTATCGATTGCGATAGAAATGTAAAAATACTTCCTGTTCTTCTCTTAAAAGTTATTCCATATATGTATATAAAGTTAACTTTAGAATACTATAAAATCTATGTATACATGCACAAATTTTCTATTTGCATCTCTCTTTTTCTCCTATTAAAAAAATATTGTCAAATTAAATTGTTTACACCGCCGATTTCATTTCCATTATGACTCATACCAATTAATGATAAATTATAATGCATAGATTGCGTTTATATGAGAATTGAAAAACTAAACAAAAAAAAAATAATAATAATTTAAATATGACAACGAAATGTGAGGAAGTTTGTTTTTGGTGTTTTTTTTTTTTTTAGTTTTGTTTTTGCCTAGTCAGCAAATGGTTTAAACAAAAAAAAAAAGTGGTGTGTGTGTGTGCGTGTGTGTTGTGCATCTGGCTTTGTGTGTGTAAGTGAGTGTATACACTAAAAATAAACCAAGTAAACAAATTGTTGGCAAAAAGGGCACCCCCCAAACCAGATCCAAAGTAAGTTTCATAGTCGCACTTTAAAAAAAAAAAAAAAGAAAAACTAAAAAAAAAGAGTGGGGGCTCTCCATGCGAGGAAAGCTTTATGTTTGCCCTGTGATAGGTGAAATGAGGTAGCTAAAACTTAAGTATAGGTGTTCGTAGTGTTTGGTGGTTGTAGAGACCCTACAACCACCCTATCGTTTATTTCGAATTATAAGTGAAATGCAAAACGTGTGTATTACGAAACCACAAAAGCGGAAACTATCTTGTGAGGGGGTAAATTACCCTTGACTGTTATATACCAACTTTGTGTCCTATTAAAATCTAGAGTTCTTGAAAGACAGTCGATCTATGTATATATATATATATGAGAACTTTAGTGTGGTGAAACTATGTTACATATGTATATGAAAGGCAATGAATTTTAAACCATTATAACTAAAATAATGCAAATATAGAAAGATCAATGATATCATAACTACTAGTTATCCTATTAGTTTTTTCAAAATTCAATTCAAAATTGTTTTAAATGAGTAAATTTTCCATTTTCTAGCCTTCTCAATGTTCATTTACCAATCATTTCTTCAACGCCTTAACCAATTGAGAATTATAAGACAATGAAGCGAGAGAAAGAGAGCGACAGATAGCATAGCTTATATTATCCTCTATGTCAATACAAATTTAATTACCTGATAAAGTGGTTCATAGCATATAGGAAACTGTACAAAATATTTGCAATGCAATAGCACCTAAACAGCTGATTTGACCGGATTATTAGAGCCATTAAAAATGCAAAATTATTGTACAAAAACACGTTTTTGTATGGAGCAATGTGTGTGTTATTTTAATACTGTCGCAAAAAACACAATTAGATGACTTTATCATATAGCTAACATAGGAACGATCGGTTGAAAAATTGAGTTTAAAATCAATTAATTTGTTATCCTGTTTGTTTTAAAAGAAAGTTTGGTATATATAGAAATAACTCTATTGAGTTGATCGGTTGACTGACTATATGCTAAAGCTGCTATAAAAACAATTGAATAATCGGAAAATCTCAAGCTAATAAGGTATTAATTCCATATAATACCTTCTTCCTCGGTGGAAGAATAAATTCTAATAAATTGCCTTTAATTAGTTCTTTAGAATTGTGAATAAGATTGTTTTCAAGGGTGTACAAGCTTCGCCATAGTACAGAAGTTAGCCCTTGTCCTTTTAGGTTTTTGTATAATTTCGTTTTTTTTTTTTTTTATTAAATGTATTTGTAAATGTATCTGCTTGTTTCTACCATTTTACCTCCTTTCGCCGTTTCTTCTTCTTCTTCTTCTTCTTGTATTATAACACAGATGAACAACAAGCAAAACTTTCTCCAAGACTTAAACAATTGAAACGCCTGGCTATTCAGGTCACTCCTCCTATCTCTCTCTTTTTTTTTCTCTCCCCCCTGTCTGACTGCCTTTTTCCTACTTGCTTCCTCCTACATCTTTCTTTTACTTTTTTTTTGAGTTGCTTCCTTCTTCTTCTCCTTCTTCGTTTTTTGTTATTTTAACTTTTATTGCGACATTTCATAATTTGTGGCAATTAAATCATTTTGTACGACAAATTACAACTTACAAACAACAACAACAACAACAAAATGAATAAAAGGCGGCAATGAAAAATCAACAACAACAACAACAACAAAAAATGCTAATAAATTGTAATAAAATTAACAACAACAACAAAAGCAATCTCAAAATTTTTTCGTTTGATATTGAACGTGTACACATTACTCTCTGATGCATAGTAAAGAGCATGGGGGGGGGGGGGGAACTGGTGGGTGGGTGAAGGGTGCGGGGACTGTGAGGTGGAAAAAGAGAACACCAAGAAGAAACAGAGGAGGCGATGGAGATCGAGGGGGGAAGTTACTCACACACAGTCGTTGACATTGTTATCTTAAATTGTACCGCTTCGTTTGCTTTATATACCCTACAAAAAACATAGAGCATATGAGCACATTAATACATTATATACTTGATTTGGCACTGAATATATACATATAATATGATATATTATTTCATTTCGTATCAATCGAATCAAATCGAATCATAGATATTACAATAAACTACATTTTAGGTTTTCCTTTTTAGGGTTCATAACTGATAAATCCAATTTGACAAGTGAAAATTGTCCTCCTTTACCTTTTGCCATTTTCAAGATTTAAAAAAGGGAAAAATCTAGTATAAAATTGCCAAAAATTTCTATATACATAAATCGTTTTTGCTTTAATACCACAAAATTAATTGCAATGAGAAGAAGAGCTAAAGCTTAAGACTTAAGTTAACAAAGGGTATTAGCAAGTTGACCATTTCAAGAAGCTTACGGGATTTCTTCTGTTGCTGCTGTTGTTGTTGCTATTATTATTATATTGTTGTTGTTGATTTTGTCATCATCTTAGCGGGAGAGAGAGAAAGAGGCAAAAAAAAAAACTAAGAAAAAAAATAAAAAAAGAAGGAAAAAAACGACTACTACTAACATCTGTCCGTCTCGTCTCGACGCGCTTCGTCTTGGCTCGCACTTTTTTTTTTCGTTGTTGTTATTGTGTGTATTACAACATAAATTCTACGGATACAGATACAAATATACAGCTACAGAAGATACATATACAAATACAGATACAGATATAAACGATTCAAGACGAACGGCTACGGCGGCAATTCACATCACAATTCGTATGCCGTTGGCCCCCAAAGGCGGGCAAATACACATTCAACGATCGTTGGCTTCATCATGATAATCGGAATGATCATGATGATCATCATCATCATCTGGTTTGGATCTTTTCGCGCTCATTTTAAGTTGGCTTTTGGTTGTTATTGTTGTTGTTGTTGGTTTTAGTTTAGTTTGCGTCGTTACAACATTTTCATTGCTCGCATTTTTCAATGCGGTTAACATAAAGACGAAATATCGGAACAAAACAGATATAGAAACATTTAAAAAAAGAATACATACATACATACATACATTAAATCGAGGTTAAGCGGATCATATTATAAATAATCCAAATAGTTTAAACAAATAAACTGTTAGACACATATTATAACGGAAAAATAAAACTAATAAAAAAAAAGAATTTAGAAGAAATATGAAATTAAAGAATAACAAAAGTAGTAAAAGTACAAATAAAGTATGATTAATTATATAGAATTAAAAGCAAAAGATACAAAAGCAAATTTAAAATTCAATTTGTAGATAAATTAGAAAAAATTTAAAGGGGAATTACAGGAAAATCAATTGAAAAAGAAATGGAAATAACAAAGAAAAAGTTTGTAAGTTCAAAAGAATCCAAATAAAAGCAGATAAAAGAAAGATGTGAAGAACAAAGAGATAAAAATGAAGAAAGGAATAAACAGATAAAAACGGAGAAAGGGATAAAAATGTAGGAAGAGATAAAATAAAGTGATAAAAAAGGAATAATAATAGATAAATACATGAAAAATAATATTTACATAGATATTTAAAATACAATAATAAAAACTTAAAAAAATAATGTAAAAGAAAACAAAAATTTTAAAAGAAAATGATTTCAAAAAAGAATACAGAACCAGAAAAGGAAAATGTGTGGAAAGCATAAGGAAATGGTCTTAAGAAGGACAACAAAAACTAAGCCAACTTCCAATAAATGGTAATAAATAACATTTCAATCATTTATCAATAAGTATATAAATTATGGCATTAATTTTAATAAGGAAAAAGCTTTCTACTTGATCAGTTCTAGTTCTTGACTAGTGCATATATACATACATATGTATATATCTGATTGTTTTACATCACATTTGTGAATGTTGTCTTATCAATTAGCAAACAACTCAAGTGCAAAGATAAATAATATAATCTATTATCTATTTGCTTAACCTAGCCCACTTTTCATATGCATATATATACATACATATATATATGTATGTATATGCATACAAAAATATATATAAAATTAAGAAATAAGAGAAAAACACTTCCCGTGCATTCACAATCAAATGGAATGACCCCAAAAAAAAAAGTATCTACTAAATTTCAATTAATTTTACCATGCCAAGCAAACAAACAAAAAATATAAATGCATATACATAAATTTATAATATACATACATACATACATATTTTATATGTACATATGTATGTATGTATGTATATATGTATTGTTTATATACATTTTGTGTATTTATTTCTAAAGAACATTTTTGCTTAGCACATTCTCTGTGCTCTGTGCTGCTGGTAAGTGTGTGTGGGGGGAGGGGGACGTACCCCATCATCACTCTCTTTCCATAGATTGTGGAGGTCAAGGCTAATATAATGATTTTTGGCTCTTTCCCTTACCACCACTTTACCCCTCCCCACATGCCTTTATACAGCAAAGGAAAAAAAAAAAAGTGCAAATAAATTTGTGACGCATTTTTATTTGATATTTTGTTGTTGTTTTTATTGTTATTTTCTGTTTTTGTTATTGCAAATGATATAAATATATACACAAACGAAAATGAAAAACGCGAACTAAACCGAAACCGAAAAGCAAAAGCACAAATGTGAAGGCGAATGGAATACACCGCCGCCATCCCCATCCATCCATTCATCCATCTATCGCCATCCGTTCGCCATTGTCGCCGTTGACGTTGCTGCTGCTGCTGCAGCGCCGCTAACGTTGACGCTGACGCGGACGCTAACGTCGTCGTGTATGTAAGAGCACAACGAACTTTTGCCAAATGAGAAATTATAAAACAACAAATGCCAAATTAAAATGCTAAATAAGCGCTAAAGCAACCAATAACAATAACAACAACAGCAACAACTACAATATACAACAGCAATCATTGAGAGTTGATTATTTGTTTGTTATTTCTATATGTATATATGTACATTGATTTACCGATCATTTCTTTATTTCTCTCTTTTTTTTCACTTCACTCCTCAAAACTCAAAATCTTGTCATAAAAACCAAGGTCGAATATCTAGAGGAGGGAGAAAAAATGCATTCAACATTTGGAATTTGGATTTTGGAATTTGGTTTAGGTTTTTTCTAACAATAATAGATAATTTTAAGATTATTTTACTTAATGTTGTTTTTTTTACTAACTTTTGTTCTTTTTTTCTACACTTTTATTCAGTTATATTTGTATATATGTACATATAGAGCAGGGGTGGCCAAACGGTCGATCGCGACTATTAGTCAAGGAGATTGTAATTGGTAGATCCCACAGGGTGTCGTCAGTGAACAGTAGATCTTGGGTCTAATCAAGCTGGCCATCCCTGATATAGAGTATCTCTATTACATATTCTCCACATCTCTATCTTTATCATCTTTCCACATTTCTATCTTTATCTTCTCTCCACATCTCTATCACATATGCTTTACATTTTTCTAGTCTTTCTCATTTCTTTTATCTTCTTTTAACACCTGTTCTTTTATTTATCATCCTTTGTCATCAGTCATTCAAGCTTTTTCCTTATATCTATCTATTAGTTTTTGACATTCTAGACATGTTTGTCTACCTATTGGCCATGTTTTTTTTTTACTACATACTCTTTGATTTTCTCAATGTTTGTCAGGTTTGTTCCCATTAAAATTGAATATATGTATATGTATGTATCTATATCTATTATAAAGCCAAACGATTTGAATTTAAAAGTATCAAACAAGTTCATATTTCATAGACCAATTTTAGTTTCACTTTTCTTTAATATGTATTATATCCTTGTAAGTAGAAAGTTTACAACTAATAAAATCAAGAAAATTTTCTTTTTATGGTAACACCTCCCCTAGATATGTACATATGTATATACAGTGAACGCTTTACTCGCGGACAGCTCCTTCAGACGGACAGCTCCCTTAGCCGGACGAATTTTACAAGTTTTTTAGCATGATTTTCATACAAAATCCGTTCTCTTGGGCGGACATCTTCCTTGGGCGGACAAAAATACTGGTACCGTCGCTGTCCGGCCAAGGGAGCTTTCACTGTATATACTTAAGAAGTTTACTATTAAAATAATCCCTAATAATTTTATTTTACATTTTATTTAATAGCAAAACTTCCCCTATAGTTCATATACCCCATTTCTAATCGAAAGACACAAAGAAAAATACAAAAAATAGTTGAAAATACACGTGAACGAAACACGCATAGGGGGAAAACAGTTTCATTTCACATGAAAATTTTATGAGTAATATGGCAAAAAAAAAAAAAAAAAAAATATAATCTGTTTAATCAAGTTTATTCACCTCAGAAACAAAAAAAAAAAAAAAAAAAAAAAAAAATAACAAAATAAAAATTGTTTAATTATTCGCAACTTCTCATATAAAAGATTAGCGAGAGATTTTAAAACTAAATTATTAACCTGTTAATTCATCTAGCAATTAAAGTTTTCTTTTAGTTTTGCACTAATTCTTTCATCTAGTAAAACGAAACTTGGCAAGATTGATTGTATGGGCCATTAAATAAAATGGTGGAACGCTTTTTACCAACTTGTTTGCTTTAAGGTCCAAGCAAAAAGTAAGCTAATGACTCACTCTTCACTCACTCATATAGTAGAATGGAGTATAGACAGACTACTTGGCCAAAATTTTAAACGAATTTCTTTATTTATTGTCATTAAGAACAAAACCGAGAGAGAGAGAGTAAAGTGGAGAAAGGAAAGGAGAGCAAAGAAAGCAAATTGATTGTTTTAACCTTAGTTTGTGTTGCTTTTCTTAACCCTTTTTTCTACTCTTTACCCTTTTCTTAACTTTTTCTAGTCTGGTTAACTTTTTCTTCCTTGTGTGTCTTGGTTTTTCTTTCTATTATCTTTTTTTTTGGTCATTTACTGTGGTCTATTCTATGTTTCTATTGATTTTCATTTGTATGTTTTTTATGTTCTAATTAGCATAAATTGAAACATAAAACTAATAATTCTATAAACGATTTCGATTTGTTGTCCATCTTTCAGCTTAACATTCTCCGATTTAAGGCAAACAAAATGAATGATAATGAAAATAAAACAAAATGAAATAAAAAAAAAAACTTAAGAATGAGAAGAAGACATTGAAATTAAGTTAAGAACTAAAGCTAATATATGTATGTATGTATAATATATATTTCTTAACTTAATCAATAGAAAGATAACACGTAAACTAAAAGTTTAAACCATAAAAAGAAGTTTGATGATTGGCAGTTATATTCATTCATCGATTTCTATTTCTGGGTCAATGTTATCGCTTTCAATGTTGTCTATATACATACATATGTACATACATACATGCGCTTTGCAAAAACTGATGAAATTGTTGAAACACAAAAAGAAATAAAGGAGAACACTTAGCAATATTAACAGAAAACAATAACAAAATGCAAACAGTTCAACGACTTTCTAAAGACAGAACATGCATAAAAATAAACCGACTTTCCAATGAACCACAATAAAGAAATAATACACACACTCGCACACACACACACACTCACACACACCCTCAAGAAATGAATCATGAATCAAGAAACAAAAATGAGGAAATATTTGTTGCAAACATTACAATTTTGTATAAGAAAAACTTAATTTATAATGACTAAAAGTGCATATATGTATGTAGATAGTATATATATACTTGTATAGTAGCTGCAAATTGTCCCACGTTTATATAAAACAGAGAGAGATAGAGAGGGGAGAAAGAGACAGAGATAAGAGACAAAATATTCTCAAATTCTTAACATTTTCCATTGCGGTTTTTTAGCTGCGGAGCTCGTGTTCAGTTTGAAATTTCAACCATATGTTATTCACAAAGAAAGAGACAAACATATAGAGGGAGAAAGAGATAGAGAGAGAGTGAGAAACCAAATGAGATAAGCCATGAAAGTCAAGGCGCGTGTTCACACATTTTTTTTTCTTTTTTGTTAATATAGTATTTAAATTTTAACAAAATCGCAAGAAAAGATACAACAACAACAAGAATATTATTTATATTTCTCATTTGATACCCTAAGCGTACAGAGAGAGAAAGAGAGAGATGGAGGGTATATTGGGTAATAATCTTTCTTTCAATAAAACACAAATTGGATTATTTTTAAATAAGCAACTTGAGTCAGTCTGGTTGGAATGTGCTCTTTCAGTTATACAGACTTAAAAATTAAACTAAATTTTTTATATGTATGCATATAATTATTAAAAGAAAATGAAGCAAGCTAGTCGTCCCTGCCGACATTGTTTATACCCTGTACCAACTATGTAATTATATTAAATAAAGCCGAACATCCTCGAGATCGCCATCAATTTAATACAAAATTTTCCTTAACATCGAAAGCATGCCATCTCGCTCACACTTGCCACAGCCAGTACAAAACGCGCATTCGTATATCTCCTATATTTGTTGTCCGATTTCGACTAAATTTGGTCAGATGTTGCATTTTGGCCACATTATTAGATATGCCAAATAGGAATGTAATTCCTTAAAAACTGCTCATGTAATACGTTTTTTCTAAACTACGGGGCGTAAGTGGGCGTGGCAAAAATTTGAAACAAACTTGAACTGTCTATGCAAGAGACGAATGTTCATACCAAATTTGGTAGCTCTAACTCTTATAGTCTCGGAGATTTAGATGGACAGACGGACAGACATGTCTCAATTGACTCGGCTTTTGATGCTGATCAAGAATATATTTACTTTATGGGGTCGGAAATGATTCCTTCTCCCTGTTACATACATTTTTAGCGACTTTAATATACCCTTTTGCCCTATGGGTACGGGTACAGAGTATAAAAATTTGAAATTGGCTTCTCAGATATATATACAACTGATTATATCAATTTTAATTAGTTTAAAAAATCTTAAACAGAACTTTTAAACAAACCCTTTTTATAAAGTTGATTAAGTGTACAAAAAATAGTAACCTAGATTAGTCTTCTTTAAGGCATGACTCATTATAAGACTCTCGGCATTCTCTGGAAGTGATAATCATTTTATATTATGTTAGATATTACAATATATGTATATATAAAGCAATTGGTTAACATTTGGGTTAGGATAATGTCCTGATATGATTCTTGGACGATATACTTTCTCTTAATTAAGTTCTTTCTTTGATATATGTTCTAATTATTAGTATTCAAACTAATACAAAACAATATTTCATAATGTGATCTTGTAAGACTTTATAAAGGTGAAAAAATTATCCAAATTGGATATACTAACCAGAGCAAAAGGATGGACTCCTTTGAAAATTTTTTAAATAATTCTAATTTCTATTATACCCCCCGCAAAAGTAAAATGAGTTTGATTAGAAATTATGAAATAGATGAAATGAATATTAAACAAAATAATAATATTGGAAGAGAATATATTGAAAATCTATTCTTGTTTTTCAATAACTAAACTAAACAGTAAATGATAGTTTAATCTTGTAACAAATAAAAAGTGAAACATTAAACAAAACCAACTTATTATAAATATTTCCCTTCTTTTTAATCAAAAACGTTTAACTCATTTCACTTTAATATCAATAAATTATCATATAAGAATTAGTTAAACTAAACTATGTCGCATTCCTAATTAAAAAATATATCAAATGGCTATATACATACATATGTATATGTATGTATATATGGCATCTATCCTACCCCAAAATGGGCCCGGCCCTCCATTTATTTTTTTGTGTGTGTGTTTTGTTGCCAGTTTTTGCAACTATTAATAAAAACGTTTTCAAACACAAAAAAAAAAAAAAAGGAAAATAAAAACTATACTCACGTGTTTGCTGATAAAAACAAAAAGCAGCAAAACATTTATAAATAATCAGCAGATAAAAAACATTAGCAAAAATGCTCAAGGCAAGGCCTCGGCAATCTAATTTCTAATATAAACAAATCAAAGTGAATAACGTATAGACACAACAGCAACAAGCTAAAAAAAAAATAATAATAATAATATTGTATATATATTTTTGTGAAAACTTTTCATTTTGCGCACAAATTGCTTAGACTGTCCGTTCGTTCCGTCCTATCCCGTCCCGTCTATCTATCCAACCATCTATCTGTCATTCGTTATTCATTCCGAGATATGTTTTAGGTATTTTTAGCATTTTTTGTGGGCGTGTTTCGACATTGTTAATTGTCATTTTTTGTTAGAGAGAGTGGAGAGTGAGTGGGAGAGAGAGAGAGAGAGAGAAAGAGAGCGATGTATGTTAATTTGTTTAAAAGTTCAATGCGAATGAATAGTTTATCATGAAAATAAGGGGGCAAAAACTAGCATAAATTCTAAATTTAGAATAGGCATTAAAAGTTGTTATATTAGAAAATAGTTGTACATACATACATACATTTATTATTATTTATTTATATTGTTTAATAATAAATTTAGAGAAATTCATTTGAAAGTTTTGCTACAAGAATTCTTAATGTCATTCTCCTCCTTAACAAAATGAAATAAGAAATTCCATAAAATTTTATTAGCCATTTTTGTGGGTGAACATTTATTCAGCAAAAGTCAACTCTAAACAAATTCATGAGAATCGTGCTCTTGATTTCAATCTGCAAAGAATATATACATACATACATATGTATGTATATATGGAAAACTTATTTAGAAAACACTCAAGGCTATATGGAAGCTAAAGTAACTTTATAATTCTTAAGAAAAATGTGTCTAGGTTTTGTAATAATGACTGAAATATATTTTAAAATGAATATAAACATTACAAAAATTGTTTAAAACAATAAACTTATTAAAATGTATTTCTTTGTTATTATTTACAGATCAACATGGATCCCAACAGACATCACGAATATCAGACACATCATCATCAGGCGCCGCCTTTGACGCAGACGCAGCATCAGCAGCAATTGTCACACCATCAGCACCACCAAACACATCCACATCATCCGCATCATCACCATCAGCAGCAACAGCAACACCAACAGCAGCAGCAGCAGCAGCAACATCATCACCACCACCAGCAGCAGCAACAACATCATCCACCTCCACCACCGCAACAACAACACTATCAGCAATTGCATCATCATCAGCAACATGCAAACAACTCCAATTCCAGTTCCTCCGCCAACTATAATACACATTCTCATACATCGAGTATTGAGGATCGCAGCCGTCAGGCCATGTATATGGCAACTCATCGTAATGTAATGTCAACAGGAGGATCAGTAGCAGCATCTGTTCAGCCACCGACAGGTGCTGCTACCAGTACAAGCACAATGGTGGCCAATGCTCCGCCAAGCAATCAAGCTGGTGGTGCTGATCCGCATTTACAATATTATACCTCCAATCGAGATTTAACGGCGGTCAGTAAAAAATTAGATGCACATTCAACACATTGGTCATCCTATAAAACACCGCCACCGGCACCAGCGCCGCGGCAACATCAATATCATGGCGCTGCCATGTATCCACCGCCACCCACACAACATCAGCAACAGCAGCAGCAGCAACAACAACAACAGCAGCAGCAGCAGCAACAACAACAACAACAACCGCAGCCGCCTCATAGTACAGCATATTGGCCACCAGCGGATGAGCAACGTTATGGTTATGGCAAAGCCACAGGCAATCAGCCACAATCAGGACTACCACCGCCGCCACGTCCAAGCAATAGTAATAGTAGTAACAATCATCGTTATTATGAGGATATTAAATACTCAGTACCTGCTGCAGCCAAAGTGCTCAGCTATGCACCGCCATCAGCATCAGCGCCGGCACCACCATTACCGCCATCAGCCTCGCAGCCGTCAGCAGCGGCATCTTCTGGTTCACGTAGTAACTATGATCATCCATCAACAATGGAGCATGTGGTTAATCCCATTCAACCCCATGAGCAACAGCAGCCAAGTCCAAATTATGCACGGAAATGTCCATCCCATTATGAGACACCCACAGAGCAGAGAAGTGCCAGAGCTGCCACGCCCACACAACAACATCAGAGCCTATATATGCCTATGTTTCAGACGGCCGTCAATCAGGCAATAGAGAAATATGTAAGAGAGCCTGGTCCAAGTTTAGAATATGCACGTGCCAGCAGTGGTGGTCCGTATCCGGGTAGATCAATGAATTCGCATTATTACACAAAGCCCAAGTCGATGTCATCGTCGGGGCCACCAACAGCTGCTGCTGCCGCCTATGTGAAACTAGAGCCGGATCATACACCAACAATGCCCCAATTAACAACACGATCCTCGCTCTATCATAATCCGTACAATAACCCGCAAAATTCTGATAATGGTAGCAATAGTAATAAGGAGATGCTGACAGGACTTCAGCATGATATTAATTCCTCCATCTCTTCTGTATCAGCGCCTGCCTCTTCATCCTCGTCATCGGTTACACCGCACGGTTATCCAACAAAATATGGTAAATTGGTGCAACAGCATGATACTGGTCCAGCATCAACAGCATTATCCTATTATCATCATGGTACACCATCGCCAGCAGCTGGTGCTATAGCATCACCAACACCACAGCAAGGTGTGCCACCATCACGATCCCCAGCGCCGAGTAGTGCCAACTATTCGATGCTTCAGGTCTATCCACATGGCCCAGATATATGCTGTCAACCGGGTGCCACTGCTTTGCCATCTGCTGCACCACCGAATTCTATTAAGAAAACAACAACATCGGCGGCCAAACCCAATTATCGTGCTCTAATCAATGATATGCTAAAAAGGAATACGGCCAGTGAACAGGAGTTAAATCTTCAGATTATTAAGAAAACCCTAAATATGGAGACACCCATAAGGAATCCACCTCAAGCAGTTGCCTCAAGATCTGCCAATATGCCAGTAATACAACAGTTGAATGTACCACAGTCACCAGCAGCAGCATCATCGGGTTCAGCAGCAGCAGCGACGGCGGCAGCAACGCCATCAGTATCGATACCCGTATCTGTACCTTTACCGGTAGCTATACCCTCACTGCCTGCACTCCATTCACCATTGGATCTATCGATGCGAACTGTAAAACAGACGGCAGATTCAACGGAATATAAATATCAGCGACCATCTGCAACAGCTTCGTTGCATTCATCAAGTAGTTTGGGTAGTGGTGGTGGTGGTTTGGGTTTACCACGTTTCGATATAACACCAAATTTCTCGGCTGCCACAAGGGGTACTCCAATAGCAACAACAACAACAACAATAAATCCAGGGCCAACAAGTCATACAACGCATGTTATAAGACAAAATCCAGCATTACCGACAGCAGCACCTGCATTGGTTATCAAAACCGTACAACAGATGCGTCCCAGTGTATTGGAAACGAATCCCTATGCCAAGAGGCCAGCACCAGGGTCAACATCAGCAGCATCCATTGTAGCTGGAGTAGGAACAGCAGGAGCATCTGCACCAGCACCAGTGGTTGTGGAAACAACAATAAGCAAGCCAACAACATCAGCCTCACCATTACCCTTACCCATACCCTTACCATCAACATCGTCGTCATCTTTATCGACGACACCCAGTCCTGGTCTACATAATAGCAGTAATCCCAATTATTTGGGTAGAAAACGACATCTGCAGGAGTACAATCAGGCGGCAGCTAAATTGGCCAAATTGGAAGCACAAGAGCATAATGCATCATCAGTAACTCCGCCATCAACAGTTGTTGTTGTTAATCCACCAGCTATTGCATCTACACCAATTGTGGTTGCCTCTGTACCAGTGATAGCCATTAATGAGCAGGCGCTGGCCGCCAAACGGGAACGTGAAATGCTTAAACGTGAAGTGGATATTATACCCACAAAAACACCACCACCAATGCCAACCTCAAGCCAACCGATTAAGGTGGAACAGCGTATACGCACCAAGGCAGAGCTTAAGGGTTTCACCTTTAATCCACCCGTTTTGGTTAGCTCAACCACATCAAGTGCAAATGCCGCTGCAACGCCGCCAAATCAAATAACCAATAATATACAAATTAAATTGGAACCAGCTCCACCAATTGTAACACTACCTGCACCACCATTATCTATACCACCAACATTACCATCACTACCACCACCACCACCGCTACCACCACTATCACAACCATTGCCAGTGGTTGTTATCAGTGAATTGGGTCTAGAGGATATACCATCAACGAGCTTCAATAGCAGTAGCCTTTTGGACTGGGGCAGCACCTGTAATAATCTCGTGGAACAGTTGAGTAGCTGTTTGAATAAAACACCAGTTGCACCACTCCCACCACCACCATCACCAGCATCTGTACCACCAACTGTTGCAGCATCGGCTGTACCACCATCTGTGCCAGCATCGGCTGTACCAGTGCCTATGGCACCTGTGGCACCACCACCAGCTGTTATCGTTATACCACCCACTTTGAATCCAACAATTAAATTGGAATTAAGTGAAGATGATTTGCCAGTGGCAAGGATTTTGAAGCGTCAACCTTTATTGCCACAACTGCCAGCAGATCCAGAATCGGCGGCCACAACAACCACACAATTGACAACCACAACCAATGGTATATCATCATCGGTGGGTGCCCAAAAGAAACTCAGTAAAATGGAAAGGGAGAAGAAACGTTTGCAGCAGGAGCAACGTATTGCCGCCCGATTGGGACCAACGGCAGGACACTCAAGTAGCTCGGAAAGTGATACCACAGAGTTGCATAAACGGAAAACTGCCCGTCAAAAGAAACCACTAATGCGTAAGGGTAGACCTAGAAAACATCCAATTGTCAATGAGAAGCGAAGCGAACAACAATCCCAAAGTAGTGATGAAGAGGAGGAAGAGGATGATGAGCAAAATAAAGTAACCAAAAGAAATAACACGTCCAGTGAAGAGAAGATTAGAAAGAATGCGGCCCAAACGACAACAACTGCGAATAACAGCAGCACCACTAGCACCACCAACATTCTAAAATCATCCATAACGTTAGCGCCATCAACTAAAGTAACCAGCACTCCAAAGTCCTTGAATAAAGCTTTAACAAAAACAAAAAGTGATGAATCGAGTTCCGAAGAAGATGATGAGGACGATGATCCAGATCAGGAAAAGGAAAAGAAATCATCAGCCACCACAAATAAACAACAGCGTACAACAAATTCGATTAAGAATCGTATTGCCCATAATCTCAATACTATGACACGTTCGAAACGTAAAAAGGAGCTCGAACTACAGTTGGCCAATAGTAAAGTTTTGCGTAATGATAAAATCATACGTAATTCAACGACAAAAATTAAACGAAAATATGTACGAAAAGTTGTCGATAGTAAAAAGGAAATGATGGTAACAAGATTGCGTAATAAGCAGCAAGATATTGGCCAACATCAGCTCAATGGACGTCAGAAACTGAAGGGCAAGGGTGGTGCATCTGCAACTGGAACGGGAGCGCAACAGCATCAACAACAACAGCAGCAACAGCAAGGGAAACAAACAAATGCCACCAAAACCTCACCACAGCAGCAATTATTTCTCGAAGAATATCGTTATAAGTTAGCACTTAAAATACCCCATAGTTTGATCTCCATCAATAAGCTTAATAAGGTGGCATCCTCGCTTCCCGATCTGGAGCAACGTGATCTTGGACAAGAGTTTTCCTGTTTCAAAAATCGTGGTGGTCGACCCAAAACGAAAGCAGCCAGTAAACAGCAAGAGAATTCTACACCAAAATCAATTATTGATGTCCTTCATTTGCGTGTCACGAATGGTAGTCAAAAGAAGACAACTACAACAACAGCAACAACAACTGTTTCTACAACAACAAAAACATCATTTTCAACACCATCATCATCAGGGCATAATCATTTGCAAGTGCATAGTGAAACATCACAAACATCTGCCTCGAATTCCTTATATGAGCATCCCCAACAGGATGCCCAGATAAACCCACCAAGTGTCGGTGGTGCTGGTTCTACTGTAGCTAGTGCTGGTGCTGCTGCTGGTGCTGGAGCTGGAGCTGCTGCTGGTGGTGCTATCAATAATGTGGATGATTTAAGCCGTCGTCATTTTAGTATATTTGAAACAAAAGTTTTGTCGAGTAAAACTCGTACAGAATCGAAACTTCAACAGCGTCGTGAGATTATACGTGAGATATTTGTTGGTCCAGAGCGTCCAGCTTCTGCCCCACCCGAATGTGCTCAGGATCAGGATGATAAGGAGGATGATACAACAATTAGCTATCAGAAATATGAAGAATTTCTTGATCAAATGAATCGTATGGCTAGTGCCAATAATAATAAATTGGCTCGTCGAGCTGTTACCGAATTGCCAACAGCATTTGGTGGTGGTCTTGGTGTTGGTGTTGGTGGAGCTAGTGGTGGCAATACTCCATCAACAATTGCACCACATAGTAAACGCAAGTATTTGAGACGCAAAGGTAGCTCCGGTTTTGATTACATACGTAAAAAGAAACGTCCACAGACCACACAGTCTCAACAAATACAATCCCAGCAGCAGCAGCAACAACAACATCAACAACAGCAATTGCAACAACTACATCAGCAGCAGCAGCAACAGCAACACCACCAGCAACACCACCAACAAAACCAACATACAACATCACAGTCGAACAATATTAACCATATGCAATTAAATTTAAATACCTCGGAACAACATCAGCAATCCCATAGTGCCGCCGATGATAGATTAGATGATACGGATAGCACCATTGCTGGCAGTTCACATTTGCCATTAAAGGTTAAGACTGAAATGGATGTATGTCGGGAGATCCAAAAATGGGTACTCAATAAGGGTGTTGGGCAAAGTACAATGCATAAGGCTGCCCGGCAGGGACTTATCGATGTTGTTGTCTATTGTCTGGATCGTATGAGTATGAATCCCGATCAAAAGGATAATGCCGGTTATACACCATTGCATGAGGCCTGCACACAAGGTTGGTTAGAAATTGCAAGAATTTTATTACAATTTGGTGCCAATCATTCGGAGGCCGCTCAATCGGGCATTAGGCCATTGCATGGCGCCATCGAGAATGATCATGAAGAGGTTGTACGTCTATTATTGTCCTATGGCGCTGATCCGTTGCTGGCAACGTACTCAGGTGAGGTATAGTTGGGTATATAGAAACTATAAATTAACATATCGAATCGACTTACTATATATGTATGAACATATATAGTATAAGTATTATAAGCAAAATAATTCAGTTTTGTAATGGAACAAACTATTAATTTGACACTTTCGTTACGGCTATGTTATATAAAATTGTTTCTTAAAATTAAATGATTCGGTAAATTTGATTCTCGATAGTAACAACAATATTTTGGTTTATGGTTTCGGTTTCTGCCTGAGAGACAGAGAGAGAATGGGAGAAGCTGATTTGTTAATTATTTTTACTAATTGCTTTCTCTTTTTGCTTTTTCTTAGGTCAAACCCCGCTAATGTTAGCTTCAAGCAAGTTGATGCGTGGCATTTTGCGCGCTCATCTCAGCGATGCACAAAGTGCGGCCGCTGACATCAAGCCCATGCGTTTCCAAGGACCCTGGGAGATATTTGGTATGTGGTAAATCAAGAGAAGAATCCTTATCATAAATAGTAACCTATTGTTTTTTTTTTCTTCTCTTTCATATGTCTTAATATAGATGCTAAGGAATATGGTTATGATATATTCGATAATGTACCGAAAATAGCTTGTGATATGAGCAGAGCTCTACGTAGAGAAAAGAAGGTTAAAGTGCGTAATGGAATAATGACTACTACTACTACTACAACCAAGAATATGGATGAGAGTAAAGAATTGACAAAAATGTTGAAAGAAAATGGCGAAACGAGTGCAACAAAGACTGCAATAGCAACAACTGGAACTGGAACAGGAATGGGAACGGGAATGGGAATGGGAACGGGTACGACAATGACGACAACGATGACGACGACAACAATGACAGCAACAGCAACAACAAATAAAACAACGACAACAACAACAACAATGACAACGATGATGGTGAAATTGGAGCCCGTTACCGAAGAAGAAGATAGCAATAATAATAAGAACAATGATGCAAATGTTGAGAATAATGTAGTTGTAACAAGCGTTGTGAATGTCAAGAATGAGGTTAAAATGGAAATGGAAACGAATGAAAATGACGACAATGATGATAACGGCAATGTTGATGATCATGATCAGACGCAGCAACAGCAGCAGCAGCGACAAAATCAGAATGAACAGCATGCGAATGAGGATGGCAACAAAATGAATGATAATGATAACGATAATGATGAATCGAATGGTGATATTTTTGAATTTGAAGAGGCCGATGTGCCCTTGCCACCACTGTACTTGCTCAAAGATGAGGGCAGTGATAAATGGGTACTTTTAAATGATTTGTGCAATTTACTTAAAGTGAAATCAAAGGATACGCTGTTAAATAAGGTAATAAGGGAGTATGGTAGACAACACCTTGAATTCTAAAGAATAAGATTTAAAAGTTCAAATTTTTTAAAATATATTAGAAAATGGTAAAGAAGATAAGAAATATATACGTACATACATATGTATGTAATTAAGAAATCAAGTAAACAACAGAAACGAAAGGGACAACAATTAAGTAGTAAAAAACAGAATTGAATAAGTATAACAATTCAATTTCTAAAAATAAAGATAGAGGAAAATCAAAGAGAAATTGTTTAAGAATACAATATAAAGAGGTAAAAAGATAACACAGTCAAATACATACCCAGATATAATAAAGTAATACTTTGACAGGTCTGACATACGATCTGTATAAACAAATGGCATGCGAGCTTTTGTCCACAGCAAACAATTTTGTTTATTAGAATTTCTATTAATAAATATTATTGCTTTTATATGTTCAGTTAGAGTTATAGAGTAATCCAATTATAGATCTAGGTAAAGCTATAGTTTATGTGTATCTCTACTTTTATTTATAATAATTGATTAATTATTTTATATTAATATATATATATCTCTTTCTCTTTCATTATCATGATTACTATATAGCTCTGTCCGACCAACAATAACAATAACAACAATAATAATGCTCCGGGCCATACCAACAACAACAGCAACAACAACAATAATAATAACAACAATAGTAGCAACAACAACAACAACAACAACAGCAGCAGCAACAACATCAACACACAGAAGCAACTACTGCGGGAATTCAAGATCGATGATTTTCTTGAGAAGGCCACCTGCCTGCAATTGCTCTGCGCCGGCGAGAAGCTGAATATGTTTAGCTCCTCCAAGGTTGTGTTAATTAAATACAACGACAGTGTTAAAAACTTATTAGGCGTTAAAACCATTTTAATGAAATTTTAAAGTAACTTCTCAAAGGCGAAAGCAAAAAGTACATACATAGAAACAAAAACGAAAAACCAGCAAGCAAAATGGATAAAGAAATGAGATACAGAGAAATATATATATATATATATATATATATATATATATATATATGTATAACTCTAAAACTAAATAAACTATTAGTACGAATATAATATATAAGTAGATTATATATACATGAATACATACACACAACCTTATATATATATGTATATGTATAACTAACAGTAAAGCTAGTTAAACGTCTTTGTCTTTGGAAGGCAAAGTCCTTTTTATGAAAACCGAAAGAAAAACAAAAAATGGAAAATTTAAATAAAATTAGAGCTAATGCAAAGTGATAAAAAGGTGCTATACACACTCAAAAAAAAGTAAGAACGAAAATTGTAATGAAAAAGTGAGAAATATCTAGAGAATTGAGGAGCGAATTATATATACATGTATGTAGTACGTATTGGCATCCGGAAGGAGCACAAGCACCCGATCCAATAACAAAATGGATAAACGGAATAAAAAAAAAAACAATTAAACAATAAAGGGAACGGCTGCAATTTAGAACAAACGACGAAGAAAATTATAACACAAACAATTTTAATGCCAGCCACAAGCAGCTAATAAAAATAAAATTAAAAAACAACAAATAATATAATAATATAAAACAAAAACACAACCTATACTAAACTGAAAACAAAAAAAGTCTATATATATATATCTAGGGATAATGTGTAATCTATGGTTTTTAAAAGCAAAACAAGCAACAACAAACAAAAAAAACGAAAAATCTTAGCAAAAAACAGTAATAAAGAAACAAAAAAAAAGGAAAGAAAAATAATAATAATTCAATATTTGTAATATTATATATATATATATATATATTAAAAAAAAAACAACAACAAAGGCGTATTTATGTATTATGTATTTTTAAATGAAATTATTAACATATTTAATATAATATATTAGATTATATATACATATGTCTATCTATATATATATGTATATATATATATATATACAATATATAAAATATTATTATGTAAATCAATTTTCAGATAGGTTTGTAATTTTCTATATAATATTCGTATGTAAGTTTTTGTGCAAAACTAAAAACAACAAAACAAAAAATCCAACAAAAAAAACAACAACAACAAAAGAGAAATGATCGAAACAACAAAAAAAAAAAAATAAAGGAAAAAATTACTTTTTGGCAATTTAAATGACGGTTTTTATTTTTCAAACATTGATTTCAGTCATAGAAAAAGGCAAATTTTGATCAACAAAAAAATTAACACCGAACTACCTAGTTTAAATATAAAGAACGTTATTAAGTTGCTGTACAGTTTAGTAAGGAGTTCAATTTTTAAATAAGGCGCTTTAAATTCATCGATAGCCATATTGCTTATCGATATATGAAGCGCTAATTTGGAATTATCGAAGGAGGATCGGAAACAAATTTTCATCCACAAAAGTTTAAAAAAAAACACAAAAAATAAAATTCGGCGAAACTCACGCTATCAATTAATTCTTTGCAAAATTCTTGACATCGATATTTTATCAATAACATGCTTGTTTGTATTCGAAATGAGTTTGGTTATCGATATTATTTATCGAAATATGCAAAACCAAATTGCAAAAAGCCCAAAAAATCTGAAATATGTTTGGCATTTCAAAAAAATTAAGGGATCTAATTGAGCGCAAAGGAATCGAAAAATATGCAACTCCTTTCTAAATAATGATTATTTTTTTCATTGTATTGTATTTGTATTTTTTTGTTTTTAATCTTAGTTTGCGAATTTTCGCTTTGACCGTTTGGAAAACTTCACTTAAGTCTTAGAATCTGAAGAATCTTTAATAGAAACCATTTTAAATTTGTAGAATTATTTAGTGGATACTAAATACATGCATATATAAGAACTTATCTCTTGATAAAGAAAAAAAAAAAAGCCAAAAGCCCCCAAATTGATTTGCAATTAAGCTAAATTAACTTCTTCCCGCTGTTTTCAAATTTTTCCCGCAATAGCAATTAAAAAAAACGCCAAATCTGGTGGGAAGAACCCTAAAACGGCAACACTGTCCAATAGCGGCGTGTATAACAGCATATGATTGCCGTCCTTGTTCATCAAATACGTTTAAAGGCCAAGAATAATTTGCTTGCCCTGTCCTTGGCCCCGCAATGCCATCGTTGCCCTATCCCACTATCCCATTGCGGCGTGTATAACAGTGTGTGTGTTGGTTTGTGTGTGTGTGTATATATGGTATGTTTGTGTGTGTATGTGCGGGCTTTTCTCGTCTTCTTCTACCTACGCCAACAACTTTTGCTGCTCTTTACTGTGTTCCCGTTTGTGTTGGCCTACAGACCTAATTTTTTTTTCCGCCGTGCGTTTGTGTAGAGCGGCTCCCGTGCATAGTTTTCCCTACAAATCAAATCAACAAAAAGAATGAAAAAAAAATAGAAATAAGAACGAGGGAAAAGGAAAGTGAAATTACAGCAAGAACAACAAATACTTCAACAAAAAGCGAGAGTGAAACACGAAAGAACCAAGAAAACCAATAACAATTTCGCCGTGTGTGGGTGTGTGCGTACATGTGTTTGTATGTCGTTTATATCGCATTATAACGGCGAATGCTGCAAATCTAAAATCTAAAACGTGCAATTTTTCCTCTCGATGAAATTAATACAACAAATTGCTGGGGGCTTTGCCATTGCCACAGTCATCATAGCTATTGCTGCCGTTACCGCTGCTGCTGTTGGGTGCTAGTGCCGCTGCTGCGCCTTGTTGTTGTGTCATAGAGAATTAGAGCAGCAGCGCAACAACAAGTTAAGTTCGCAAGCCCCCCCGCAGTCCCCAATTGCCGCCCCGCGCACTTCTACAACAACGCACCGTATCTCAACGTTTGTAAAGTAAATGTGTGTGTGTGTGTGTCATGTTATGTGCATATATGTGTGCGCCCGCGCATATGTGTGTCTGTGTGTAATAGAGGAATTGCAATTTATATTTTATAGGAAGAGCTTTTCGCTTGTTGCGCGCGTGCGACGTGAGTGCTAAAAAAGAAGAAGAAGAAGAATTAGCAGCAGCAGAAGTCGGCGAAAAAGAAGAAGTAGAAACGCAGAAAATAAAAGTACAAAAAAATACAATTTGCAATCAATTTTTTTTTAAGTTCTCTTCTGTTTCTTCTCTCTCCCCTTATATGTATGTTATATATATATATAAACATACATACATATAAGTATTTGCGCGAAAGAACACCACAAAAGCGAATACACAAATAATAATAAATACAACAACACAACGACAAAAAAAAAAATCGCAAATGCGTTCGGCATCAACGTTAATATCTGTGTGTATGTGTGCGCTTGTGTTTGTGTAGAGTGCGGTGAGACCAGCCAGCGCGCGCGAGACAGTGAGAGAGAGGAAATAAGCAAAAGAAAAAAACAAAAAAAAAAAACAACAACAATATATTATGCTGAAAAAGCTTTCGTCGCCGCAGCTGCTAGCACAGGCGGAAACTGTTGCTGCAAGCGTCGTTGTTGTCGATAGAGCGAGACGGAGAGAGAGCGGCGGCTACAAGATCATCTCAACATTATTATGAATCACACAACAACACAACACGCAAAATTCTTGTTGTTTTTGCGAATTCTAAGCAAAGCACAAAGCACAACAAAATAAGCAGAGACAAGCGACAGACAACAAAAATACAAGAGAATCAGCAACAATACAACAATACAAAACAACAAAAGAGCAACAACAACAACATAATAGCACTTTTGCTTTCGCTTCCAACTGGTTTCTCATACACCATCGTGCATGTGTGTGTGTATTTGCGAAAGAGTAAGAGTGATCAAGAAGGAGAAAAAGAGAGGGGATCAGTGCAGAGAATTAACTTCCAGTTCGTCTTGGAATTCCGCCACCGGCTACGCATGCGCAACAACTACAACATCGTCTGGTCTGCTGCTTACTGCATGAAAGGTAGGTAAACCTCTTGCGTGTTTTCCCTTTACCCTCTTCCCACTCATTCGCCATTCGTCTACCCACAACCCCAGTCCCAGTCCCAATCCCCGTCTCCTTCTCCCCTATTTCTTCAACTTCGTCACACTGTTCGTTTTCTGTTCTCTTCTCCTGTCATCCAAGTCTTTTGTCTAGTTGGTTGAGCTTTTGCGTTGAAATCTCTCTTGGGGTTGGAATTGAAGTTGAATGAAGTTAATTAAAGTTTCGAGAGAAGTAAATTTAATGATGACCCGCCAGGCCCAGCCAGTCAGCCAGCCAGCCCTTCCATCTGGAATATCATGAGACATATGTACATATATCCACATACATTTGTACATTTGTATGTATGTATGTATAAATGAGAAGTTTTGCAGGGCGGAAAAATTTATATTTGTTTGGTGTATATAGACAAAGGATCAGAACAGGATATTATCAATTCTATGATAACCAATTGGTAAACAATTTATAAGAGGGAGAGATAGAGAGAGAGAGAGAGAGAGAGATAGAGAGAGAGAGAGAGAGAGAGAGAGAGAATGAGAGATTTCAGAAAGAGAGAAATTTTCTCCTCAAAGTCTGTGAATTTAATTAGTAATTCGTTTAGTTAAGTTCACTGTGCATAATTCAATTAAGCATTTTGATTAAATGTAGAATGATACAGATTTAAAAAAATTTTGTTTTGATAATCATGAAAACGATGAATTTTTTTTATTGATTAACGGTATTAAGCCTATATCAAAAATTTAATGTCTATAAAGAATTCTTTCTCTGATTTCATCTTTTATGACATTATTTTTTAGCCAAAACAGGAAATAATTGTTTTCTGTTGTACATAGATACATATATACATACATATACATACATATATCGTAAGAAATGACTCTCCCCTTTAATTTTTCCACAGGGCATATGTGTTGTCAGAAGCTGTTATAGGAGGGTGGAGCCAAGTGTGAAATAGATACAGTCGTACTTTCCTAACGGGAGCTTTTCTCGAATTCCAACAAACTGCAGTAGAGCGAAATCTACTTAGAATTTCATTTTTCTAACTCGAAATCTTACTTATGAAGATTCAAACTTTTTAGCGGGACTAAGCCCACTTTGAGTTAGGAAAGTTCCACTGTCCACTTTGTTTTTTTTCTCGCTCCAATCAATGAAAGTTCTTTTCTAGTACCGTTAGAATATAAATGACCTTGACCTTGACCCTGACCCAGTTAACAGTTAGTTTCCTGAATATTTGTATGTATACATGATTTTATACATTTGACCTTGACCTACTGCTCTACATGGCAGCCAAATGGCTACATGGCCCATGTATTTACCAACACTTGACTTTGAATTGCATAGAACTTGACCTTGAGCCCATGACAATTTGCTAACTTCAATGACACAACTCTTGTCTAATAAATCTCTCTGTTCTGTTCTATCTTATCCAATTTTATTTACAGAGTTTAACAAATGTAATAAATAATTACTACTACTACTACTACAGTTACCTGTCCACAACGTAAACTATTAGGAGAACTACTACATAGTTACGTCGTAACGTACGAAAGTAAGAAACAAAAACACGCATCACACAACGAATTGTACAAAAGAAAAGAAAAAAAAACTATATAGAGAAATGGAAAGCTTTAATGTGCCCTTGCTGGCGGAGAGTAGTAGCAGCAGCAGCAGTAATCCCACTAGTTATGCCCAGCAGCAACAGCAACAACAACAACAACAACAATTAATGCAACATCATCATAAAGATCAAATGTTGGCTGCTGGCAATGCACCAACTTTAATGCCATTTTACCAACACCAACATCATCAACAGCAGCAGCAAGAACAGCAACATCAACATCAAAAGGATAATCAAAATGCAACAACAGAGAATTTCTCCAACACTATGGATGGCAGTCAGTTGGAGGATGGTGGCATCTCATTGAGTGGCCTATGCGAAAGAATGTTTGCCAGTCCAAATCCTCATAGTAATAGTAATAATAATATGTCATTAAATAACAATAATAATAATAATAATACCAACAATAATAATAATGTTAATGTTAATAACAAAGTAATTGCCGCCACCTCATCAGTGATTGGTGTTGGTGGAAATGGTAATATTGTTAATGGTATTGGTGGCCCTATAATATTGGAATCCGTTACAATGCCATCATTTGCAAATATTCTATTTACCCAAACACGTCAAACGCAATCGTCGAATGAGGCTTTAACTGTCATTGATCCAGCATTATTACAAAAGCAGCATCAACAGCAATTAGAACAGCAGCAGCAACAACAACAGCAACAACAAGTTCCTTCTGCTTTGGCAATACCAACAATTGCAATTGCAGGTACTACACCAACAATAGAATATCATCAATTGAAACCATTGGAAGTAAATAATGCAAATTTCTTAACATCAACGACAGCGCAAATTTTGGATTTTGAAACGCAAAAAGATGATAATCATATAACAACAACAACAACAATAACATCAGCAGCAGCAGCAACAATAAATGCAACATCAGCAATTCCAACAGCAACATCATCTCTTCCAGCAATAACAACAACAGCAACAAACACTGCCAATAACAACAACAACAACAATAACAATAATAATAGAAATCAAACACAAATGCGTTGCTCATTGCATAGCATTGAGGAATTGGCAGCCAGTTCTTGTCCGGCACCAGGAAAAGCAAGAGCAACAATAACAACAACAACAACAATAACATCATCACCCAATAATAATAATCACAATAATAATATAATTGCAAATGCAACGACAACAACAATAGCAGCAACAACAACAACAACAGCAGCAGCAACAACAACATTACAACAACAGCAACATCTACCACCGACAGGAACACATAGCATCGGCGGTGGTTCCGGCGCCGGTTCTGGTTCCAATCTTAGCTCCGATGAAGAATCAATGTCAGAAGATGAATTCGGTTTGGAAATTGATGATCAGGGAGGTAAGTGTAAAACATTCTATATATACATATAACTATATTTCTATACATTAATGAGGAGAATTGAATATGTTGTTGTTTCTGGAAATAACAAAAAAAAAAAACAAGATTAAAAAGGTGTGAAAAGTGAAATGCAACAAAAAAATATATATAAAATTGTGGATAAAAAATAAAAATAAAACAATGAGAACAACTTAAAGGAAAAAAAGGAGAATAACTTATACAATCGATCTACCAACAAAAACCACACAAACTTTCAATATACAAAAAATTATATACATAAAACAATAATAATTGATATATTATGATAAAAAACGTAAAAAATGGAAAAAAATTACATAAAATCAATAACACCTAAAAGTATAGTAACATATATCTACATAGATCAAAATATAGAAGGATTTTTCAAATTTCTTCAATAAGTTTTGTAGGAAGAATTCAGAAGTTTTACTTTCAATATCTAAAAAGTAAACATATATTATATAATAATAATGATAATAAACCTAAAAACCGGCCGACAAAAATAAAGTTTAAAAATAAAAAAATTCATGAAATTTGTAATATATGATTCTACATCGAAATAAATAAAGATTTTCGATTTCAATAAATCAATTTTTGATAAAAAGGATATATATAAATATGTAAAACTTTCAATCAATATAAAAAACCATATATAATAAAGTTATAAAAAAAAAAAACAAAAAAAAATAAATTTACATACATAATAACTTATCTTATGACAAATTAAAAAAGATAAAGTGAAAATATTTACTAAAAAGATTCGAAATTGTACAATGAATATAAACTTTTCATGTCAAGGATAAATTTACATTCTTTCGTTTATGTTTTTTTTTTATCTTTAGGAGATTTTGGATTATGACTTCTCCTTATAATTGTTAAATCCCTTTTATCTCTATGAAAACCATATATTTTGGGTTGAATAAAATCAACTTCATTAGCAAATTTCCAGTAAAATTTTACTGGAGCAGAACACATACTGATAGCTATATACATATGTACGTATATTTTCGATTTTGGTTAGAAAAACCAAAAGATTTCTTCAGCTTGTTCATCTTGAAGCATTTTAAGCACTTGAAACTTGAAACCATTTTCTGCCTCAATTTTCATGTCATTCGATTTGTATATTTTTTTCAAATTGAATGATAATAATAAGTTTCTCATTAAAATAAATATTTGCTTTATAATTAAACATTGTTTACATTTAACAGACATTAAATTGTTCTACATCATTTTTTTGCTATTCCTTTCTCATGGTGTTTTTTTCCTATCATCTTCCATTGGCGCCAAGTGCACTTTTAAGTGCATCTCGCATACACACACACACACACACACACACTTGTCAGCAACAGCAGCCTCTTCCACCCCGTTTCTTTGCCTTCTCCGAACAATAAAAATCAACACCATCTTTGATTCTACCCCCCAATACCTCCCACTTTTTGTACATATACATACATATGTTTGCCTGACGTCGTCGCCGTCGTCGTCGGATGCAGCCATAAAAATCCATTTGAAATGTCTATAAAAACAAAAAAAAAAAACAAAAATTAAAAAAAAAGAAGAGAAGAAAAAACAAAAAAAAAGAAAAGAAACAAAAATCAACTAACCTACTTACGGGGAGGTTCTTTTTGTCTCTTTTGGCATGCAAAACGAAGAAGAAACTATGTGTATATAGTGTGTAAAACAAATCGAAAAATATATACACTATACTATATAAATATTTCGATATCCGATAAGTAAAAATGAGAATTAGCTAGAATTTACCACTTGATGGTTAAATTTTTTGTTTCATAAACTTATATATTCGATATTTCTGTTGAGTAAACTCAATATTTCAAATGCAGGTTCAGTAAAGTTGCCAGATTTTAAAGTCGGTTATGTATATATACATATATGTATAAAGATAATGTTGCTTTGAGCTCTATATACACATACCTTGCAGATTTTTGTTTTCATA
The DNA here is from genome assembly GCA_035045865.1 of Drosophila austrosaltans. Lineage (NCBI taxonomy): Eukaryota > Metazoa > Arthropoda > Insecta > Diptera > Drosophilidae > Drosophila > Drosophila austrosaltans. The sequence continues at coordinate 13,023,646 of JAWNOQ010000207.1, forward strand.
TACATAATTTTTGGCAAATTTTCCGTTTTCTCGAGAGATAAAAAAGCAATCAAAAATTTAATTTTATAAGAAAATTTTCTTTATCATCTTTAAGGGGTTATATCTACTTGTAAGCCCAAAAAATCGTGCTTTTTTGAAAATTTTTTGTGACGAAGAAAACATAAAAGAAAGGATCATATAGAAAATGTAATGAAATTTTAAAACTTGTTACGTTTTTCAAAAAATATTGGAACGCGTAGCTCCTGCAGGACATCTCCTGGAGGTCCTCCAAAAAAAGGTGTCTTGCGGTGAGCAGGATATCTCTGGTCCTGATTATCCGAATTGCAAAAGATTTGTAAAGAGATTAGATGAATACAGGTAATGATCGAAGTATTAGTCAAAATTTCGATTTTTAACAAAATGGCGGCTTCATAAAAAACAAAATCGTTTTTTGTCGAAAATTTTTTGACTTTGAAGTGGCTTTAAAAATCGAAAAAAATTTCAGAATCCTTTTTTCTTCGATCATTACCTGGAAAAAATATCTAAGAATATCGTGTGAAAATTTCAATAAAATCGGTTGAGCCGATTCCAAGTAATCTTGCTCACCGACTTTGAAAACATAGTTTCGAGAAAAACGCTGTTAAAGTTTACAGAACTGTTAAATCTAAGTTAAAATGCGCGTATGTGTCTTCACATATTACAAATTTTTTCATAAAATAAATTTCAAATATTGTTTTGACAAATTTTTAGTGGTAATATTTTGTCAAAGAATCAATAAAGGAATGCCAATCCATCTAAGAAGTCATTTCGATTAACATATTTCTTATTAATTTCATTGCAAATCAAAATGCATTAAATATCTATTTTCATATGAAAAATAAAACTTAAAAAAATTTCTTCTATATGTAGTAGCTAAATAAATATCTAAATATATATATATCATAATGGACTGGAAATCTCTAAATTTTAGAGTCTAAATGATCGTTTTATAAAGAAGTTGGATCTGCAACATCGTTAACAAATCTTATATAGATCGTTTTATAAAGAAGTTACAACAGCAAAATCGACCACAAACATCTTCTAGATCGTTTTATCAAGAAGTTAGAATTCCAAATTCGAGTTCATATCGCTTTATAATAACGTAAGATCTAAAAAATTCTTTTAAAAATCGTTTTAATATGAATTATCAAAGTTGTGCTAGAATATCAAATGAATAAATATTTGTAAATACAATTTTTCATTAATGGCATTGAAAATTTGAATATTTAATAAAACTAACAGATTTTATCTTCTATAAATATCGCTAATACTTAACCAAATATAGTTCATATATCCATTCTATATTCTATATAGAATCAGAATTAAAACTTCATTGTCTGTTTACTTATTTTTTTTGAGGGTATTTATTAATATGCTCGTTTATTTGTCTGTCCTTCAGTCAATTTGGTTGTCAGTCAATGCAACAACAACAGCTTGTGGAAGAGGCAAAGGCAACATGAGCATCAACGGGCCATGCAACAATCAACAGAGCAGACAAACAAACAGACAGACAGACACACAACAGATGATGTAGTTGCAGTTGCAGTTCATTTTGCTGAGTCATATGCAAAAATAAAACTTGCAAAATGAAAAAAAAAACAAACCGCACACACACACACACAAACACACACACATAATTTGCTGACATTCAGCAATGTCAGTTAGCTGTCTCTCTATGCCCCGTACTCCCTTTGCCTTTCATTGCCTTTGGTTGGCCACTTTTTAAGTATTATATATACAATTTTTTTATTTTATTTTGTTGTGCAACCTTCAATGCACTTCAATAATGTGGCATGTTTGTGTGTGTGTGTGTTGCACACCTAAAAGTGCAGCTTAGTTACATTCATCCTTCGAAAGAGGCATAAATATGGAGCAAGGTCTTGGCGTTTAGGCGTTAGAATTTGGGTCAAGAGCTCATGTTGCCGCATTTGTTGTCGTTGCTGTTGCTGCAGTTGTTGTTGTTGTTGTTGTTGCTATTGCTGCTGCTGTTGCTCATTTTCTAATATTGGAGATTGGGCACAAGGATGGCGCGCGAATACAAAAAACAACAAAAAAAAAAAAAGCGAAATTGCATAGAAATTTGAAGGTCATTGTATGCATCAGCGCAAGCGAGACAAGTTCTCTTTCTCATTTGCTAACTCTCTCTCTCTCTCTCTATCTATCTCTCGTTTTTTTGCTCTGCCTCGCTGTCTCCCTCTCTCTCTCTCTCTCTCTGTGTGAGTGTATGTTCTGCCTCAGTTGATTTTATTTGCCGCCGCCGCACACTTGCAGCAACGTCGCGCTTTGCCGGCTGACATTGACATAGATTGCAACGTAGCGTCGCTGCTATTGCTGCCGTTGTTTCTGTTGTTGTTGTTATTGCTGTTGTTATAGTTGTTGCTGTTGTTGTCGTCGCCGTCGTCTATGTGCACCTCAAAGGATTTAAAATGGGTCAAAGTCAGCCAGCTTGTTGCATTTTATATAGCAAACGAGGTCAATAACGACGCAAATTGGGGCATGACATTGGTCGACTATAGATTTTTTTAGCTCTTCATTGTGTGTGTGTTGCAAGGTTTTCTAATTTATATGCGAAGGTTACAACAGCTTCAAGGATGCACATATATATATATATATATTGAATTATCCTGTCTTTGTCCTTGCTGCTGGTCTGCCAGCAGCTCTCTAAGGTCGTCCCACAAATATTCAAATTATGTCTGGCCCATGCCATTTTGTATACTGACGACCTTCAGGGCGGGTTGTGTGGGTGGGTGGGTGGTTTTATGGTTGTATGGCTGGTTTGTCGATTGTTGGGGTAGGTAAAGCTAACAAGGTAGGATTTCATTTATTTTCATTTATAGATTTTCCCCAGCTTTGATTTGACTTTGAAATGGGATTTTTTCTCTCTCTCTCTTGTTGGTTTTTTCTTCTTCTCTCCTTTAACCGTTTGCCTGCCATTGGCAAGGTATTTAAATTTTATGGTTAAAGCAATGGATGGCAAATTCTTTACATGGCTTACTTTTGTTATTTCAAATTATTGCAACACATTTCTTTTAACGGATTTTGTCCATTGTATGTCCCCCCAAAAGTATGCAATGAAAATGTTTTAAACCTCAATAAGCTCAACATAATCCAAGGAATGTTTAGTTTTCTTTTTATAATAAGAAAACTGTTTAAATAGATCTGTTACACTATATATATATATATAGGAATGTTCCATTTACAGATTTTTTTACCTGAACAAACTATATAAACTTGTATAAAAATTAACAAAATTATTCTATATACAAAAGTGCATAAGAAGAACCCGATAGGATGAGAAGGGGAGAGGTGTAAAGGGGTAGGATAATAGGAAGGTTTTTAGCTTCAATAATAACCCAATTACTAAGCCACTTAGTTAAACAATTTGCAAAACAAAACAAAATGCCAGAAATCCCACTCTTACCCCTTCCACCCACCCTCTTCTAACACAGCTGCGTCCATCATATTGCTGGCTGTCTGCCCTTCATCTGGACAATGCCTAACTAAATAGTCGGTACTCCGTCCCCATCCCTCTCTCTCTTGTGTGTGTGTGTGTGTGAGAGAGTAATTGATTTCATTAGACTTAAGTATTATTGTTCATTTGTTTCGTTTCAACGCGTTTTTCCAAAGGCGAAGGGCGGTCGGATTAAAGCCAACTTGATATTCAATGTTCCATTCTTGATTGCATTTACAAGATTTCTGATCGCTTGACTAAACTGAAAATAATGTGTGTGTATGCGGGGTGTGTGTGTGTTTTGTGTTCAATTACAAATTTGCGGTTTGCCCATTGTGTAGTAAAAATGGCTGAGAATTGAAACAAAAGAACTTAAAAACATAACACAAAGTGGAATGACCAAACTGGAGGATAAATAGAATGTGAGGGATTTTTTTTATATATTTTGTTTTTGTTCGAGTTTTAAACATTTTGCTTTTGTTGTAGCTCTTTTTTTTGTTTTTGTTTTTTTGTTGTATTCAATTTCAATTAATTGCTAATTGTTGGCTAATTGGATTTGTTTAACTTTTAATTTAAAACAAAAATACCAAATCGTTTTCAATGTGAATTTAAAATAAAACAGCAAAATAAAAAATTCTGAAATCAATTAGGCGACCAGAAAATTTGCCATGCGAAGGTGCAATGCAAATTTTAATGACTTTTAATGTAAATGCAACGTTTAAGATTACTTAATTGTTATTGTTTTTTATATTATTGTTTTGATTAACCGATAGATCTTTGATTTTGATTGTATATCCATTGATATCGTCAACTGAGGGCTAACTTTAGTTTATCCTAACCAAACTTTTAACTATTATGTTACCGTTAGGTTTCAGTGTTGGCTAACTGAAACGGTTTATCGTTATCTTTAATGATATAAAAACATTAACTAATTTCTTACATTTAACAAGATTATTAAACTTTTCTTTTGATAACAACAGTCTTAACGGTTTTAGCTATGTATGTATATATAGTTATAAATATTCCCTTATCGATATATTTGATATACTAAGTAACGATATTTTCTATAGGTTCTTCTTATCTATTAATTTCAAAATTTATTTATAACTATATAAATAATATAACTCAAATTAAATATGTATTCATCTCTGTACTTATATATCAACCGTTATAAATATCTTTCACATCAATTCAACTTGAACTAAATTTGCAATTTGCAATTTGCATTTTAATTTTGCATAGTTTTTTTTTGTTTTGTTTTGTTTAGTTTAGTTAGTTACTTAATGTTAGTTGGTGCATTATTATTATTACATTTTGATTGCTGTTAACCTTAAAGTTAAATCAAAAACGAATTGAAAATGCCATTGAGAATGAGTCTCAGTGTCTGGGGCGGGCGTCTCCAACGACTATCTCACTCTCTCTCTCTCACACTGCCTCCCCCTTACAGTGCAGTGTCTCCTACGTTGGAAAAACTGTGCTAATGGGTCGCCAGTTGACCCTGTGCTACATATTTTCTGGTCAGAGTTGCTTTTGTACTAATTTTATTTTTCCTTTTTGCGCTTTTTGTTTTTGTTCTGTTTATGCATTTGCAATTGCAATTTTAGCCAATGGATAGGAAAGAGATAGCAATAGCTGTGCAATTGATGAGTATGGGAAAGAGAGAGGGAGAGAAAGAGGGCAACTGAAAGAGAGAGAGAGAGAGAGAGGGAGAGAGCACACATTGATTTTCCTCTTCTGTATGGGTTTGGTGGCTGTCTGTCTGTGTGTGTGTGTGTGCGTGTGTGTACCCTGACCTAGTTACATTTATGCATTATATATATTGTATATATATTTATATATATATAATAATGTTTTTTTTTTGCATCTTGTTTATTTGTTTGATTTATTGACAGTTAAAACTCAGCAGCTGGTGCGTCATTTAATTTAATTCAATTTAATTAATTTAATAAAAATTTGGTTTTTATCTCTACATTTTCCACTTTAATCCCCTCCCCCCAACCTCACACCCCTCTGTCGCTCACTGTGTCTCTTTTTTTTTTTTATCTTTGTATGCCTACCCCTTTATGTAAGCTGGTTATTTCTATACCCTGTAAATGGTAGAGTATATTGACATCAGGCAGCTTTAAAGAGCATTACATAGTCGTCTAACAAAACCGCAATCCTTACTAACTCAATGCCTTCATAATCGGATTTTAGATCGGATTTGATTGCAGATTGAAGTACAGTGAAATCTTTATAAGTGATACCAAGAGATATATATATATATAGTTTTTTCATATTTGTAGATTATAATCAATCAAATTTCTATGCCTTAAAGTTAGAGGGTATTTCAAAGTCGATGTAATGTTTGGCTTACGGTATTTTTCTATACAACTTGTAATTGCTAAATACGTAACAAGTTTTATTTGTGTTTTTATTTTTTCATTATTTTTTTTTGTTGTTGTTGTTGTTGTTTCTATTTCTATATTGTTTTTTGTGTCCAGTTTTTGATGTTGTTATTGTTTTTCCTCTTGCTGTATATTCTTTTGCTCGATTTTTTTTTGCGCTGTAACAAATTGTCAAAACTCAACTTCGTTTCGTTTCGCTTCGCTACATCTTATCTGCTAATAAGGTTGTGTTTTCACTTATCACTCTTGGCGTATACGTAATGTCAGAAAAATGCTTTTTATATTACGTATACGTCATGTGTACACATATAAACAACAACAACAATGTAGTTGTAGTTGATGAAGAAGAAGATAACAAAACTAAGCTTGTAGGGTAGAGAGAAATATATAGAATGCTTAACCTGAATTATCCTTAAGTGGGGGGAAATTCCAATTTCCAATAACATTTCATACCATAAATTGTTGATTATATTGCCATTTTCAGTGCAATACAATTTGAGTGAATTTGCAACGATTTCAACCCTATGAAAAGTTGAATCATTTTAAAGTTTTTAAAAGTTTCTAAATTATTATTTATCTGTCCTCAGATATAATACAGATTGCCCATAAAATGAACAAGTTTACTTCCTTCCTTCTTTGTTTGGATTATACACAAATTTTGCAAGCTACTTTTAGGAATTATAAACAAAAATAAGAAAAAAAAAATAGCAAAGTGTTTTTTTTTTTTTTTTTTCAAGTTTTCAGTCGTTTAAATAATTCATCCTAAATATGTACTGAAGCTTTTGTTAATGCTTGTAATTAAACTAAAAAGAATATTTATACTAAAACAAAATCGTAAAGAAAAATTTTTAAAAAGTCTTTTAATACTTTAATTCATGAGATCAATTGAAAAATTCGGAGTTATCCACTGTGAACAAAAGCTTTTTCTACTATACATTTTTGTTTTTCCTTCGATCTTTAGACTTTTTTACAAATTTTTGCCATTTTGTTGTAGCTCATTTAAAATTCGCCAAAGTCTAACTGGAATTTCTTTTTTTTTTTTTGCCTTCCATTCACACACACGCTCACACATGCCTATTAAAAAAAAAAAAAAAAGTTAAAAATGCTTTGCACCCATCAACATACAAACAGACACACACACACACACTTGAGCACAACACAGCTAACTAGAGAACCCTCACGCATTCAAAGCTTTTTTTATTTTATGTGAAAGCTTTTGCAACTTATGCATGTGTGCGTGCATGTGTGTGTGTGTGTATATGTGTGTTTATGTGTGTCTCTATAAGAGTTTTTCGCGTGCATAGTTGAGGCTGAGGCGCCACATTGCCGCGCCGCGTTGCGCTGCAAAAGCAAATAACAGCAGCAGCAACAACTTGAAGTGATCCTCTTGTTCTCCCTCTTGTGCGCTCTCTCACTCCCTCTCTCTCTTTCGCTCTCTCGGCTAAAAGATAATAGCGCAAAGTAAATAAAAGATACAGAAAAAAGCTCTTTGTGCAAGCGTAAATGCAAACTACAAGGAACCCAGCCACAGCAACAACAACAACAACAATAATAACAACAAGAATAGCCTAATGTGAGCTTTTTCTGCGGCTATGCAAAGCTTCGTTTTCGCCCAAAAACAAGAAACACAAGAACAACTTGTGTGCAGTTTAGGTAAATGGAACGACGCCAGCAGCGACGCAACTTTCGCTGCTGCGTCAATACGCACTCTGCTCTGATGCTTGCCTGATAACTTTTCAATGAGAGTTTGTCCCCAAAAAAGGAGTGAGTGGTGCGGCGGGTAGCAGTGGAAATCATTTGATACTGCCCACCCGCCATATCGCCGCCTACTGCCTTTTTAATTATTTTTCTTTATTAAATTGCAAATGAAACAGCAAAAGAAAAGGAAATATTTTGCTAAAGTTGCAATTTTTTTTTTGTTTTTTTGTTGTTCTTTTTATTGTATGTATGTACATTGCATTTTGTTCAATTGTTAAGGCAGGTCCAAGTATTCGGTAAAAGTGGGGGAGAGTTTATTTATAATATAATTTACGACTTTGTTTACATTTCGTCTCGCAAAAGGGCAACACAAAAGCAAAAGGAGAAGAAGACGAAGAAGAATAAGGTGGTATAAGTGTGAGTAATAACAGAAAATATAAATTATATACATACATATGTACATTGTATATGTATAGATTCTGTAGCGGGGCTTATTAAATGGATTCCCGTCAGTCAGTTTTGAGCTTATATTCGAAGAATTTATACTAAAGCTTTTATTAAGTAACTGTTGTTCTCTTCTCTATGATCCTTTAATGGAAGATGGAAGAAGGAAACACTTGATATTGAAAGTTCTTCTTAAACATTTCTTCATACTTGAAGAACCTATAGAAAATGGAAGTAAATACAACCAAAATTATTAATAATAAACATAAAACAAATTCAACTGACAATAATCAGTGGCAAGTTTAAGGCAAAGCATAGTTTATTTCAACTTTCTTACATCTCTAACAATATTCTCAATACATCATTTCATCATTATGTTATATCCTCTCCAGAAACTTTGTTCATTTTTCAATTCCAATCGCAAATTTTTAATTTTCCAGTTTGAAATCCGTAACAAAAAATATTATCAAATCCAAAAGATTCCCAGCCCACATTATTATCCATCCATCCATATGCAATTTAAATTACACACATACACACACACACACACACACACTAAACACATTTGCACAATAAACAAATTGAGTGCCAAAAATCATTTACAACATAGACTGTTGTGTGTGCCCCTCTTTTTCCAACCCCCCAACCGCCCTCTCTCCTCACCACCCTCTTTAGCCATTTTTTTCTACCCCCCCGAAAAAAAAAACCGAAAAACTAAATAAAAATTGATTTCGAAAATGAACGCACCAGAAAAAAAAAACGAAAAAAATTTACGCAATTTATGTGCGATACGTACATACACACACACACACACACACAGAAGCATACGTTCGAAATGATTATGTAAGTGCACGTGAAAAGCAACAACAAATACACATACATACATACGTATAATATACATATATGTATGTATATAATATGATGGCGGAGGAGCAACAGAAGGAGAAGTGACGGAAGCAGGCGGGCGGTAAGAAGTGGCAAAGGCAGCAAGAGGGAGAGAGGAGGAGAGATGGATGGTTTCAATGTCTGTTTCTGCTTCTATATATTTTGTTGTAGCTGTTGTTGTTTCTGTTGTATTTGTGTCTAGTTGGCTGGCTGGCTGGCTGGCAATTATTACAATGTTATATGGCTGCCATGATCTAAATTTCCCAACTAATTATTGCGACAAGAGCAACGGCAGCAGCAGCAACAACAACAACAACAGCAGCAGCAACAACAACAACAACAACAGCAGCAGTAGCTGCTAACCTAACCCCATGCAAAATGTGTACAATGCTGCGTATGAGTAATTTTTGTCATATGTGTATAATATGTATATAAAAATATAGTCATACTCTTGCAAAAACATGGGGCATATTAATGCCAAAGATGAGTTTGGATTATCATTTAAACCATAAAGATTCATATTCAAGTTGATCAAAGACTTCAATTTACAGCGAATGAAATAAATCTGGAAAATTTCTCATTATAAAACAAAAATATATATTTCTGTATAAGAAACAAACAAACATCCTTTGTTATATGATCACAAATTCTTTAGTATCAGACTGATTTGGCCATCTGTTGTATGCTTTTATATATATGCCAAGAGTAGCTAGAAGAATTTGTAGGATCCCTGGATCCCAGATGGTCCGGAAAGATCCTAAGTGGAAATAAACTTAATCTATCTGTTTTTTCTTGGTGATATATTAATGACATATTATTATATGATTATCAGTGATTTGCAGTTTCAAAATATTACATGACTTTACATATTTAGTTTTCCAAAAAAAAACTTGATCAACTGCTATCGAATTGCCATAGTTCATATTGAATATATAGACTTAACTATTTTAGTTTCTTTTTAAAGATTCGCTATATCTTATATATCATTGTCTGACTATTAAAATTCAACAAGAGTATAGGAAATTCGTTTTTAGCTCTTTGATTCCTTTGCTCACCTTTTTCATGTGTCGCTTATCAAAAGGCAACAAATAAAAGAAACAAAAAACAAAAACAACAAAAAAAAACCCTAGTACAACTAATCGCTTTTGTTTTTTTTTTAATACGTATTATTAACAGAAACAAAAACAAAAAACGAGAAATGAAAAAGAAATATATATTGTTGTAGTTTTTTTTCGTTTTTTATTTTAGTATTTTCTGTGTTATCTCTCGCGCTTGCTCGCTTGCTCGTTGAATTTTCGGCTGTGCGTGGAAGTGAGACAAAAACTTGGCCAAGTGCAGTAGGCCATGCAAATATAGTAGAGGCCCAAAGTGGGTCAGCTTTGGCCTCAACAACATGGCCGCTTCTCTCTCTCTATCACTCTCTGTCTCTCTCTAGGCACTTGTGCATGTGTGTGTGTGTGTATGACACGCGCTTCGCACGGCAAAAATTTCAACTTCGTTTGCTCCCTCGTGCGTTCATTCGTTCGTTTATTCGTTCGTTTGTCACTTGCCTGCTGCCTCTCTTTCTCTTTCGCTCTCTCACAGCAAATAAAAATTGTAAGCAATATTATAAAAATATATAAAAAAAATATTATTTAAATATATGAGACAACAACAAAAAGAAGAAATAACCAAATGTTGCATCACTTTAACACACACACGCACACATACATACACAGCCTCATAATATTTAGAGGTACAATTCAAGAGTCGAGTCGCCGAGTTAACTTGACTTGAGTTTTTTGGGGTGTAAATTAATTTTTACGTTTTATTTTTTTTATATTTTTATTTTATTATTTGCTGTAATCATTTTGATGTTTGCCTAAAGGTCTTTCAGTAGCTTAACATTTAAATAATTATGAAATAATTTGCGTGCCTTTTTGATTGTTTAACAATTGCCTATTTATGCCTCTGGGTTAAAGTTTTTTGTTCCTCAATTCAACTTGTATAACAAAATGAAATCATATATGGAATACTATGGAGACTATGGAGGAAACTGATCTTTAAAAAAAGATATTGATCTTTATGCTGCTTTTATCTTTGATTTGAAAGATCTAATAAATTAAGGAATTATACCTGATTTTAACAAAGTATATCATAAATATGTACATATATGATTAATGTAAAAATTAAGATCTTTGTAAGAGTTAGGAAGATCATTATAGGAGTAACAAAGATCATTAGATAGATCATGAGGATCATTAATAGATAATTTAGAAGACTAAAGTCTAAGGAATAAAGTCTTTTTTAGAACTGTGCTGTAAAAATGAAGATCTTTGTAAGAGTAACGAAGATCGCTAGAAAGATTATAAAGATCATTAGATAGATCTTTAGAAGACTTTATCAATACTCTAAAGGATAAATTCTTTATTACAACTCCGCTGTTAAAATGAAGATCATTAGAAGAGTAACAAAGATTATTAGATAGATAACAAAGATCATTAATAGATCTTTTCGAAGACTTTATCAACAGTCTAAAGGATCTTAATGCTTGAAGTTTAAATTACTTTATATAGTGATATATTTTAAAACTCTTAATTGAACCACTTAAATCTAAAAAAAAACATTACCTTCTATTTTACTCTATGGTTCTTTAATTATTTTCACCTAGATATTCCAACTTACTATAAAAGGGATAATTCTTCTGATTCATGATTTTTTTTTTTTTTTTTTACTTTAAATGTTGCCCGAATCGTATATTGTTAACCATTTCTAAGATTGATTGCCATTGCCTTTGTTGCTGTATCATTTTGAACATTTTTAATGCATTTCTTTCAACTTTTAATCCTATTAATCAAATGAAATTTAACGACAAAGACTCACTTAACTCTCAGTTTGCATTCAATTGAAGTTTAACATGATTGTGTTGGGTTATTCTATACAAATGCCTTGTGATATTCATAGATTGAATATTATATTGATGAAACTTGTTTAAAATTGAGTTATATGTATATTGTTTGAAAACTGCATAAACAATGCTTCAAGTTTACAAATTTGTAAAGTAAAAGAATATCAGTACTTGTTTTTTTAATTTATATATACAGTCGAACTTCTCTATAACGAACTTCTATATAACGAAGTTATCTTTATAGCTTATCAATTTTAAGAACACTGTAATTTGGATCTATTGTCTAAGAGATTACTCTTTTTAGTGAAGAAATTATGCGGTCCCGTGGAATTCGTTACAGAGAAGTTCTACTGTATATAAATATGTAAATTTATATTTATATATTTTCACTGTTTATTGGTTTACTCAGCTCCTTTTTTTTATTTTTTTTTAAACCCTTCACTCTTTTTGCTCAACAACAATTTTTGTGCCATTTCATCATGAACGCATCCATCCTATACTTATTAATTATTATTGTCATTAGCATCATCATTATCATCATCATTATTATTATTATTATCATTGCTGCTGTTTGTCCTTCAAATGGAAAAAAAAAAAAACATTGTTTTTCCCAATTGTTTGCTATTACTTTTTATGACTTGCTTAAGTTAAATGATTAAATCTTTTTCCGACTGTCAACTGACTTGTGTATGCTTAACAGTTTTTGCTTTTTATCTCTTTTTTTTCTCCATTTGATCTGAAAGGACGAAGGATGGGGTGTGGGGATCTATGTTTGGTCTGATGTCCGACCGACTTGCTAAAGTAGGTCAATGCAATTTGGGTCACCTAGATTTGATTACCAAACAGTCAGAGCCAAGTCAGTCAAGTCAGTAGTGAGTCAAGTCGAGTCGAGTCGGAGTCGAGTTGAATCGAGTCAAACTAAGTTACTGCTCGGCTCTATGGGGGCCATGGGTCGTTGTTGGTATTGTTGGTTACCCGATGTTATAAAGATATATATATATATATGTATATATAGTTTACATATATATTCAATTATGTTTGCATGTGTGCGCTTTTGCTTGTCTTTTGTTGTTTGTATGTGCGTCAGTTAGCATTCAATTGAAGTGAAGATAAAAGGACAATAATAGAATTGATGTAATCGGATATATCATTTACATATGTAGATATTTACAGAAACATATGGAAAATTCACATAAGCCGAAGGCTGTGTTAAACTGACACAGTGGCGGCAACTATTTAGCGTCTAATTTTACATTTTATCCCTTTTTTTTATTTTGTAATTAAAACTATAAATTTTATATATGATGATTTGTTGTCAAGATTAAGGTTTATATTTAAAGCGAAAAGAACATCCATGGATAATCTACATATATAATATTAATTTTCACTTGAATTTAGATTATTCTAGATTATTACTTAAGTTTATTCGATCCCCATTGGAGTTTAATTTTTTTTTAGGATAATAGAAAGATCTTGATATGAACATTTGCTAAAATGGAATTTCCAAAATGAGATTATACTTGAAAGCAGTGTACCATATGGCCAAATTGAGACCATTTTTTTTGTCTCTTTTATTCGATATTTTGTTGACTTTCCCCCAAAAAAGGAAACCACATGAAATAAACATAAAAACTTAACGTAAATTGTTAAGGAAAAAAAAAAAAAAAAAAAAAATTGATTGGAAAAACGTTGTACAAACGTAAGTACAATAACAACAAAATAAAACCAAAAATTTATTTCAAAATTAACAGAAACAAAAAAACCCAAAACCAACCCAAAAAAGTAAAAAAAAAAAAAAAAACAACAACAAAAACCGAAAGTGCGTGCGATGAATGAGCAAAATTGCGCAAACGATCGTGAATAAGCTAAACGAAACGAAATTGAGAGACTTTTTGGGCCCATTGTAGTATTTGTTGTTACTGTACTACGCACAATTAGCTAACGCAAAATGACAAAGGCAACGACTATGAAATACCCTCTCTCAATCAAATCAAGATAGACAACAATTTGGTTAGAATTTGTATTTGATTTTTTGATTGTAAATTGAAGCATTTGCTTTTTTTTCTCTTTACATCCTTAATAAAACGAAAGAGCTTCACTCTTTATAGAAGAGAGAAATGGATAAATAGAAAAATTACTCTTAAGATTAAGAGCATAACAATTATAGATGTAGTTTACAATGAATTTATTATAGGTTCCAATACTTCCCATGACATGAAAGGGTATCACCATACACACAAAAAAAAAGCTGCCAAAAAAAAAAAAAAAGTATACAATGTGCGTGAGCTTTTTTTTTTTTGTCTTCTTTTTCGGTTTTGTTTCTTTTTCAGCATTTTTTGTTGGGTTAGGTTCAATATTGAATAGTTTTTGGTTGGCGATGGCTGTGAAATGAAGGGGGTGGTGGGTTGGGATGGGGAAGTCACAGTTTTAGTGCGTGTGTGGGAATCTCCTCTCATTGAGGCAGTCCAACGAAACAACAAAAACAAAAAGCTTGCCTCTCTCTCTCTCTCACTCTCTTTTAGTAACTGTGCCGTAGCATGCTATCTTGGCTCTTTAGTTTTTTTTTTTGTCTTCATTTTCATTATTTCTTTTTTTTTTTTTTTTTGTTTTTGTGTCGATTGCGTTGTTGAATATTTCCACTTTGTTTATATAATTTTAATCAAAAAAAAAAAAAAGAAGAAAAAAAAAAGAAGCAGTAAAGAAAAAACACACATACATACATGCATACATACATATGTATGTATATTGTATATAAATATATATATATATTTTTCACATTTATAAACATATATTTATATACATATGTATATATATATAAAGTGTATGTATGTATGTAAAAAGCTTGAGCGTTTTCAAAGCGAAAACTAGGTTAGTGGGTCATCATATCTAACAACGGGCCGCTGTCGATGCCAACGCAAACGTCAGCGTCAACTGCGACGCCAGCTGTGGCTGCCAGACGTAGCAAATTTTACTCTTGTTGGTTGCTGTTGCTGTTGTTGCCTGCGTTTCTTGAGATTTTGCTTCCATTTAATTTTTTTTTTTCAGTTTTTCTTCTTTTTTTTTCAGTTTTTTTGTTGTTGTCTGGTCTGGTTTCTTTTTTTTTTTTTCTTCTCTGGTTCTTTTTCGAAACTTTTAGTGCAAAATTTGTTGTTGTTGGCTTAAAATAGTTTTTTTTTGTTGTTTATCTTTTTTTTTTAGTTTTTGGCATATTAATCGTTTTTGAGTCGTTTAATTTTGGCTTTTGATTTGTTTATTTAATTTTTTTTTTTTCTTTTTTATTTTTGGTTATGTGGCATGGATAATGTAAAGGAATTTCAAACAAAAAGTATCAAAGAGAATAATAGAGAATAATAATTGGTTGGCATTGCTTTTTAATTTAGTTTTCTAAAATTTATTAAAATTTAAGAGTTTTCCGTAGCATTTTTTTTTTTTTTTTTTCGTAGTAAAGCAAGAAAAAGTAAGAGACAACTTGGCGTATACTTGATGTGCACTTTTTGTGATCTTGCGAAAACTGTTTAAAACTAGACCCAAATTATAGTGCTTGAACTTGAAATTGATCCGTTTTATATAAGGTATACAATTTATTATCATTTTATGTTTATCTAATTAAATTTTGATCCAAATCAGTTGCCATTAGACTAAAGATATTTTAATTAGTCCGGTTTTTTGTTTTCTATATACTTTTTTCTTTTGTTTTCTTTTTTTGATAATAATTTCATTTGTGTGTGTGCATGACCAAGTTAGTCGGCATATTAAACAAATGCATATAACAAAGCATTACTATGCTGGCCCGGCCTCCCACCCTGCTGCCCCTACCCTCCCAAATTTTTATCTTTGCATCAAAAATATGCATGTTTAAATTTATCTATTATTTATTTATATTTTATTCATTTTTGTTGTGTTTTTTTTTGTTTCTTGTTCGCTTGTCTCTTGTATTGTACATTGTCTTCACATTTTGGTCAAACATTAAAATTTATTTATATGTTTAATGTTAATTGTTGTTAGTCAGCAGCAGCAGCACCACCAGCAACAACAATAACAAGAAGGAAAAATCTAACCAATTAGGTAGACATGAGTTGGCTGTTGAATTTGGATTGCAGCCACCTTGGGACTTCAAACCATAATTAAAGAAACAAAAAGAAAAAAAAAAAAAAACCGAAAACTTAAAACCTAACAAAAATAAAGTGCTTATATTAACTTAGAGAGAGATAAAGTCGACATTGGGAATACTCTTTGCAGTTTTCTGTTATTCAAATGTTGTAGAAACTGTGTCTGATTTTAAGAAAGAAAAGATTGGCTTATACATTTTATACTTTGAATTACTTTAATAATTCATCAACAACATTTTCGAATACTAAAACTAAATTACAATAGAGAACTAATATACCCCATTGAGACAAAAATTACAGGGTTAATAAAGACAAAAAAAAACATATTTTAACATTTTGAATAGTGGTGGCTCACTGCAATATTATTTATATGAGTTTGTGTGTGTGTGTGTGTGTGAGACTCTGATTTGCTTTTTGCTGCGGTTTTAATAATATTTTTTTTTCTTCTTAACAAAAAAAATTTTTTTTTTTTTTTTTGAGGTTTTTGGCACAACAAATCGTTGAAATTCCAATGCTGAGCCAGCCAAAAAACAAAATTATGATATTTTCTTTGAATTGATTTTGTTTTTTTTTTTTTTTTTTTACAATCTTTAATTGTTGTTTTGGCTTTTTTTAACATGCAAATTGAAGAAATAAATCAAATTTGAATAAGCATATAAAAAATTTGAAATGATGTTAGTTTATTTTGTAGTTTAGTACCGGTAAAAAGCAGACCGGTTTAACGGTTAACAAAACTTTATAACAAGTGGAGCACATTAAAGAGAAGATAAAGAGTCTTTTAGGAGGGGGGCAGAGGAGGTGATATATATAGTAGTGAATCAGGATATACATTTGTACATATATATTAAATAAGGATACGATCTCTTATGAATCATTGTTTGATCATATCATTCTTTGTATTATTTGCCTTGCCAACTAATTCTTTGTTTTGACATTATTTCTCTTATTTTCTTTCGTTTTTCTTTACTTGTTCCCCATTTTTTATCCCTTTATTGTTTGCATCTGTTTGGCTCAGTCTTTTAATGTCTCGACATATGCATTTGCATAATTTGGCGATATTCTTAAATTATCATTTAGTTTCTTTTTTTTCTATTATTTATTATGCGCCATTCTGCGCATGTTTCATCTTTCTTTACAAGGTATGTTAAGAAAAAATCCTACATAACCTAACCTAACCTAACTTTACCTGACCTAACCTAACCTAACCTAACCCAACTTTAGGCAATGAGTTAGTATATTCGCATCTCTTATTCATTTATTTTTATTATTAAAGGAAAACAAAAGGCAAAACTAGGAATTCATGAAAGTTTATTAAAAAAATATTCATTATGAAAATAAACAAAAAGAGAAAAAAAAAAACTATTTTTATTTATTCTATGGTTGTTGTTGTTTTTTTTTTTTTTTTTTTTATTATTCTCTCTCTTTATATTGTAATTAGGCAAGTTGCGTTGTTTGGTCGACCTAAATCCTTTAGAGCAGAATCCGTTTCTTCTCCCTATATACCCCCTACCCCTGTCCTCTCTCTCTCTCTCTCATTTTCTCACCATTTGTTTCCACGCATAAGGAACTCTCTAGTTCTCTCTCCTTCTCTTGCTATTCCTTTCTGTCTCTATAGAAATGTACCCTGACCCACCCAACGAAAACAAGCAAACCAACAAGCAACCCACAAACATCCACCCACCTACTCACCCGCTCGTTGCAGTAAGCAACCTCCTCTCCTCCCGCTCCGCACCATTCCAATATACGCAGCGAAAAACGCGCAGCAATGCATTTTAAGCAGCCAGAAAACGAACCTCCCACCTTATACAGCCAGCCAGCCAGCCGGCCCCACCACCAGCCTTCCCTCATCTTCACCACCCCAACGCCAATGCAAACCCCAAGCCCCAATCCCACTTCCATCCTCCCTCCCGCTATCCTCACTCTATACCAACTGCAATTGTTTTTGTGGCCTCGTGACCTAGTTTTAAGCTTCGTCTTCGTCAACTGCAACCGATGGCTAAGCAGCGCAGTGGCAGCGCAGCAACTGCACAGCAGCAGCAACGTTAAAGCGCGCGTGAGACGTTGTTGTTTCAGTTAAGTGAATTGCACTTCTCCCTCTCACTCTCTCTCTCTCTGTGTACAAGTATTTTGTATATTTTGCAAAAAAAGAAAAACAACAAAGTTTACAAAAACATTAAATAAAGAAGAAGAAAAAACTGGAATAACATTATAGACAGCCGATAATCAAATAGTCAACAAAGAAATTAAAAGAAAAACGACATTTCAATGACTGCCGCCTGCATTCTGTCATTCTGTTACGGATGAGGAGGAACCGCAGTGTTGGAAAAGGGATGGGGTGTCAGTGCTGGATAGGTAAGATGGATTAGTCAGCGGGGAAGGAGTTTTCTTTTATTTTTTTTCTGTGTGTGGGGAAAACCCAACTGAGGGCGCTGCGGTAATATTGCGTTTCAACTTGATATGTAATCATATGATTATAATGGTTGGTAAATGACAGATTTCTATGAAATTAAGCGGAATAATTATCAAATGAACGAGATCATCTATTTCTTATCAATCCAATCACGTAATCGTTATTTGGTAGCTATTCCAATCCATTACGAAATATTCCAAAGGAAAAATGTATGTTTTATAAAATTTAAAATGACTTAACAGTTATAGTTTTTTATACCGATCAGCAAAATAATAAACAAATGTATGGTAAATTTAGATTTTTTAGCTTAGCCACAAGTCTTTTAGATTATAGCCGATTTAAATGAAATCAGTTGAAAGATAACTTGAAGATATGTATATGTAGTTGGTATTGAACCAAGATCAATCATACTTTGTGTTACTCAAAACTTTGGTGACATTTGTATGCTCTTTCTTTTACACAGCAAGTATAGCCTATAGCACGACTGTTAAGAAACCGCAAATCGGCAAGGCAACAACTTCAGTCAGATTATGGTAGAGGGATGGGGGTAGTTGAGAAGGCCACACCTGTGCTTCATATTGATATGATATTGGCTTGACACAGAGAGAGAGAGAGGCAAGCTTCAAGCGATCTACAAACATGTGGCCTGACCTCATTACGCACACAAAAACAACAAAAATAAGAAAAGAAAAAACACAGAAAAAAAAAAAATTAAATACAAAACGTGTATAAAACAAAACAAAAAATGCGTTAATTAATATAATTTAGTTTGAAATCAAATTTATTGCGCATCGTCGACGTCGACTGCATTTACAGTGCACTCAATGTATACAAAATAAGGCAGGCGCACACAAACACAAACATACATACAAACACTTACCTACATATGTACATGCTTGCTTACATACACAAATCTATATATGTGTATGCATACATACATATATAGACAATTATACAAATCTACATTAAGCTGACCTCCTCGAGCGGCTAGGCGAAGGAAGGCGTCAGCGGTGTGACGGGGCGGGCAAAGCGACGGCGAATTGCGGTCGAAACCGTCCCTGGGCGAATTGTATAGCTGTGCATGTATGCTTGTATTTCTATATGTGTGTGTGCTTCTCTCTGTATATATATATATATATATATCAGTGTGTGTTTGTGTGTGCGGCATACAAAAGTGTGTCAAGGTTTTTTGAATAATATTTTGTGCAGCGTTAACGTGTGTGCGACGTCAGCGCAGAGAAAACGTTGCCGCTGCCGTCGCCGACGACGACGACGACTACGACTACGACGCTACCACCACCGACGTTTCCCCCTTAACCGTTGACGCTAATACTCCTGCCCGTACACCCCCAACTAGCAGCAGACCCCAGTAAGGCCGGCCTCCCCTTCCCTCCCCTTTCCTTACCCCTGTGGCTACCCTTTTCTTCTTCTCCCTCATTCACTCATCATTTTGTAGCATTTTCGTTTCACGTTTTGTTGTAATCGCCGTTGTTTGGTTCTCTTCTCCTCACTCCTCCCTATCACTCTGTCTCTCTCTGTCGCTCTTCTCTTTCTCTCTTTTGTGTATTGTTTGCTCATTTTACGTTGTCATCGTTTCGTTGGGTGTATTTTTTTTTTCTTCTTCTCTTTCTTTATTTATAATATATTTTTATTTAATTGTGCATTGTTGGCGATATTTTTGTCATACTTTTGTATATATATAGACATGTATATATATAAATATACATACAATATGTATACATATATATATTCGTCTTTAGTTAATTTAATTTAATTGAGATTGAGGTTTATGACGAGCGGGCGACTTCATTTGTCAATCAACTGTTCTTTCTTTCTTTCTTTTTATAGTTCCTCCCTTCCCCTCCTCTTCTTTATATGTGTGCTCATTAAGAGATGATGGCACAACAACAAAAAATAGAAACGAGAGAACTGATAACAATGATAATGTAATACATATACATACATATGTACATATATGTGTATACAAGATAGGTTGAGAGTGTGTGGGTGGTGTCGTACTCTACATACGATCCCATGGATTGTTGGAATTTGAATTTGCATTTGAAATGGTGAGGCAGGTTCCACATTACAGCTACTCATTTCGATTTCATCACATGAAGATGGTTCCGCTGATGGATTTTAGATTATTTAACTATATGGTAACCTCAATTAGCATTAGAGTTAATACCAAAATGGAGTTTTGAATCTAATTGGGATCAAAACGGATTTGCTTAAATTATACATCACGTATACGACATGTTGTACGAAAGTGATGAAATATTTTGAAAAAAAAATACAGGAATACTTATATCTTTACAAAAGTTTTTTTTCATATAACAATCAACAGTCTTATATATATACAATATGGTAAATCTGCATATACATACATATGATTTATTCATTTTTTCTGTGATAATTTAAGTCTTATCCAGCTTAAAGCAGCAAAATGCCAGTTGTAATATATAAAAGTCGTATATTTATGGGTCCAAGTGAACTTAAGCCTTAAATCCAACATATAATTAATATCAAGATACAAACCTATACAAATGTATGTGCATGTATGTGTGTATGCATGTTTGTGGGTTATACATACAAACGTACACACTTTTATAGGCCCAACATCGGCCAACATCATCATTATCATCATCATCATCATCATCATCACACGCCCCACTAAATTTCCCATTGACCTATTAACATGAAAACAAGCCGCGCAGAGGCAAGCAGAAAATGTATAAATATAGAGAGAAATGTAGAGAAGAAATAAAGAAATAGAGTGCGGAACCTATCCTAAGACCAACACAGTTGGGAGTCTCAACAACAACAACAACAACAACGCAGGGTTACACCAACAACCAGATATACATACCACACAATGTGACCAACCTACACCAACATGGCAACAGTTTTCCATTACAATGAACATAGACCCCCAAACTTGATAGTAACCCACCCAATTCACATTTCCCCTTCTCTTCTTCTCATAGCCCACCACCATTACCACCCCCTGCCATCTGCACAAACACCCACACATATACACACAGTTTTATTAGCACACGCACAAGAGAAGGCACACGCAGAGGCAAAGGCACAAGGCATAGGCATCGACGACCATGCCTAGTAGCAGTAGCAGCAGCAGCGGCAGCAGCATATAGGCTCACAAATATAAAAACTGTGGAAACGAAATCGAAATTAATCTCTCTAACATAGACCTGAATCTGTACAACAAAAAAGTAGGTCAACTGAAACAGCGCAACGTCAACAGCAGCAGCAACGGCACGTCAGTAGCAGCGACGTCGTCGTCGTCGTCGTCATCATCGTCACACACACACAACAAGACACTTTCACTTATTACATTATTCAATGATGAGAGAGAGCCAAAAGCCCCCACAAACCAAGAGAGCAGCATGCAACAAACACTGACTAAGTGCGAGAGAGAGAGAGTTTGTGTTTGTCTGTGAGAGAGTAAAACTTGTGGGCGAAACTTGTTCATAGCAGGCGGGCAGTAGCAACAGCGGCGGCAGCGGCATTTGTTACGTTGTCTCGATTATTTCATATTGAAAGCAAAAGTGATCACCAAAAAAAAAAAAAAAAGCAACCTAAAAGAGAGAGACTGCCTCTCTCTCTTCTCTTGTTGTTTTTGCTGCTGCTGCTGCTTGCTGGTTGTTGTTTCCTCTCCCCCCTACGAATGCGTTGCCTTTGCCGGCTTGTCAATTAAAAGCAGCGCCGCTGTCGTCGCCAAGCTGGGGAAAAATGTTACAAGGTTTCGTTTCAGGTTAAGACGAGTTTTTCAGTTTTTTTTCAATTTTTTTTTTGTATGTTTTTAGGTTTCTTTTTGCGGTTGAAATAAGAAGAAAAAAAATAAAATACAACAAAAAAATGAAAAAAAAAATTGTTGTTGTATTTTCTAAATTTAGCTTCTGTTTTGTATGTATTTTTTTTGTTTTTGTTTTGCTTCGATGACGACAACTGACAGCAGCGGCAGCGCCGCCAATCAAGACGCGTTTTCTGTGTCTCTCCATGTCTGTATCTGTGCGTCTGCGTGTGTGTGTGTGTGTGTGCTTTGTGCGTTTCGTCAAAAAAAAAAAAAAAAGTAAAAAAATAAGTGACCTGCCTCATTTGAAAATTGTTTGCGGGTGGCCAATTTTGACGATGCACATACAAACATACAGAGACGCATGCACCTCATGGAGAATAATCCAAAGATGAGATCATCTCCTCTCTCACCTGATCCTGCCTCTCCTAATGATAGCTTTGGAGCAGTAAAATAATAATTAATAATCTAAAAGACTATTTATAAAAGGAATCCTTAAGAATGCCTCGACAGCAAAAATGTATAATGGTTTATTATTCTTAAAGAATACCTACCTATTCAAATAGTTTAGGCCTTGTGGTAGCTATAAAATATCTATTAGCCATAGATAAATATATCTGATTAGAGTTTACCAATAGAAGGTATTATTGTCTAAGTACTGTTATCTGAGATTTCTACTTTGAAGAAGTCCTCTTGATAAAGTCATGCAGTAGTACTTCCTTTTAATGAACCAGAAAAAATTCATGTAGTAAATTCATTATAAAGAAACTATGAGATATTACATATAATATATTGAGAATATGGGAAATAAACGAAGTTTTGACTCGACTAGATATCTGTTTATTTCTATTTAAGATTATACCAATTCTATTAATAATGTTTCTATTAAACGTATGTATATGTATGTACAAACATTCCAACTTCCTTAACTCGAAATGCCATAATCCTGCTAAGAAGTTCGAGTTAGGAAGCTATGGAAGTTCGAATTACAGAAATTGTAAAATTCGATGTTGTTTTTCGCTCTAAATGCAACTGTTAATAATTTGTATTCGACGCATGCTATCTCGCTCACTCCTGCCTGCCAATGTCGCCCTTGGCGTTTCAGTATAAAACGTATATTCGTATATCTCCGATGTTTATTGTCCGATTTCAACTAAATTTGGTCACCAGATGCATTTTGGCCACATTATTGAGTGAAAGCAATACTTTTAACATGGCTCTAGTTACACGTTTTTCCCAAATTGCTGAGGCGGAAGTGGGCGTGGCAAAAATTTGAAACAAACTTGATCTGCTGCCTGCACACTAGACGGTTTTACAAATCGAATTTGGTAGCTCTAGCTCTTATCGTCTCCAAGATCCCGATGTTCATACGGACAGACAGACAGACGGACATATCTCAAACGACTCGGCTAGTGATGCTGATCAAGAATATACATATATATATATAC
Organism: Drosophila austrosaltans; assembly: GCA_035045865.1. Taxonomy (NCBI): domain Eukaryota; kingdom Metazoa; phylum Arthropoda; class Insecta; order Diptera; family Drosophilidae; genus Drosophila; species Drosophila austrosaltans. Next base: position 13,047,197 of record JAWNOQ010000207.1, read on the forward strand.
TTTATGGGGTCAGAAATGTATATTTCTGCCTGCTACATACATGTTGGCGACTTTAATATACTCTTTTACCCTATGGATATAGGGTATAATGAAACATTGAAATGTATATAACAGTAGGAAATAATTATAAATTCTCTCATCTGATATATAATATTAATTGTTTAAAAAGGAAACTGTATAATTCAGTTTAACTTTTAATTACTTAATTTTGCGTAGATTTAGTTTTAAAATGAGAGTTATTGAAATTTGTTTGGATTTAAGTCAACATTGAATGAACAATTGTGTGTAATGAAACTCTCCAAACTTTTTTCCAAGGATAATAAATTTTAATAACAGACACTTTTGTTGTCAAATTTCTTATTACTTTTTTCCCCCTGTATCTATATGCTAATTGCTTATTTTTGCACCCCTCACCAACATGTTGAGAGCCCTTCTCTGTCTGTTACCACATACCAGATATTGTACTCACTCATTCAACTGTTGCTGCTGACCTGACAAACAGTCAACCTCTAACATATGACCAAAAATGAAGAAAAAAAGCCAACTTACGAAATGTTTAAATGTATTATTATACATATATACTCTTACTCTCTGTATGTGTGTGTGTGTGTACTTAAAGTCAAGTAACATTTGGCAATCGCCACATAAATTAAAATACTTTAAACAAAAAAAAAAAAAAAAAAAGAAACAAAAGCCAAAACTTCCAGAATTAAGCAGCGGCACACAAAACATAAAAATTAACTGGGGATTGCGTAAAAAAAAAAATAAAATACAAAAAAAAAAAAAAAAAAACAACAATTTTGAACACAAAATAAATAAACAAAACCTTCGACCGACCTGAAAAAAAAAACACCACCACCACAATAACAACAGCAACAACAAACACTGAAACCAAATCTGATTCCCAGTGACGAGTGACCAACCAGTGACCAGGCAACAACAACAACTGACAACGAACAATTGGTATTGGAGACAGAGATACTTGTTGCAATTGTTGTTGTTGTTGCTGCTATTATTATTATTATTATTGTTGTTGCATTTATTCTCTGCACGTTCCAAGTAAATTTTATACGTTTTAATGTTTTATTATGAAATTAAGCCTGGGCCAAGCGGCAAATCAAATGTCCATCAACAACAACAACTACAACAATTTGGACACTATTGTACCGCCTCCACCGCCACCTCCGCCGCCATGTGCTCCGTTGTGTGTTGTGTGCTGTGTGCCTTGTGCTGTTTTGCCGTGTGCTCTATGTTGTGCCAAGTCCCCAAAAACAGAATACCAGATACAGTCCAAAGTTGATTTTTGTTTTTCTTCTCCATCGTCGTCGTCTTTGGCTTAACATTTCTGTTGCCAACAACCAGCCAAAAAACAAACGAAACAACTAACCAGTTGGTAGGTAGATCGTTGGGGAATCGGGAGGGTCGGGGGGTGGTACATAGTGACACTGACGATCAGTGTGGCGGCAGCGCGCCAGACAAAATTGTCGAAATTGTTATTTAAAGAAATAAATTTCCTATCTTATCTTAGTAAATGAAACTTCTTCCCAAGGATAATCAAATGAGAAAAATTTCTTAAGAACTTTTGCTAAATTTAAAACACTTGTATTTAAAGTTCTAATAGAAAGCTTTATGGCTTTATTTTTCTAGTGAAAAGGAATGTATAATATTTGTGAATAAAGGCTTTAGTTTTTAAAAATTACTCATACGCACCGCGAGTCCTAAGGTCAGTTCATATTAAGTATACGAAAAGTGATGTTAAGTAAACGAAAATCGACACTAAATATACGAAAAATTGTTAAAAAGAGTTAAGAATTCTTTTTATTAAGTATACGCAAATCCATATTAAGTATACGTATGGTCAATATTAACTGTAATATTAAGTATACGACATGGCTAACTGGCTCACTTGTAGATAGCTTATTAGTTCACTTTGCGATCGCCAGTTGAGCGAACCATAAGAACTAGTGTGCCAAAATGAGCTAGTGTGCCAAACTGAACTAGTGAGCCAAACTGAGCTAGTGTGCCAAACTGAACTAGTGAGCCAAACTGAGCTAGTGAGGCAAACGGAACTAGTGAGCCAAACTGAGCCATATTGAATGAACAAGCTTAATGGCTCAGTTCAATGAGCCATTCACTTTGGCTCACTCACTCATGAGCTACCCAAGTATAGTTAAAATATCTATAACTTTAACTAAAACCATATTATTATATACAGTTTTGGTATCTTTTAATATTTGTCTAGTATTTATAAGAAATATATTTCAAAATCCAATGATTCATTTTGTATTTTGTAATATTCCAAGTTTGCTTGCCGCATAGAAATATATATGTGTCGGGTTGTCTTTCTTAACTTTTGTGACCTGTACCAAGCGTCTCTATATAGGTTTTGTTGTTATTTTTGTTTTTGCCAGTTAACTTTTGTGGTAGTTGTTGCCGTTGCTGTTGCTGACTGCCTGCCAACCGATTGACAAACAACTGTCGAAAAAGTCATTGCGCATGCGCACAAGTCAAAAAGGTAAACGCAAAAGCGAAACCAAACCAAAAAAAAAAAGAAAAAAAACCGAGAACCAAAAACCAAACCAGAGACCAAAAAAAAAAGCAACAACGAGAGGGAACCCAAAAAGTTAACAGATCTTTTGGGCAACAGTTACACACAGGCATTTAAATGGAGTAGCGAAGTGGAAGCTGAATCTGAATCTGTAGCTGAAGCTGTGGCGCTGATGCAGAAGTAGGTCTCGTCGAAACCTGTTTTGCCCAACTGAGAGTGAGAGTGAAATTGTGCATGTGTGCGTGTGTGTGTGTGTGTGTGTGTGTGTGTGTGTTTGTATCTCTTGGGTGTTTTGTCATTACCTGACCAGAGATCCCAAAGTCTTGTTGGCTACGGTCACGAACATTTTAACTACCCTCGGCAAACATAATGTGAAAGTTGGGTATATAAGGACCACTAGAAATATGCTCGCATTTCAGAATAATGCTTTATTCTTTATTAGACATACAACTGCTCCTTGCTCAAGTTGAAACTTTCTCAATCTCATCATTATCTAATAAAAGTAAAGACTTCTCTTTACTTATTACCTCTACAGTTATAGGGTATTTCATAGGACGATGCTCGTAGAAAATTTTTATACTTGGCTTTGCTTTACTAGGGGGAGTAAGCGCAGGAAATGAGAAACAATGGGAAGTGCGTTGGCTATAGATTTCATAAGAGTGCTTCTTCAATATTAAGAAAGACGCAGAGAAGAGAAGAGTAGAAGACAAAAAGAGCAAAAGGAGAGTGTTGGAAGAGAGAGAGAGAGAGAGAGATAGCTAGCGCGTGCAAGTGACTAAACAGAGAGTCATCTTTTCTTTTCAGGGTAATTGAGCGTTGAAATGTGTTGTAATCCGCATCCAATCTACCTACATGGTGATGATGACGATGACGATGACGGATGACGAAGGTGGCCACAAAACGTGTTTAACTTTTGCCTGCTGCAATATTTAGTTCAAAACTCTCTTTCACGTGCATCATCATCTTCTCAATATAATTTCCATTTGTAACTGCATTTCGGGTTTTTCCCCCTTCTTTTTCTTCCTCTTTGAAATGAAAATGTAGCAATATTTTGCGGCATTTTTGTAATTCATGAACTGCCCACTAAAGATAAAAACAAAAAAAAAAAAAAACCATACGAAATACGTTGCATTTTAATGGGTGTCATCGGTTTTTTTTTTTTTTGCTTCTTTAGTTCCGTTTTTGGTTAGTTAAGGAGGCATCGAAGACGATCGACTGAGTGAAAGTTTATTTTTTTTTTTCATTGAGGCACCGATTTAATATTATTTTATACTCCTTTCTGTGGGGGATCTCGATCTTATGTAATTTCGATTTTGTTCGCTTTTTTTAGGGTCTTGTTTTCTGATTTCCATTCAGTTTTGTTTTATTTTTTTTCTTTTTTTTTTTTGGGTATCCTTATTTGGCTTTGAGTGCTGTTGCTTTATGGCGGCTAACCGATTGCTTTTGCCTGCATGTTTAAGCTTTTTAATGGCCATTTTTTTTGTTTCTTTGTGCATGTAATTAACAATAATATATTACGCATACGTTGTAGAAATTGATTGGTTGGTGGACCAAGCGAACATGAAATAAAGGTTTATATATATGTATATAGGAGTAGTTAAGGTATTCAATTTAAATCGGCTTTCAAATCACATTATTGAGCGAACGAAACGTTTTAAAAATGTCATTATAAAGGAAACTGACTCATCGAATGTGTAAATAAAAAGTAAAAAATGAAATAAAAACAGAGAGAGAGAGAGATAAAAAAAGGGAAATGAAATAAGGCAAGAGCAGGAAAATGATGTCAAGTTAAAGGAATGTATTGAAATGAAAATTCATTTAATGATATAACAAAATTAAATAAATAAATATGGCTTTGAAATGATACAATTTTTTATATGAAATATTTTTAAATTTGTTGAAAGAAAAATATGAAACAAAAATAAAAGAAAATTTAATACAAATAAATGATATTTTCAAATTAAATTTTAAATGATTTTTTTTGTTTTTTTTCAATAGAATTTGGTCTAAAAGAAAATATTAAGTATACGCTTCAATATACAGTGAAAACTCTATTGGACAGACAGCCCATAGCCAAACACTATAGTAGACAAAAAAAAGGGAATATGAAATGTCTGTTTTGGTAGTTTTCAAGAGAGTTTATAAGAGAACAGGCCGCATTAGGAGTGGAACAATTATGTAGAGTAAACATTTTATTTTTCGTTTTAGAACTTTTTTTTACTCACTGTACTTCACTGTTAAGTGATTTTAAAGGTAGGCTAATAGATAGATGGATAGACAGTTGGTGAAATAAACATACGGACATAGAGAACTTGGCGATAGACAGGATTAAATATACACAAAAGGAGCTATACATATATAGGGATTATTAACCAACAGATTAGCCTAATAGACAGACATTTCAAGGATATATATAATGGATCTAAATGATTGTGGGAATTCTAAATAGACATAGACAAGGTTTGCTGTTGCTAGCTTCTTTTTGTATCCTTTCTGGCCATCCTGCTGTTACGTGGTTCACTTAATATACTCTTCCTGTTGCCCTTTGGGGTAATAGGGTATAAACCAAAAGAAGAAGAAGAAGAAGCAAAATGTACACACACACACAGAGACAAAACAAAAACCAATAACAACAACAAAGACACCTAAGAAATAGGAAACGAAAACACGCCACATGAAAACCGTGTCATGAACAAATGCAACAACGACAATAACAACAACTAATTGAGACCAAGCAACAAAAATATCAAAAAAAAAAAAACAACAACAAGAAACAAAACACAGAAGAAACAAAAACAAAAACTAAACCAAGCAGCTGCAGCAGCAGCAGCGTCAGCGACGCAGAGCCGCCAACTTGGCAAACTAAAGAAGAAGACAACAGACAACAAGCAGCAGCAAAAAAGTAAAAAAAAAAAAAAACAACAACAAAACAACCGAAAAATTCCCAGTTACAAAAGGTTTTTCATAATATTTATTTCCTCTGAAAGAATTGACTTGTGGCAGCAACACACACAGTACGAACAGTGGCTCAAAGCTAAGCCAAAAAGTTTCACTTTCGCTTTCAACAAAAGCGAAACAAAAGCAGCAACGACAACAACAACAAAAAAAAAAAAAAAGGGGGCCACTAAGTCAAGCCAAAAAGAGAGCTTCAGACGCGCAGCTCCCTCGCTCTCTTGCTCTGCTTTGTTGGCCAAGCGCTCGCTCTCTTGTTATTATTGAAAGTGAAACTGGTGCTAGTGCTGCTGCTGCTGTTGCTGCTACTGCTACTGCTGCTGCTTGCTGAGCGCCAGAGAAGCAAACAAAGAGTGAGAGTGAGTTCGGTGGGGCCCATGCAATTGAGAGCGAGAGTGCTGCTGCTGACGTCGCTGCTGCTGTTGACGTTCATTGCTGCCTGCTGCTCAGCTGGCATCGCTGTTGTCGTTGGCAGCGACTTTTAGTGTATTGCGGTATCCTCGGCGTTTTACTTGGCGTTTTTAGTCAATCGAGATACGTGGTTGATGTTGGTCGTGTTTTTCGCATAGCAAATTAAAATCCATATATCTAAAAAAGTTTAACACCAAAAGCAAAAGCAAAAGAAGTAGTTACACCTACAAACACACATCTATAGATATATATATACACACATATATATATATATCCATTTATCATACAACAACAACGAATCATCAATAGTGCGTGTGTTTTTTTTTTATATTTTTGTTTGTTGTAACGAGAAAAAAAAAAAAAAAAATTAAAAACGAAGAATTGAAGTAAGAATTGCAATTGCAATTTTACAATTTTGCACTGCAAAACTGTCAAAAATCGGCATCGGGACATCATCCGTCGTATCGTTTCCTTCGACTGCTCTCCATATTATTCATATATCACATATCAGTTAATTAACCAGCAGAACAGCCCAAGGATTATGTTCTCTTGCTGTGTTAGATGTGTGTTATATATATAAAATGATACCATACCATACCATAAATACATATACATATATATCTCGATCTAGATCTATAAATGTGTAAATGAGATTCTCTTCGTCTGTTTTTTTTTGTTCTTTGGTTGTTATTCTTCGTTTCGTTTTCAAATCTTTGCCACACTACTATTTTTTTGTTGTTGTTCTTTTTTTTCTGTTTTTTTTTTTTTGACGAAACAACAAATAAATGCAATAAATAATGTTGTTGTGACCCAATTAACTGTGTAAATTAACAAAAACCAAAACAAGTAAAAATAAAAAAGAGTTATAAAAAAAGAAGAAGATATATGCCAATCTATAAAATAAGTGTTACACAAAACAAAAATCTATTTTCAACAACAACAAACAAACAAATTGATATATATATATATGTATATATAACTATATATCATATCTCCATCTCTCTCTCTCTCTGTATATAGGAAAGCCCTACCTCTGACCAGGCTATAAACAAAAGAAAAAAAGAAAACAAAACAAAGAAACAAACATCCTTTTTGCTGTCTATATCTACATCTTATCTACATCTCTATATATATATATTAATATATATATATATATATATATATATGTATATTATATCTTCACTCACCTCGTCAAAGTACCTGCAAAATACAAGAAAATCGAATTACGAAATTACAAAATAAAGTGTCAACCACAGATATATATATATACATAATAAATGATATACATAAAACAACATACACATATATATATCTTTAAATTCACATTAAATTTCTAAAATTTAACACAAAAGTAAAAACTGTCATTATAATACATATAAATCTTATAAAGATCTAAAAAAAACAAAACAACAGCAACAACAACAAGATATTGTGAACCAAAACAAAACCAAAATCAAGAAATGTTTTCAAAATTTTTTTCTTGTTCGTTATAAACAAAAAAATAAAATAAATAAAAAAAAAAGTGTGTTATATATATTAAAAAAATAAATCCCAAAATATTTTATAAACTATAATCTTAATATAAAAAGTAATAATTTCTTATAAAGAACAACAACAACAACAACAATTTCTAAAAGAAACAAAAACAAAACAAAAATCACACAATTCAAAGGGAAAACTTCTAAAGTTAAAGCAAAGTGTTTTCTTCAAGAAAACTTCTTCACTGTTTTTGTCCCCCTTCCCTCCCGTATATAAGAAAACTTCTAAAGTTTATAAAAGCAACAACAACAGCAATTAATAATTCGCACTTTCTTTAAGAAAAAATGATGTTATAAACAATTTAATAAACAAAAATAATAAACACAATCAAATTTTTATAAGAAAAATTTCAATATGAAAGACATTTTCCCAAAGAGAATGTTGAAAAGAAAAAGATCTTGAATCAATTTATTTCTAAATAAAAAATAAAAATAATATTTTTTGAATTTAAACAATAAATTAGCAAAGAAAACGAAAAAAAAAATAAAGAAATAAAAACAAATTTATGTGAAAATTGATAAACGAAAGAAAAATTAAAGAAAAGCTTAGCAAATGTCGAACATTTGCCTGTAATTTGCCTTAAAAATGTTGATACAACAGCAACATCAACATCAACAACAGCAACAGCAGCAACAAGAACATCAGCAACAGCAACAGCAGCAGCATCAGCAACAACAACAACAACAACAAGAACAGCAACAATTAAGTGCAAAGGCCAGACCACCGTATAAACTCAATCCAAACCAAAATCAAAATTACCAACTAAACCAATTTTATGAGCAAATTTAAATCCAACAAACAATCAATTACAAAAACCAAAAACTTGACCAACAAACAAAACAAAAGAAGAAAAGCACACAGAAGGATAACAAAAGAACTTGTTAACAAATTATTGTTATTATTATATTTTTTTGTTTTTGGTTTGTTTTGTTTTGTTTGATTTAATTACCGCCGTCCAAGAGAAACGAAAAGAAAAACTAAATAACACAAACAACAAATCATTGTAAAGCAACAAAAAAGAACCTGCAAAACGAATTCCATTTTGAAAATCCATGAAATGTTATTAGAAATGGATCCACAACAACAACAGGCGACAGTTCAGTTCATCTCGTCGTTGAATATGTCGCCATTTAGCATGCAACTGGAGCATCAACAGCCCTCCAGTCCGGCATTGGCAGCAACTCAACAGCAGCAACAGCAACAGCAGCAACAACAGCAGCAACAGGCCGGCAATAATGATAACAATGATGATGATTATAGTGCCTATACGTTGCAGCTGACTGGCGGTGGAGGTGGTGGAGGAGGAGGAAGCGGTAGTGGAGGAGGTAGTGGTGGTAATTCCGGTAATAGCGGTAGTGGTGGACATAGTCATCATCAGCAACAGCAGCAGCAGCAGCAGCAACAGCAACATTATCAGCAACAACAAAATTTAACAAATAATGCCAACAACAACAGCAACAACAACAATCAATTCACATCCTCATCCTATTCGTATATATACAATTTTGATTCACAGTATATATTCCCAACAGGCTATCAGGATACCACATCATCCCATTCACAACAAAGTGGTGGGGGTGGTGGTGGTGGTGGTGGAGGTGGCGGCGGTGGTGCCAATCTCTTAAATGGCAGCTCCGGTTCAGGCAGTTCAACTGGCGGTTATTTACTATTACCGCCAACAAACAATTCCTCACATATGGGTGGACCACAAAATTCCACAACGGGTGGTGGTAACTCCTCCTCAAATCCATCGGCCGGCGGTGGTAATGGTGGTGGCAATAACGGTGGCAATGGCAGCCATCATCCACATGGCGGCACATCAGCATCGGCCTCCGGTGGCCATGGACATAATGCATCCGGTGAAGCCATCGATTTCAAGCATCTCTTTGAAGAACTATGCCCCGTATGCGGCGATAAAGTCAGTGGCTATCATTATGGCCTGCTCACCTGTGAGTCCTGCAAAGGTTTCTTTAAGCGAACGGTACAAAATAAAAAGGTCTACACCTGTGTGGCCGAACGATCCTGTCACATCGATAAAACGCAACGGAAACGATGTCCATATTGCCGTTTCCAGAAATGTCTCGAAGTGGGCATGAAATTGGAGGGTGAGTGAAATTATTTTTTATTTCAAATTTTTCAAATAAATATATATAAGTAATTGAATGGCTTTAGAAATTAGAATTCAAAAATGGTTATATGCAAATATCAGGAAGTTCTTTTTGATCCAAGATAGTTCACTCATTAAGGAAATAGAATAAAATCCCCGATTTCCAAGTTTATTCAGATTCAGAAACAAAAAATTTTCTTATATTCAAATTTTTGTCAACTTTTTCTATTATTCTGTTCTAGCTAAGAGAGCTTTTCGTTCGATATAGTAGAAGATTCGTTTGGAATATCTAGAATAATATTTATGCAATATAGAAATTTCTCGTCATTGTTTTTCTAGAATAATATTAGAATTTTAAAATCTTCTTCCTGCTGACGATTCGATTAAAAAAAAAAAAAACAAAGAAGAGAGAAGAGAGAAAAACAGAAAACCTGTCAATTCATCACGTTGTTCCCTCATTTTGACCCTCAAATGTTATGTTGTTGTTTACAACATTGTGTACAAGTGTTTATGATGATGATATTCGTTGACCCTGATAATTGTGGGGCTCTGGCTATAGAGAGGAGGAGCAGACTTGGGCATGAAGAGAGAGGGGTGGCTAGATGGGGTGGAGTGGTGAGGTAGGCTTCTTAATATGCAATGCTGCAATATGCACAGTGCCAATAGCATTAAATCAAAATTGTTTATGTGTCTCTGTCATTTGTTGTTGTTGTTGTTGTCATTGTTGCTATTGACTGATACGCAACATTGAAAATATTTCTAGAAATATACTTTTTGAAGAGATGTAAAAATTGATTTTTTATAGATTAACCCAATAAGTAGACTATGAATATGTACCTAAGCTATATATAGTATATATTCCAATTTTATTCAAATATCTAATTTGCTAAATCAATTGGCTCAGCTTAACTATTTACAGTTAAAGTCAATTCAATTTGATTCTGATACTTTTTCTCTTATGCGTATTATAATTTATCGTACTACATTACGTATGAGTAATAATTTATCTATGTCATGTTATTATGTGATTTGGATCAATAGTTCGTCGATTGAGTTATGCTTAGATATAGTTTGTTATAGTTCTAAATGATGAATTGTTCCATCTTCTTAGTCAATGGTCTTAGGCAGATTTGCATACATTGCGTATGAGTAATATTTTATTGTCTTGTATAATAAAAAGATTATTTAAAAATAATAGGCAGAATTTTAGTCATTATTTCAATTAGTTTTTCATACTTTTCACTTTATTTTTATTTAGATACAGACTCGATACGAGAATTTCAATACTCTTTTTGTCAAGTGGGTAAATACTATTTCCCTCTATAGTAAAATGATTGAAAAGCCAATAGATCGATGGTTGCTATTTATATGTATCGAGTGTCTGATACAACAGAAATAAGAAGAGGGTATAAATGGATGAGCGAACCTTTTAGTCTGTAGTTAAAAACAATGTCAAATTTTGTTAAGCTTTTCAAATGTTTGTTCAAATATCTTCTAAATACATATAAATGTCATAGAATATATTAATGTTTATTCAAATATCTACAATACATATAGATGACATAGAATATATCATTCAATATATGTATACATATGTAGATATATACATATATCTATAACAAAATTGGTTATTAGTATTAAAAAACCAAAGATTTCACTATATAATAAAAAAGGAATTCTTCACGTTTTCAAATTTTTTGATAAAGTGTATGCAAAAGTCGGCCTTATTTGCCTATTTTCCTCCCTTTGACTTATATATAATAGATATATTTACCATCATGTTCCATCATTCCATTCAATCATTCAATCTGTTGACATTTTGTGCCAACTCTGTTTGGCAGCCTCAACCATGACCCCTTTTTTTTCGATTTACAAGTATATAATATACATATATATGTACATATATGCATGTATACATAGTATATACATATATTCTCTTGTTTGACGATTTGCAAAACAAAACAAAAAAAAATACAGAAGAAATTAAATCGATATTCCTTATTATTTATAAATGCGCAGCAACAACAACAACAACAACAACTCGAAACTCAAACTAACGAAAAAATGGAAAACCTTTCAAAATGCTTTAGGGAAATATGAATCGGGGCATATATACACACATTAATATACATACATACTAGATGATATATGTATGCATGTGTTTGGGGCACCCTCGAGTGATTTCTTGTATGTGTACCGCTTGCTAAATGTGTGTGTGTGTGTCGGTGTGTGTAATAATTAAGCAAAAAAAGATTATGTAAATTTATATATAAACAAATTTTATATCAGGTTCTCTCATTTCTCTTGACCTCAATTATTTTATTAAACAAAAATGTTCATGTTCCCGACCTAGCCCAATCTGAAATACCTACACACACACACACACAGAAGCACACACACACATAGCAAAAAAAAAATAATTGTTGGAGTTTGCGTTTATTTTGCCTTCTTTTTCTCTGTTTTTATTACTTTTATTGACGTTGTCAGGTTTTTTTTTTTGTGGTTTTTTTTTTTCCTCTCGTGTTGTGTCAACAATTTTTATTTTATTTTGTTTTTTTGTTTTTTATACGGGACAAGGTTTCTTATATTTTATTCACATTGCTTCTTCTTTTTCTTTGTTTGTGCTTTCGGTACGTTCGTTCTTCTGTTTCTCTCTATTTTGCTCTTCCTGTTGATATTTATGTGTGTGTGTGTGTGTGTGTATGTTATTTAGATTTCTGTTTCAATCAGTTATTCTTTTCATATAACTTTTATTCAACAATATCGTTAAAATTGACATGGCCAACAAAAGTAGGTCAAGTTAAAATGAAAAAAAAAAAAAAAACAAAAACAGACAGCGTGACATGCTAAATATATAAGTAGCTTTTAGTTACAGTTCTTAATATACATATATACAGTTACAATTTGCTATATAAGGGATCAATGATTAAGCCCTAAATAATTGAGAAAGTTATTGAAGCAATCAAGTGTCCATAATTGAACCGACATATATATATATATATACATATTAATAGACTCTGAAATCAATCAGGAAAACTTAATTTGAACTATTTGAATAATGGATTAAGCGACAAAACCTACTTAATTAAAACATGTTTCAATCGAATGTCTCACAGATTGCTTCGATTGACCTTTGTTTAATTTCAAAAATACCGAAACCATTTTATTGAGAAATTGTAATAGAACTAAGATTAAAATTGGTTTTCTTTTTATTATTGGCGAATGTTTAAGGTTTTTATCTTTTTTTCCTAGTAAATATTTATATTATATTTTTGAGTTGGAATTATTAAATTGGCTCCATTTTGGAAGATATTCTCAAAAAACTGTTTAAAAATATTTCATTTTCCAATTATCGAAATCGATCCAAACTAAACAGTCTGATTTCAGATTCGGTTTGCGAGCATGAGAAAATACATATATCAGGATATATTGTTTTAGATTTTATTGTATTCTCATTTAATTTTAAAAATTTTGTTATATAAAATTCAACGATTTAAAATTTATAAAAGTATTAAAGTGTTTTTGTAGATATATAATGTCCAATTGCTGAAATTATAGATTGATAGGTAGAGATATAGATAGAGAGATAGATGGAGAGATAGATAGAGAAATAGATAGATAGATGGTTAGTCAGATAGATAGTTAGAGAGATAGATGGATAGATAGTTAAGACTACTTATCTTACTAGATATATAAACAGATATAGATGGATAGATAGTTAGTTAGATGGATAGATAGTCAAATAGATACTCAGAGAGATAGTAGATAGATAGAAAGTTATATAGATAGATGGAAGGTTAGAAGGATAGATGGATAGATAGTAAAGTAGTTAGATAGATAGTCAGATATAGGATGAATAGTTATATAGTATAGTTATATATAGATAGATAGAAAGTTATATAGATAGATAGATGGTTAGAAGGATAGATGGATAGATAGTAAAGTAGTTAGATAGATAGTCAGATATAGGATGAATAGTTAGTTAGATAAATGAATGGATGGTTAGTTAGTTAGTTAAATAGTGAGAGAAAAGGTTAATGACAATCGTAACTAAACGATGAAATTTTAAATTCTTATATACATATACATGTACATATATACATTTATATATATATATATATATATATATACCAAAATAAATGGAAATCCACATATCCAAATTAATAATAAAAAATTTACTTTCTAAATCTTCCTTTGTCCTTTCCTCTTCTCTCTTTCGTTATTATATTAATTTATTAACAATTTGTTGTAAATTATAAGTTATTTCAATATTATTTTTGCCAAAATAGCCGTTTGATTTCTTTAGTTGATAAAATATATAGCTTTTTCTTCGGATTGATCCAATATATATGTAGATATATTTATGGCTGATCAGAAATAGTTATACATATATGTACATATGGCCAAAATCTTAATATACAGAGAGACTTAACGAATTCCACCTTGCCTTAGTGTGATGAAAACATTTAACTAAAATATTTTTATTCAATTACAACAATTTTGCTCAATTGCCAATTAGTTTATGTTCTTCTTCTTCTTCTTGCTCTGCCGTATGCTCTTTTCCTTTTTGAGCCCTTTTGAACTTGCTGCTGCCTTTTTGATGAGAGCAAAGTCGTCAAGTCTTTTAATATTATCTTTTTATTATTATTATATTTGGGGTTTTCCTTCTTCTTCCTTTTTTTGTTTTGTTTTTGCCTTAACCTTATAACTTGCATAATTAATTTTCATCTTGAAAAACGTTTTTACCTCATACTTGTATTCAACTCTCGCTTTTTCGCTGTTGCTGTTTGTGTGTAATAAACCAACTTTTGCTTTCGCGCTTGCCAAACTGTTTGTGTATATATGTATGTGTGAGCTAAGGGAGAGAGAGAGAGAGAGAGAGAGGGAGTAAGATGAAGAGGGAGTAACAGAGAGAGAGAGAGAGAGAGGGGACTCTTGGTTGCCCCACAAACAAGTACATGCCATACTACTTACATACATATATAGACAAGAGTCGACAAGCTATATAATCGTGCATATTGTGTATATCCCCAACTATGTATGTATATATAAATATACATATATATATATATATATATGTATATGTGTATGTATGTGTCAGAGTCAGTGCAGCATGCACCGGCGGCCCCAAATGAATTCCACACACCCTCGCTTTGCTTCTGTCGCTGCTTCTGCTGCTGCTGCGGCTACGGTTACGGCTGCTGCTGCTGCTGCTGTTTCACCCACAAGTCGCGCTCTAAAAATGGATTCAGAGCAGTGAGCTTTAGAAAGAGAGAGGAAGGAAAAAGGAGAGGGAAGGCAAGACAACGGAAAAGCGAGTGCAAGTTGACTTGACTTGGCTTGGCTTTGGTGGGGTGGGTTGGGACTGTTGTTGTTAGAGGTGAGGAGGGCCCAATGTATGCAATGTAGAGTGGGGGGAGTACTGGTGGTGGTAAAAGAGGTATATTGCGTATGGCGCTGACAGTTGGCGGGCCGCAAAACAACAACTAAAACAAAAACAAAAATACAAAATGCGGCCGCATGGCAAACGTCACTCACACGCACACAAAGAAAAGGAAGAGAGAGAGAGAGAATATCACAGAGAGTAAGAGCAGAAGAAGAGCGAGCTGACGAACCGACTTGAGCTTAGCTTAACTTTGTTAGTATGTTTGTGTGTGAGTGTCTTGTATGCCCATGTTTGACGCGCGCGCTCTTTTTTTTTTAACATTGTTTAAATTTTGTAATATGTAGTTTTGCTTCTCCTTTTTTTTAAATTGACTTTAACTTGTCAAAATTATTATGCAAAGTGTGAAAATCATATATAAACATTTATTTTTATAATCTACAGACATATTACGATATTTGTATGTACATTTCATTTTTCTAACACAAAAATGGAATTAATATTGGAATTTGTTCAAAAATTGTGATAACATACTTAATAAAATGGGGCCATGTAAGTGTTTCATATGATTTTATACCCTATATAACTATGACATAGTGTAAAAGGGCATGCCATTCGTTCAACAAATATCACGTTTAAGTTTCTATTTAGTTAGTTTTGATTATCATATGTATCTATATACAAATCTCTGAATATCAACACTAAATAAATCAGTTTTTGGTTAGTAGATATAACAATCAAATGGGAGATATATATATCACATTTCTATATGTTATAAAATGATAAACTTCCATCTCATCTTGAAAAACTAATTAAGAATTTGGAAAGAATCTTATAATGAGGGCAAAATTGAGGAAGTGTTAAAATATACAGCATGTTTGTATTTCCGAAGATATTACGATAGATAATTGATATATATATTTAAAAGCATTTTAAAATCTTGAAGATTTCGAAAGTTTTTTAAAGACTTAAAACTGTTTCCATGTTCGTATTTCAATAACAGAACATTTTTATCGCGAAATGATTTCAAAATATTGCTAATTTTTAAAAGAAACAGAACAAAACATAAAGTAAATTGGATCTTAGGGATCATCTTTTCAATATATTTGGCTCGTTACTTAAAAAAAAGTTTGTTCAAATATTTAGTTAGTTAGCTACCGATACTTAAATGTAACAGTTACATGCTAAAAGTTAATTTAAGTCTTTATCTTGCAATTTTTTTTGGTTCTGTTTGTTCTTTTTTTTTTTTTTTTTTTTGCAATTCGATATTTGATTATAATGCTTCCGCTATATCCCCGAAGCACATGACCGAATACCAATTTCCATTAAATTTACGACGAACGAGAGTATTTGGAAACGAGGAGAAAAACAAATCGGTGTATACGGTTTTTTTTTTCTTTTGGTTTGCTTTGGTTTGGTTTTATAGCACTCACACACACAGAGACACACATAAACCGATACTCACAAGGCGCGCCTCTCTCTCACTCACGCTCTTTTGTAGCGCTCTCTCTCTCTCTTTCTCTTATGCATCGCACACTTGAGCAGAATAAAAACTGTACGGCATGTCTATGTATATATATATATATATATCATTGTATTGCCATCTCATTTCCGCTTTTGTGTACTTGGCCCATAGTGCCATCTCTTGCGCTCATGACCTAGATTCCAAAGTATCTGTGTATAAGTGCACGTGATATACACAGAGAAGCGGGAGAAATACATGTGCCCAGTGCTAGTGCGAATGTTTTTGTGTGTGTGTAATCAATGCAACATGTAGAGAAGTTGCTTGTCGCCATTTGGCTTTATTTTTGTGTTTTTGGTTTTTTTTTTTGTAATTTTTTTTGTTTTTTTAATACTCACTGAATTATTACGAACATTTTCGCCTCGTTTCGTCGTTCCGTTTGCATTCCGTCTCCTTCTTCCGTTTTTTCATCTCTCTTACGCTCTCTCTCTCTCTCTCTCTCAATCTCCGTCTGTGTTTGTGTGTTGAAATCTCTTAACGCTTTCGTCAGTTCGTCTAGTGAATTTTAGTTTTTTTTTTTTGTTTTTGGCTCTCCCCAGCTTTATTTTAGTTTAAGTTTTTGTCAGTTTGAAAAATTTTGGGCTTAAACCCTCCAATGACTCACACTCTTCGATATATATATATATTTATATCTATATATAGATATATGTATGTATGTATGTATGTGTGTATGACCATATGTTGTTACCATAGTTTGTTGGTTGGTTTTGGATTACGACTGCTGTGCAGCTTGTGGACGGACTTAACAATAGGGATTTTAAATTACACTTAAGCGTATTACAAATTGAAATTGGTAGATTATTTGGGGCACACAGCAACAGCAGCGCGGTAGTAACGAAAAATGTGGTAATGTCTCTCCATCTCTCTCTCTGTTTGAGAGGTATTGGGAAATCTGGCTAGCTGGCTGACTGGCTTAAAAATGGAAGTGAGTCAGGATTGTAAAAAAAAAACTCGAAAACTGTTGTAAATCGTATTCAGAAATGAATGTTGTCTTATATAGTCTGTGTACATTTGTTGACGAACTTAATTGTATATATGTATATGTATATTAACCTAAACCAAACAGGATCCTTATCCTTACACGCGTTTCTAGTGTAGACTTCTTCTATTATTGCAACGCTTGAAGAATGATATTTACTAGTCATCTTTAAACAAAGATTCAAATCAAGCAAATTTAATGAAATAGATTTAACAAGACTTTGAATAAGATTAGAATATTTTAATGCTGGAATAAAGCATATATAACCAAAAAAAGAATATTAAAACTGAATAAAGAATAGCTTATCCTATTGCAGAAGTAAACATTTCAAGACAAACTAAAAACAAACAAAACTTCAATTTATTCTCTTTAAATATCAGTAATTAACGTTAGCAATTTAAAATTGTTTCAACTATAAAATATTTTTGAAAAAACATCTCAAAATGTTTTTATTTTTTTTAGTATTTCTTTCATATATACATATTTAATTGCTATTAATTCAAAAATGAATACCATTAAAGTTTTTTCTCTTCAACTCTTGCATATTATAGTTCATTTAAATTTTATATTGACCACTTGACGTATACGTAATATGCAAATGTCAACTTTCTGATTTAACAAAAATATATAAAATGTACCACATAATGGCCTTATCTTTTACATTCTATTTGGAATGTGAAACATTTCACAAACACAAAAACATAAAAAAAGAGTTTACAATATCGATCAACTATTGAATTTTCAATCGCATGACTATATATAAACAACAATCATCTATATTTTCAACTTTAAATTGGGAATATAATTAGAGTCAGTTAACAATCATTTTGACAAACATTTAATTACAGAAATAACTGTTTTTAATGGTCCAAAAAAAAAAATCCTCTTCAAATATATATAGCAAAACAAAAAACATTGATTTTATATTACTCTCTCTCTCTCCCACCCTCTCTCTGTCTTTCATGCTGTCTCTGAACTTTTTAAACTTTTGTTACAATGCTCACTCAATTCCTTTTTATTCGGTTCTACTTTATTGATTGACAAGCGACTTTATTATCTACTAAAAAAAAAAAAAAAAGACAACAACAACAAATATGAAACTTAAAATACACAAGAGGAAGAGAAGAAAAAAAAATTACTCATACGCACCATTGACCCAAATTTATATGCAAATGCTTAAAAATAACAGCGCGTCCAAGTCAAGTCAAGTCACTCCCATACATTTATTGATTTCCCGGCCATTCGGGTGTGAGAAATGAGAAACTCTTCACTTTTCGTTTCATTGTGAACCACTTAACCCCGCAATCTACCAAACTAAAAAGTGAAAATCTAAAAAGCAGAAGGAAAAAAAAAAAAAACAAACTAACATATTTTGAAAGTGAACACAAAAAATAAATAAATAAAAAAAAAACCAACAAAAAAAATGTCAACCAGGGAAATTATGTAAGCGGCTTTTTTTGTGTAGGGTTAAATGTGAGCTGCTTTGGCAAGGCAAAAATATGGGTTAAGTCGATTTTCGGTTACCCTGTAACAAAGTGAATTGTAAAATAATATAAATTTTGACGAATCTCATATGGAATAAGGAATAGCGACTCGAAGAAGGACAAATGACTGTTAAGCTACTCTGATAGAGGAAATCTTGTTGGCATCCTGTAAAGCATTATGAAGCCATTATCCCTTTAGATATAGTTTTCTTAACTTTTATTTTTTATTAATTTGAATTTGCTATGATGAGAAAGTAAATATGCCTTTCAATGAAACTTGTAGCAGGGTATGAACAGGAACAGTAAACACTTTTATATCGTTTTGTTTGTATACCTTTTCCACCTACTGTTGTATACAGTGTATATTTATTATAAATAGAAAGAGCAGCTATATTTAGTTTGATTAGTTAATAATTGTGAATATTAGCATACCCCTGATCCTTCTTCACAGGGTATCAACAATAAACATACATATATAAACAAATTATATCAATTAAAGTTTTCCCAGTTCTTAATATAAACGCCAAACAATCAAAATACAGGGTATTAAATATAAGCACTTATGGAAATTAATTTCCCATCTACATATCAAAATAGATCGATAATAACCAAATATTATTTGACTTTGCCTTGCCATTGCCGCCTTTAACTTGCCTAACATAAATTGCCTTAAGCCGGAAAGAAGGAAAGAAAAAAAAAATAAAAGCAAAACGAACAAGAAAAAAAAAACCCAAATGTGTTGTAAGTAAATTTACCACACACAAATACAAACAACTTTCCCATAGAGAGTGAATGAAAGAGAGTTTATTTTTTCTTTCTTATTTTGGGAGAGTTGTTCGACTGGCTGACTGAATGACTGACTGCCTGCCTGCCTGCTGGCTGTTTCGTTGGCTGGCAACAACAATGCCCATGTTGTCCCAGTTTTCATCGCACACACTGTCCTTGACCTACTCCACTCAGCAAAGTTGTCTAATAGCGCCTCTTTTCCAAGAGAAAGACAGAGATGGAGGGAGCGCGAGCAAGTGGGAGAGATAGCGTTTGAGAGAGCGCCAAAGAAATGTCGTAATAGAAAGCTCTTTTCGAAGTTGCCAAGCAAGCAGCAGCAGAGCAGAAGCAGCATAATGAGCAGGCACACCAAAAGAGAGAGTGTTTGTGTGCTGTGTGAGAGTAAGTGAAAGAGAGCAAACATTTGAGAGCACACAAACACACACACACACATATAAACACTAACAAAGCGGCACACACACACACAGAGAGTGGCATGTTGATTATTTGTAAACAATACGCTTGACCTAAATTACAGTTACTTGTTCAACGAATAGCAGCAGCAGCAGCAGCCGCCGCTGCCGCAGAGCCAAAAACAAGAAAAAAAAACAAAAATTGCATTTCAAATGCACATTTTATGGTCACCGCCTGCCGGTAATACTCATTTCTTGCCACCAACCCCATTCCCCATTTCAATCCTTGTCGTTCTCTTCTCCACCCCACCCCCACCTTGAGCAGCAGCGCCAAACCTTGTACCATAAAATTCTCATATTTTTTTGTATCCCCTTACCGTTCCGTTTCTCAATCTTCCAATCATCAACTGCATCGCATTATCGTGATTTCGTTTTTATTTTTGTTTCTGTGTTGTTGTTTTTGCCCTTAGCTAAATCAAATCTAACCCTAAACATTTCCCCCTATCTGACCAGGGATGCATATTTACAAAAAAAAGGGTGTTTATTATAGTATAGACAGACCTCAACGGAGAAAAAAAAAGTTCTTTAATTCCCAACAAACACAATTCGAATCTATTTATATCTAATCAGTTAAAAAAGTTTTATCTTTATAATTAAACAATTAAAATTGTTGATTTTGGTCCAGTTCAAAATGAAATTATAGAATATTAGAATTAGAGAATTGTCTGATTTTGGCATTAAGAAATCGAAAGTTATATACAAAATAGTAGAGTTATCGATAATTGATTTGCTTAACCTATTTCCTGCTCTATATTAAAAATATTGTTTGTCGATATTAATATCCTTTCGAAATCGGAAACTAATGTTTCTGAATACCAAAATATAGCATATAAATTTTCTATATATTTTATATATCAAACTAATATTCCTGCATCCCTATCATTGACTAGCCCTAACCCTAACCCTCTTCTTTCTCTCTCACCCTATCTTTGTGTCTCTGTCTCTCTTTCTCTCCTCTCTATCTCCCCGTCACTGTTGCTCTTCTTGTTCATTTTTTTTTTTTGCAATTTTTGTGCTGCGCCATAAGAAGCGCATTTTTATTGCGTTTCAGTTAGTTGTGTGTTTTTGTCTGTGTGTGTGTGTGTGTTAGTAGGTGCCACACACAGACGTACATATGCATATGTATGTAATATAGTTTTTATTTTGATGCGGCGTATGCGCAATATATTTCTTTTTGTGTTGTTTTTGTCATTCTGGATTGTTATGAGTAACTATAACGGTTATTACAATTTTTTTTTGCTGTTGTTTTTGAACTTTTTTTCCCCCTCCTCCCATTTGAAAAATTATGGGTCAGTTGAACACATAAATATGCACCCACACACGCACAAACACACACACAGAGTAAATTTTTCATTGTGCTTTTCCAATACTTGATATTAGTTCGAATTTCCATTTGTTTTATTCAATTTTCATTTGTAATCATTTAAAGTGCAATTCCAATTAAAATTTACATAATTTTCATATGCTCTTTTGTTGTAAAAGTAACATATATTGATCCTCATTAATCATTTTATGTACAGATATAATTTAAGAATCCATTCAATATTAAATAGGGACATAATAGATTAAAGGATTGCCTGTCCTGCTTTAAAGTGGATTTCTCAACACTGATTGAGTAGGTAAAGCAACAGTTATTCAATAACATACACAACACAGTCTATCATAAAACAATATGTACCTCACTTATCATTAAACTACTGGAAGCAACAGATGACACTGTATCTGTAATCTCACTCTCCACCAAAAAAAAAAAAAAAACTAAAAAAAAAGCAATTATCAGTCTTGAATGATATATTCATATAATTTTTAACTACTGTGGAAAAGTTTTTTTTTTTTTAAATCACATTTATATGATTGACTTATAGCCAATTAGCAATGAAATAGAATCACATTTCTGAGCCCGTGAAATGCTTATACTATAAACAGAATATGGAAATTTCTAACTTAATAATGCAAAAATAAATAAAATAAAAACTGTGGCAGCCCAGCGCCTTATCATATGAAAACTAACAAAAAAAAAAAAAAAAAAAAAATTGTTTGTTTTTTTTTCTTTGTTTTATAGCTGTACGTGCCGATCGTATGCGCGGCGGTCGGAATAAATTTGGACCCATGTACAAAAGAGATCGGGCGCGAAAATTGCAGGTGATGCGACAAAGGCAATTGGCATTGCAAGCTCTGCGCAGTTCCATGGGCACCGATATCAAACAGTCACCACTCTCGCCAGGGTATCAGCAAGCATATCCAAATATGAACATTAAGCAGGAAATACAAATACCTCAGGTAAGAAGAGATAGAGAGAGTAAGAACTGATGCTGCTACCTAATCCTTATCCCAGAAGACTTGTTGAATTGTAGCGTTCATTGATTCATGTGGTCGCATCTTTGGTTTCTTTTTTAGGTATCCTCACTTACACAATCGCCCGACTCATCACCCAGCCCCATTGCCATTGCATTGGGACAAGTGAATGCGAGTACAGGCGGTGGTGTGATAGCCACGCCCATGAATGCTGGCAATGGCGGCGGTAATGGTAACGGCGGCGTCAATGGCAACGGCGGCAACTCTCTGGGCAATGGCAATGGTAACAGCAACAACAATAACAACCAGAATAGCAGCAGCACGGGTAGCGGCACAGGCGGCGGCGGCGGCAACGGTGGAGGCGGCGGCAGCGGCAGTGGCGGTAACAATGCGGGCGGCGGCGGCGGCAACAATTCTGGCGATGGCCTGCATCGTAATGGCAGCGGCAATGGCAGCAATGGTGGTGGCAACGGTTCCAATTGCCACGAAGCTGGAATAGGATCTCTGCAGAATACAGCCGAATCGAAATTGTGGTATTTACCCATCCAACAAAATCAAATGAAAACTCAAACCAAACCAAAGTCAACTACAACTAATTCGAAAATCAAAACGAATCAAAAATTATTCATCTATAAGTTATTATTAACAAAAATATTTAATTTGTGGAACATTTTAGCGCAAGTTGATCGATCGGTTAGGATATTGTTTCGAAAACTAAAAACAAATTTCGGAAAGTTAATGTTAAAAAGTTATTCAAATTTTAAGTGGATTTGTTTTAGATTGAATCAAAGTTTGAGTTAATCTTATTGAGTTCCTTCTTCAAAATCATTTTTATGCCGAGTTTATTTTTTATTAAATATTAAGAATGGTTTCAATACAATAATTTGAATTGTTAATCTACTATCAGGTAGATTATATCCCGTTTTGATAGAGGATATCACCAAAATATAGAAGGATCGCTTAACTATATCATGTAGTTTTCATATAGATGAAAAATTTTATATTTGCTTTCATAGACAATTAAAGAAAGAAAAGGAATAATTGTAAATTGTAAACCTTTTGAAATCGAGACAAATTGTTAACAGGAAATTGATATTTTAATATGATTAATAATGGGTTTTTGTTATAAATTAATATTTCAATATTCAAAACTTTTCAACATAATTGTTATAACTGAAATGTTTCCAACACAAAAACTTCTTTTTCCTAAATTGTGTGGTACCTCAACTTGTTGCCTAATCTAACAAATTATATATTTATACAAAACAATGTTATAACGAACAATTGAAACAGATTTTATGACTTTCTTTCTCTTTATTCTTTCATTTGCCGACAAAAAGTTTCGATTCCGGTACACATCCATCGAGTACAGCTGATGCGCTTATTGAGCCACTGAGGTAAGTTAAACTTTCTTTTCTTTCTTCTTTTATATTTCAAATATGTTCTCATTCAATTTTTGTAACTATTTTACAGAGTCTCACCCATGATACGTGAATTTGTGCAATCCATCGATGATCGGGAATGGCAAACGCAATTGTTTGCATTGTTGCAGAAGCAAACCTACAATCAAGTTGAAGTCGATCTCTTTGAGCTAATGTGTAAAGTGCTCGATCAGAATTTATTCTCGCAAGTCGATTGGGCAAGAAATACAGTTTTCTTTAAGGATTTGAAGGTACACATACAAAGACAGTTACATGTATATACATACATACATACATATATGTACAACATCAATAGCCAAAAAAAAAAAAAAAAAAAAACCAAAATGAAACAGCAACCCAAAAAAAAATCATAGTGTTCAAAGCCAAAAACCAGTTTTCAAGCTAGGGGCCAAGTCTGCGCCGCCATGAATGGTTATGTAAACCTCTAGCAAGCAGAGCAGCAAACAGCGACGCCAACAGCGACAGCAGCCGAACGCAGCACAGTGTGTGTGCGTGTGTGTGTGTGTGTGTTCAAATCTGCATTGAATTTCGATTTCATTTGGTGTGTGTCTGACCTACTTAGCCAGCAAAGCTGAACCAGTCAGACGCCGTCATCGTCATCATCATCATCATTTACCGTCGTCGTCGTCGTCGTCGTCGTCGCTGTCACCGTCGTCGTCGGTCATAGTCAGCGTAGTAGTGTATTCACTCTCATTCAAATGACGCAACTGAGCAACAACGAGTCTCACCCATACACCCATCTACAGTGGAACAAAAGAGTACCATAAAGAGACAAACAAACCAAACGGCGGAGACAGAGAGCAAGCAATACCAAAGACGTGTGCGAGAGAGCTTACACACATATGTACATATGTTGTAATCCAAGTCAAGTCAAGACAAGCCATCGCCATCCCATCCAAGCTAGGCCTTTACCCATACCCATTCAGACTATCCATCCATACATGCATTCAGATATTGTGTATCTGCAACCAAGAAAATGTATCTATTACCACAAAACCAAATTATTAAACTTTTCATTTTTATAGTTAATTTTTTTGTTTGTTTACGTTGTTTTCCTTTAAGCTGAAAACATTCTTCAACTTTATTATATCTTTTGTGTATTGTTGTATTTTGTCCGTCCAACAGGTTGATGATCAAATGAAGCTTTTACAACACTCCTGGTCGGATATGCTAGTGCTCGATCATCTGCATCATCGCATCCATAATGGCCTGCCCGATGAGACGCAATTGAATAATGGTCAAGTGTTCAATCTATTAAGTCTTGGCCTTTTGGGTGTACCACAATTGGGTGATTATTTCAATGAGCTGCAAAATAAATTGCAGGATTTGAAATTCGATATGGGCGATTATGTATGCATGAAATTCCTAATTCTATTGAATCCAAGTGAGTTATCATCTCATACAAATGAAATTTTCATTCTAAAATATAATAATAATAATAATTACGTTTTTTTTATTCCATTTAGATGTACGAGGTATTGTGAATAAGAAAACCGTTTCGGAGGGACATGATAATGTTCAGGCGGCCCTCTTGGACTATACGCTAACATGTTATCCTTCAGTTAATGTAAGTTCCAAAAGAGGAAATGATATAGAATAAGTGAATATGTGAATATTTAGGAGTTAAGTTGGATTCCAGTTGAATTATGAAAAGAAATTGTCACTGAAAAGGCGTCCTTTGTGGTCTTAAGATCATCGTAACTATGAAGATGTTATAAACTATATAAAGCAATTTGTTGTTGGTACTAAAATACAGAGAAAGATTGATTTAAAAAGAACTTACAGCAGCAGCATATGAAAATACAAACAGAATTAAGATAAGATTAATTATCTAGTTTATTTACTTAGTTGATAAGTCTTCGTTGCCCAAGTTAAGTATACAATTAACAACTAATTTGTAATCTTGAATTTCTTACAGGACAAATTCAGTAGGCTAGTGAATATACTACCGGAAATCCATGCCATGGCCGCACGCGGCGAAGAGCACCTCTACTCGAAGCATTGTGCTGGCAGTGCGCCCACACAGACGCTGCTCATGGAGATGTTGCATGCCAAGCGCAAGGTGTAAAGAAGAAGAAATGGAGGCAATTAAGCAGCCAAATCAACCAGCAAGCAACCAACCAGCAGCAGCAGCAGCAGCAGCAGCAGCAATTCAACAATATATATATATATATATAATATATAATGCAAATACTTAAACAATTTATGCAAATGTAAATAACAAAAAAGAATGTAAGAAATGAAACGAAAGCAAAAAGCAAACCAAAATTTTAATTGCTATGCGAAAGAAAAGGATCAAAAGAACGAAGGAGAAATCAGATCAACGTATCGGATCGGATCGGATTGGAAAGAAAAGGAAGAGAGGAGTTCTATATATATATATATATATAATATAAAATGTATATGAGAAATGCATCATCACTACCAACACCACCACAACCAACCAATACACCACCAACTATCACACACACACACACATTTGTTGATTCAATGTTAATTATTATTATTATGTTTACTAATTAGTTTTAGAAAGAAAAAAAAAACAATTTTTTTGTTCTAAGTTAAATATTCGTGTTTAGTTTTAGTCGTCCTTTTCTCTGATGATAAAGCAATTTTTTTTTTCTATTTTTAGCACTAAACAAGTAAAACTATATATATATATATACATAAACGATCATAATAAGAGTTATAACAAATTTTATTTTTATATACATACATATATATATATATATATAGATATAAATATATAAAAAAAAATATATATATATATGTGTTCTTTATGTAAATTGGTGTAATTTCTAAGCAACATTTTTGAACTTGTGTGTAAAGTTAATACGTTTGTTAATTTTTAATTCTAATTTTATTCTTTTTTTTTTTTTTTTTGTAACTGTGTGACAATTTTATTTTTCGATTTTTTTTTCTTTCTTGGTATTGCCTCAACTCTTATCTATACGTATATAGATATATATATAGATATATCTTTGTAAAACACAGTTTATAGTTAAAGAAGAAAAGGAAAAGAAAGCGAAGCTAATTTTTAGGTGTTCATTATAAAATAATTAATTGAATAATCATAATTTGTTTGTTATATTAAGTAAATGTTTAAAAAACAATGCAAACAACTACCTACAACAAGCAGAGCAAAAAAAAATATTAAAGAAAAAACACACAAGAAACGATTAAATAATTATATTATAGCCTATACATGCATATATATATACATATATATATATATACATTTAATTATATTTAGCTGCAAAGTTTAAATAAAAATTGTTTGTAAATTTCAAGTGTAAAAACAAAAGAAAAAAACCAGAACAGAACCGAAACCGAATATATGTACACATTAAATGAGTAATACAACAAATATACATATATATATATATGTATATATATATATATATATTAAACAAAAATCACAAGAAATTTTAATCTAAAAAGAAAAAGAAAATCATGAATGAATAACTAATTTTTTTTTTTTTTTTTTTGGATGCCAAGTCGAGAATTGGGGCAGCGTTTAAGGCAAAAACAGAAAGAAAGTAAGAACGAAAGTAAATCAATCGAATATGGCATAAAACAAAAATGATATGATAATTATATATATACATATATATATAAACCATATATAAAACTAAAAAGAAAAAGAATAGAACACACACACACACACACACAGATAGAGAAAAACAACTTTCGTCATCAAGTTTGCCTCAATTGTTGCCTGGGCATTGCGCTTGAAACAAAACGTACCTTATAAAATTAACAACAACAAATTATTTCCAAAATGCAATAAAAAGCAAAAAAAAAAAAAGTATAAATGATAACGAATGATAAAAAACAAACAAACAAACAAACAATATATAATATACAAAGAAAAATTCACACATTCAAAAGCATATTTAAACAATAACAACAACAAGAAACAAACAAACAAAGAAACAAAAGTAAATTTAAATTCAAAAGTCAGCAGCAAAATTAAATTTTAATGAATGTTATTTCCAAAAAACAAAAAAAAAAACTCCAAAACAAGAAAACTTACGAAAATGAAACGAATAGAAAATTGGAATGGGAAAAGAGGTAAAGAGTAGAGTACAGTAAACCAACCCAACAAATCGAGTTTAATATATAATGTATATATATATATATATATATATATATATATAATTAGATATATATATATATATATATGTATATGTAAATGGAGGCGTGTGTGTAGAATTGGCCTAGGTATATATATAATATGTATTTAGGTTTCTCTAGTTTGTATAAATCTATAACTAATTCTGTATGTATTGTAAAATTTATAAAACAAAAACAAACAAAAAAAAAAAAGTACACAAAACAGCAACAACCAGCAAGATTGTTAAAAAATGATTTAAACAAAAAAAAAAAAAAATGAAAAAAACGAGTGTGGTCAATGATTTTAGATTTAGGCAAAAGGTTTAAGTGGTTAAAAAAAAAGGTTATACCCCAATATATATATATATATATATCTATATATGTATTTTTAAATGTGTTTATATATAGATATATATTGGTCTAAGACATTAATATATATACATATATAAACACATTTAAATATATAAATATATATGTATATATATATATATCTATATGAGCGTTAGAGAGAGCAAGGCGTTAGGTATGTTTATTGTAAAATTGATTACGATGTGAACCTGTTATTGCAAATGAAAAGTGATTTTAATTCTTAAGCTAAATCTATATATATATATATATACAATATATATATATCCACACACACAATATATATATATATATATATATATATATATATACATATATATATGTATGAATGAAATGAAGGATTAACAGTTATAAATTAACCTAAGCAAGCAACACATACACAACACAACAAACACACACACACACACACACACTTTAAGTTTGATAAATTGTTAAAAACAAAGAAAGAAAGAAAAAAAGAAGTAAAACAAAACATCATTTAACTAGAAACAAAACTACCTAAAACAACAAAAACAAAAAACAAAAAAAAAAACAACAACAACTACATGCATAATTAATGAATTAATTGATTTATTATGTTTATTATTATTATGTTAACATATAAATTTCATCTCAGAGATGCAACCAACCAACCAACAACCGTGAAATAAAAAGTAATTATAAAATGAAAAAAAAAAAATATTTTTAAATAAGTCCTTGACTCATTTTGTCCGTTGACTTGTATCAAGTGGAACTGATTCATTTGTATCGACTGATTAACTAGTTCGCAAAAGTGAGTCCACGAGTTCCAGGATGTTCCATAAATGTTTTAAATCCCATTGTTTCGCCCCACAATTAGCAGATTCGCATGAAATCCAAATAGATCTATCTTTCCGTCAAGAACTCGAAATACTAGTCAAAAGTCTTAATATGTTTGCTTTCATTTTGCTTGATTCAAAACTTTATTCTTGAATAATTTGAAATATTGCATCTTTTGTTTTTTGTTTTTTTTTTTTTGGGAGGGGCTGTATTTTTAGTTTCTCCTGATTTCCTTCTACGACATATTGAAATTTTGCGTAAAATCATATTCGATGGTTGGTATAACTGTCTGAACGAATTTCAAAAATATTATTAAATATAAATGCACACCCAATTCGCCGCCTCCCTCTTCGACAGTTTGTATAATTTTTTTCATAATATCAGCATGCCGGCATGGATGCACCGAGGCCATATTTGGTCCAGGTAAATGTGGATGCGATTCCATTGTAACAGTCTTCTTTGCATGATCCTGGGATACATCTTCATACATTTGCTCAACTGTTAATGGTTTCCGTTGCTCATCATAGCCGACAACCCAAAGTCGTGGCGTTTGATAATATTTATCATAGGTAATGTGCAAATCATAGGTACGCGTATGTAGAACTGAATCGCTACCGTTTCCGCCACCAACGCCACTGGCTTCATTTGAAGCCGTCGGATTGGAATTAGAGTTAGTATCTATGGCATCTACTTTGCGAGTGGTGGTTGCCACAGAGGGATCAACACGATCGATCATGCCACTCTCAACAAATTCGTCCATATCAATGGCCTCGTCGTCATCATCATCATCATCGTTATCATTTCCATCAGCATCCACATCTTCCATGTTATCAATCTTGTCACTATCAGGGGTGTTCATATCGTCCTAGTTATAACAAATGAAAACATTAATTCAAAATCACTTTTAGTTTTGTCCACAGTTACCTTAGACTCTTCCAGAGTCAGTTCACAGATTTTCTCATCCACCTGCGTGGTCCCATCATCGTTTAGTTGATGTGTCTCAACCCAGCCACCATCCCCAGATTCCTCCTCGACTAGAGTCTCTTCGCCGACATATTCCATTTGTTTGCAACGCCGATAGCAAGGCACATTGCGAGTTATTAGAAATTGTTTATCTATACATAATTTAATTAAGTTTAATTATTAAGATAGAGTGATTTATGGTGCTACAAAATTACCCTTTGGCAAGTATGGTTTTGTTTTAGTCTCATCGCCCGCTGCCCATTGCCAGGTGGGGCAATGATGAACCAAATGATCTCCGGCGGCTACGAACTCCTCGGGTGTAAGGACACCAGTTTCACGGAATTTCGATTCCTAAAGAACAAAGAAAATTGATTAGTTGATGTGAAAGTGTCGCGTCAGACAGGCGCCATTTGATGGTGTACTACCCCCTAACCACCCACCAATTAATCAGAGAGATATGAGCAGTAAATATCTGTGACTAGTCACAGCAATTACCAAATGACCCATAGCTTTATATATAATTATAACCTACATCACTTCACAATCGCTGTGACTGTTTATTGTTTCATTTGGGTTGCTCATCTCAAATACGTGAACAGACGAAAGCAACAACAATAATAACAACAAAATAACAAATCATCACTCACCTTTAAAACAGGCGTCAAATATTCGGCTACATTTAAAGCTGTGCCTTTAACGGTATTTAATACGCTTTGCATTTTTAAATCCTATTTGAGTATTTGCTTTCGTCTAACTTTGTTTCAAAACGTTGAATTATAATCGTTTTTTGTTTAACTAAGTTCCAGTATGACCGTATGTCTTTCCAAAAGAAATTCCAAACGTTCCGCAATGGATTATATCTGCGAATTAGTATTCTGCTCTGAACCAGTTAATAACCGCCAACTCGAGTAGGAGTAAAAATTACAGCCATTGAGAATTTCTACTTCAGTTGCTTCCGAAAAAGATCTTAAGTTAGGAAAAAGCCAATTGCATTACTTGGTGTCTCAGCAATATGTGGTTCAGCACCGTAATTTTAT
Source organism: Drosophila austrosaltans (assembly GCA_035045865.1). NCBI lineage: Eukaryota > Metazoa > Arthropoda > Insecta > Diptera > Drosophilidae > Drosophila > Drosophila austrosaltans. The sequence goes on from JAWNOQ010000207.1 coordinate 13,078,377, forward strand.
TTTAATCTCTATTTTGCCCGTTTTACTGATTCCGCAATCAGTAGATTAAGAACTAGTTTTCATTAGTGCAGAGGTCTCAGAGTTCGCGCACATGCCTGCTTAGTGTTTTGTTGTGTTGCCGCGCGAGTATGGAAGATAAAAGTGTGCCGGAATTCGCGTTACCTTCGCCTAATTTTAATAAACTCCAAAATGGACCAAATAAGACATCCCTGCACTATTTGACACCATGTGGGATGACATTACTGCCTCGTGGCAAGCAACCGCCGCCAATGTATGGAGCACGAGGCAGTACAATACCAGCAAAGTATTTGAAGGAGGAGTCTCCACAGCCACAGGTGGGTGCGTGGATGCACCTGAACCATGTCAATGTATATGGGGCATTAAGCACCTAACAAATTGTCTCTTTTTTTTCTAGAAAATAGCCGATACCGCTCCACCAGTTTACAAATCGCCTCCTCGTCCCGAGTATTGCGCAAATTGCGCCATGGAATTGGCCAGCAGTCAAGATATGAAGCGACATTTGCAGCAACATGAGAGCTGCCCAGCCGATGATTGTGATTTCTCGGCCTTAACGGGCATATTGGATCGTCATATGGAAGCTAATCATATAACGGCGCTTTATCAAAAAGTGAAAAAAGTATGGACACCAGAAGATATAGCCAATTGGCGAGCAGAGAGACGAAAAAGGTAAAGCTATCTGTATAAGAATACATTTCTATATATATACTTAATCAAATTAGATTCTACCAGATTCCCCACAACTGCAAATGTTGAACTGGCCAAGCGGGCTAAGGAGCAGCGTTTAAAACGGGGCGAACGTTTGGAGGCCTCAAAATCTCGTTTTGGACAGTCCGAAGATCGGAAGCGGACAAGAATGCGTCCCCAGCATCATCAAGGCGACAGTGGCGGCGGTGAAGTGAAACCGAATAGGAGAAAAAGTAAACACAATTCACGCAAGCCAAATCCGCCGAAAAAGAAAACAAAACCTGAAAAGGATCAAGCCATTATGGAGAAGAAGAAAGAGGAGAATCCTCCTAAAGAAGCTATAGAAAGATTTCGTGGAACTTCCGAAATGGTAGATTATAAGCATTTTAAAGATAAGACAGCAGTGGGAAACGCTTTAACCAATCTATTGGGCATGTATGGCTCAGATACAGATGATGACGAAGATGAACATGAAGATGAAAAGGTCTCGGATACATGCTCAATAATAGATGAAAATGTAGTAGCAAAAGTTGAGCATGTTGCTCCTGCTCCTGCAATTGATCAAACACAATGGATAGAGAGTACTTTGCCCACATCGGATGACGATGAGGCACCAGACGAAATGCCAATTGAACGCTTAACAGATCAAGATGAACACCAGCCAGTTGTAAATACAGAAATAGTGAAAAAATGTCATAGCGAACCGGACAAACCTTTGTCAAGTGGTAAGCCAACAGTTAAAAAACAAGTTATTATACCCAACAAAAAGCGTCCAAATGGCTTAAATTTTAAACGAGCCAAACAGTTGTACAAAAATAGTACAATGCTATCAAAATTATTAGCTTCAGATATACGACATGAGCGTAATGTTCTATTGCAATGTGTACGCTATGTGTGTGAAAGAGACTTCTTTGGCCTAGAAGCTACCAGTCATCGAGATGATGGTGGAGATAGTACTAATCCGAGTTGATAATTGTGTTAATAAATATATCAGTTAATTGATAAACTAAATACCTTGTCTGATCTAAGTCAAAGTCTGTCAAACTTTAAGATCATTATCTATCCGAACATTTAATTTCATTTTCCATTTCACTCACTCTGATTGCCATATCCATTACTGACAATTTTTCTTTTCCTTTTATTCCTTTTTCTATTTGTTTTCTAATAATAAACTCATTATTGTACATAAATGCTTTTACACATACATATATCTAAGCTAAAGTTATTAAGATGAAAACTTTTTAACATTTGGTATTAAAATATAAATGATATAAAAATAGGATCTATATCCTACTATATATGTATATCATATTTGTGTTGTCCGATCTGCCCGACTTTGGCAACTTCAAGTTAATGTGCTCGCAGACTTGTTTATTCATTTAAATTAGTTTAAAACAAACAATTTGCAAAACCGTTTCGCCCTAAGACTTAGTTCACTGTACTTCGATTGTTTATTATTTATATATTGAAAGTTTACAAATACTTATTAAAAAAACTTAATTTAATTGGTTGCCATGCTACTCCCCGCATCGCTGCCGCTGACATTACCTACGGCTCCACCAGCATCAACAGTTGTTCCGCCTACTGTGTTACTGACGCCGCCGCCGCTACTCGATCCATTACCAGATTGTTGTTGTTGTTGCTGCTGTGCGGCGGCTGCTGCAGCCTGTTGTTGTTGCTGCTGCTGTTGTTGTTGTTGCTGGGCAGCAGCATGCTCCTGTTGACGCTTCTGTTGTTGTCTGGCAGCATGCGAATGCTTTGCCTTGGTCTCCTCTAGCTCACGTACTCGAGACCGAGCATGTTGGATACGATGCCAGGCCATTTGTAGTACCTTAGCTGAGGCATAGCCAGAGCCCTCGTGCGGCTGGCCCGTGGACACTTGAGTGAGGTAGTTGATCTGCTCTGACAATTTCGATTCTACGCTGGAGAGGCTCTTTAGAAATTGTTGCGATTGCGTCTCGGCGTTCTTTTGTGAGGATTTCTCTTTGCCCAACTCTTGCAGCGCTTGGCCTGTGGACGAAACACTTTTTTTATTACTGTTGTTAGCACTTTAAAAGTTTTCCATACTCTGATATATTTACCTGCACTTTGCATACATAGAATAATCTCCTTCTCAATCTCGTCCAGCGCGTGTATTTTATCCAAAGGATTCATTTTGTGCTGACTGTGTTGTTAGCAATTATATTTTTCTTTTTATTCTTAGCCGGTGTTCAATTGTATTGTTTTATGTTAACTAACAGAACTCGCAAATGATGTTGTTAAATTTAACATTGCTCATAAATGATGCAATAGAGTGACCGTTTTAGATTGGCTATTGAATAGGGGGGCATTATCACCACTAGCTTAAGAAATTTGAATCGATTTTGCGGCAATAAATTTGGGAATCCCAGATTAACTCTTTGATTCTTATACTCTATTTGCATGCTATGTATTGAATATTCAGGGATATAAATTATAATAAATAGAAAAAAAGAGTTGGGATAAATATTTGTTAAAAAAAAATTTTATTATCATAGATTTTTTTGAAAACATAAATGTTTACATATACATACATACATATTTTTATTTAATTTCCATTGCTTAGACCAAACCAAGCATACTTAAAATATTTCTTTGGTAATGGCAGACAATTCTCGTGCAGCTCTATATCACCTGATCGTGTTATACCATCGATAATACCCAAATTCCAGACCATAAAGTTACGCCCGCAATCGATTTTCTTATGCAACGCATATTGAACAGGATCAGCGAAATGGGCTTTACATTTTCGACACTCAACAACACGATCCTGCAAATCGGTTTTCAGGAATTTTCGTACATTTTTAATTGGATGCAGACCACGAAATTCACCAGCCACATCAGTTTGAATTAGAAATGTGGGCGTCTTATTGATATTCTCGCCACGCAACAGATAGGGCACCGCATACAGTTCCTTAGAACTGGCACATATACGAAAACAATATAAATTTACCTTCAAAGACTCGGGAAAATGTCCAAATCTTTGATTACGATAACTTAAATAGCTATCAATTAGCAGCGTATTATCTATATCCATTATGTTTGAATGTTGTCTATTGCCAAGGGAATATCCGCCATTATCTTGTTTAACAAGATATTGAAGTGGTAGCGATGCTTCGCTAGTAAAATGTTCGTTCGAATGTCGTTTCACTGTCACTTTCATTCTCTTAATGACACAAGCCTCAAGTGGTACACGATGATGGCGGTAAACATAATTGCTAATCTTTTCCAGCAACATGGAGAATATCATATCCACTGTCTCATCGATATCCAAATGATGATCAATATTAATTGGGCTACTTTCATAGTACATACTCTGCTTAATAACAGTCACATAGAAGCCGATATGCACTTCTAGCCTCGAAGCTTCATAGTTAAGGAAACGCAAAAGTTGAGGCATTGCCTCCATGCCGGCCTCCAGTAGAAAGTCATTTGTTCGTCCCACAGCACTCTCATCGCAGAGTAAAAATGTTTCAATGCGTTCCCGTTCAATCCGTTTCAATAATATTTTCTCCTCGAGGCTCAAATTCATGAGATTTCCGTCACTTAGCCAATGATGACTGTAGGGTTCGTGTGCATGAACACTATTCACACAGGTCTCACAATCCACACAAAGATTGTTAATGTAACGCTGATGGCGAAATGTTCGCCTATTATCCTTTGTCTCAAAAATGAAGCGAGAATATGAACGACGTGGCATGATGAACGATTACCAACTGATTCAGTTACAAACTGAAATTGTACATCTTATATACATATATATACCCTTACGGTAAATAAAAATATCCCCTCTCAGGTAATAGAGGGGATTTTGGGTTTTCCTTCAGGTAGCACTGAACATCTGTCGTCTCTTAGTCCGTTTCTATACCTGACTTTTGAATGGTAAAGCATATATTATTACCTCAGTAGAATTCCTATTTTTGATCATGGGTTTATCTAATCTATATTTAAGTGCAGGTCAACAAAATAATGAAAAAGTTCCTTACCTTAAAGAGTGAGATTTGTAAAGATATATACATAACATTACCTAGCTTCTATTATTTCTATTTTATTTATATTCATTGTTAAATTTCTCGACCAATATTGCGAAATAATCAACTAGAATTGTGGCAAACTTTAACCATTATTATTTTACTATAAAAACGCAGTCTGAGCATGTACTTTTTAATGATAAAATTTATAGCAAAACTTTTATCGTCTCGTAACTTATATCGTTTTTGGTTTGCTTTCTTCATATCGTAACTTTTGGTTTTCCCATTTTTTTTTATATCAAATGTTCTTATTTCCTTTTATCTATTTTCCCTTAATATAAACAAAAACCATTTTATTGGCAGATGAAATTTGGTTTGGCACTTATCTAAATTTCCTTACATTCAAAAAGGAAAACTGTATTTGGTAAAAACATAAATGAAATAATGTAATACTATATAAATTGAAAATTTTGTTTAGATTCAATTATAGGATATAGAATGTATGATTATAGGATATTTGATATCAATTAGTGCTTTTTCGGGCTTATGTTTGTACAATCAAATATTAGTAGAATAATAATGATATCTCTTAGTATAAATTGGTTTAAAATTTACATAGACTATATTTAATTTTGTGTGTTTTCTATCTTTTTTTTCAGCCATAAGAAATATTTGTCATTCTACGAGGGATTCAAGTGGTAAGTTTAAAAATTGAATTACTTTTATAAATATTTTTCAAACTTTTACCAAGAACGAAGTGAAATATTTTAGGGGAATCGATATTTACATTAAGTATTCCCTGTAAGCGGTAATTCCTCTATCAAATCTTTAGATTTAATGTTTAATTAAATCGTTTAAATCCTCGAGAGCTGTGCAAAGGACACAAGTTTCCCCTTTGTTTGGGGGGGAAAAAATAGTATTTTAACATTTCTCTGTTCCCCTGCAATTCAAGGCAAATCTCTAGCCCATTAGCCAGGACACGAACCCATATTCAGCGTAAGGAACAACCCCAACTGTAAATTAATTAAGGGGATTCAAAGATATTTCCCTATTAACCAGTATTTTAACATAACTGTTATATGTTAAGTACTTCCCCTGCAACACGAGAGTCCTGTGACAGGACATGAAGCTAGAACAATGAACATTCAATCATATTGTTGGGCCAAAAGAAAACGTAAATTTTCTTTTCAACGCCTTTTTTGCCAACGAAAAACGGCAAACATTGCTCTCCTCATCATTTTCGTACTCGTACTCGTTCTCATCATCGTCCTCGTTGTTGTAGTCGTGGTCGTAGTCGTCACCTTTGCGTTATTTGTAGTTGCTGATGTTGTTGTTGTTGTCGTTGCTGCTTTTGCTACTGTTGTTGTTGTTGTTGTTGCTTTATGGCTTCTTTAGCAGTTGTAGCATATTTAAGGCTTTTGCGTGCGTCTGTTTACATACAAATGTGTGTGTGTGCGTCTGTGTGTGTGTGTGTGTGTGACTCGTCCTTCACACACATATACATATGTACTCATATATATATATGTATTTATGTAGCCAAAAAGGAAACTATATATTGTATTTTTGTCCCTGCTGAAACCTCACGTGTGTGTCACTGGTCTCCCACCCAGCTTATAGACCAAAACGAGGCGAACAAAAAAAAAAAAACAAAAAATGGAAAGAGAGAAAGAAAGGAAAAAGAAACACTGCTCAGCCTGCCATCTTTTAAACGTGTGTTTTTTTCGGTTGATGTTGTTGATTTTCCTTCGTCTTCTTCCTTTTGTTGTTGCCATTTTCTTGCTATTCTTTTTGCTGTTCGCTTCTTGCTTCGAATTATGAAAACGTTGTCGGCAAAGTTACACACACACACACACACGCACACCTACTGTGAGAGAGAGTGAGAGTTTCCCCGTTTGTCTTCACCTCCTTGTTGCCTTTGGAAAACAACAAAAATATATACATATATGTATAAAAAAAAAACAAACGAAAAAATGAAATATACATAGCAAAGACCAAAAAACGAAAGGCATTTTCTGTTATATGTGTATGTGAATATTTTTGTCTTCTTCTTGTCGTTGTTGTTGTTGTTTTATAACGCCTTCACGTTGTTTTTTCCACTTGCAACAGTGTGTGTTGATTACCCTGTAATCGAAAAGGAAGTAAAAAGGATATACTAGAATCAGCAGATAGTAATATATGCCACAATATTTCCAACTAGTTGTAGCCTTAGAAATTAAGCTTAACTGAATGAAAATTTAAATTTATCTCTTTAAAATTCTTGCATGGAGAGAGTATCTACATGTCGAGGCAATTATAAGTTTTGTAATTGTTGTCATGGTATTTATTTTTTCTTCCTTTTTTCGTGTCTTACATTTCGACGTCTATTTCTTTTCGTCATATTTTGTTCCATTTGCCTCTTTTTTTTTCTTTTTGGCGCCTTTTGTTGTGGTCTGATTAAAAGTTACATTTTGAGAAGAGTTTTTTGTATATATTTCCTTTTTTTTGCTGTTGATTTTTGTCAGCATTATTCTAGTTTAATTTAAAGTCGCAAAAATTCTCAAGGGCATGCTAAGGTTAGCATTAGGTTAACATTATCATGGAGCAGCAAAAAAAAAAAGAAAGGAGAAAACGAGTGAGAAAATGTCATTGTGGTAAATTGGTTGGCTTTATGCAAAGTCTGATCCTGTTGTTATAAGCGAAGCCTTAATAGGATATTTAGCGAAACAATGTTCGATCGTTCCTATGGGAAATGCATGTGTGTCTTTAATATGTATTTATATTGTCTTTTCTTTCCATTGTCATATCAATTTGGTTTTGTTTGTGGAATTGATTCATTTAAGTTGATTTAAAATTAGAAGCAAAAGAGTTTAATATTTCAACTTTTTACAGTGTAAGCCGATAAAAACAATTTAAAGATCAAAATAATGCATTCTTATGTAAATTTAAGTATATTTATTCATTTTTTTTTAATGATTTGCTTTTTTTACTTTAATGAATTGTTCCGCTTAACCGTTCCATGAATGAATCTCTTTCGCTGTTATTCATATTATGTTGAATTCGAAAGTTCTGTTAACAGCCAGTGTTGGTCAACCAGTGTACATGGGTTAGTCACCAATGATCGTTACTGTTAAATCGAACAGTTCTGTAACAACAATGAATTCGATTAGATAAAAAGTTATTTCTCTTACAATTGCGAGTTTAAAGTAAATATTTAAATAAATTTTATTTAAGGCTTAACTTGAAATTCATAATTAAAATAGTTTTTTCTTTTATTTGTTTAATGACATGCTAAGAAATTGAATTATTTTATTATTATAAATATATTATGCAATAGAAATCGAAATATATCAATAGAAATATTTATTAGTTATTAGCCTTAGGCGTAATTTGAAGATATTTAAATATTTTAGCAAAATGTTTAATTCAGTTTACACTTATTACGTTTACGAAACCGGAAACGGAAGCACAATTGATAAAGGTCAATGGGTTTTAGTGAGAGGTGGCTTTAGCTTATTTCAAAGTTATTTGTGTCACCGACAACAACAACAACAACAATAGCAAAGCGAACCCTTTAACCTTTTAGTGAACTTGTCTTTCGCTCTGTCCTGTAGTTGTTTTCCCTTCGCTGTTTGTCTTTCTTTTTTTTTTTTTTTTTTTTTGCTTTTGTTGCTCTTCTTCCTTTAGTAATTAACACTTTGTTGAGCTCATAAATCTTTAAACATTGATTTTTAATGATGGCATTTTAACGCTTCAGCGAGCAAACAACCCAGACAGACAAATTCTCTTCGGGATACGTGCAAATTGTCAGGTGAAGTGAACTTTGCTTCATTTTTGTATGTGTGTGTGTGTGTGTATATATTTTTTCGGGGTTGTGGATGAACGTGATTAATTTTTTTCTTTTTTTTTTTTTTTTCGGTGGAAAAACAAATTTGTTGTGCGGCAAAAAGGGCGAAGGGCAAGTATGTAGGTTGGGCGAAAAATTATCTTTAATATTGATTAGTTGTTGATAAGTTGGGCACTTTGAAACAAGCTTCAACACTTGAAGGGAAAAACTTGAAGAAAAACGGAATGGAAATATTGTGGGAATTGAAGTTTTTACCTGTGCTGTAAGCTGTTGTTCGGTAAGATCCTTTGAAGGAGCCTTTCCAATGGCAACCAATGGAATTATTTATGTGTAAAATTATATTTGTTGTATATTAGATTCCTTAAAGTCCTTTGATCTATTATAGAAAAACTAAAAGCTAACAATTCTCAAGAGGAAATAATACAAAAACGAAACTTTTGATGATTCAAATTCTGGGCAGATTCAATTCGTATGAGTTATTTGAGTGGCATAACTTTATATTGTTTAATCCATACCTAAATTCTACATATATGTACATATATATTACATACATAAACTCTGTCAAAGAACTAAAATTTTTAAAAAATTTTCTAGCCATATTTATGGTAGTTCATGTTTTTTGATTGTCACTTTTTTTTCATAACTTTTAGTATAAAAACTTAATGCAGATTTGACATAAACAAACCAAAGCCAGCAAGAGGGATAAAGAGGAACAGAGGAAGAGCGAAAGAGAGAGAGAGAGAGAGAGAGGGAGAAAGCGGACTTTAGAGGGGACAGAGTGTAAAGCAAAATGCTCTGCCTGGGAATCCACAAAACAAGATATATAACTGTAGAAAGCTTGTTATATTGTATATATGTATATGTGGAATGTGCGTATGTGTATGTGTGTGTTTGTGTGTGTGTACGTCAACGAATTATGTCCCCCAGATGTCAGTGCAATACCAAGTACAAGCGAGAAACATGACAATGCTCTACTACACAACCCCCCCCCCCCCCCTCCCCCTTAACACCGTATAGAACACAGTTTGTGATGCACTGGGAAATATCCATAAGTATTCATGCATTTATGAGGGCGGAGTTCCTATCCACTATTTCCCTCATGTCTCGCTATGTCTGTGTGTGTGTGTGTGTGTGTGTGTGTGTGTGTGGGTGTGTGTGTGTGTGTGTGTGTGTGTGTGGGTGTCCATTCTTTTCTTGTATAAATCTCTGCGTTTTGGTTTTCGTTTGCTTCAATGTTTTTCTGGGTGTAGACCAAATGTGTTCCATTTGTCAACAGCAGATGAGGATAGCAGGAGCAGGAAAAGCAAATGCTGAAGCTGAAGCAGACGCAGCAGTAGCAGCAGCAGCAGTAGCAGCAGCTTTAGGAGCTCGTTGGTGAAGCTGGTCGAGACAGCCAAAAGGCCATATAAGTAGATGAGAGACGCTGTGGCTGCTATTGCTACTGGCTGATTCTGGCACATCAGCAGCTTTATTATTATGCAAATACATACAAAATATGAATTATGTTAATGCCAACTGTACACACACACATAAAAAGAGAAATGGAGGACGAGAGCAGGACATAGTCATGCATGTCCTTTTCATTGTGGAGCATTCCATTGCCATTGACTTGGCCTAAACTGCGTGCAAAGCCGACAACAAGTTCCTTCATACTATACATATATATATGTATATATAAGTGAAGCTTCGTCGTGGTCTGGGCCTGGATCCCCTTTAGGCCAAATTTGAAAGTTTGTGTAAAGTTTTTCGTTTCGTTTTTCCTTTGCTACTTTTTGTTTTTTTTTTTTTTTTTTTATTGAACATGAAGAAGCTTACATGGCTTACGATATTGTCAGCTGAGGCTTGACATGGATTTTGGTGAAAAACAACAACCAAAGCAAAAGCAGATCAAGTGATTTGATATATATATATATATAGCATTTTGCCCAACGACCTTAAGCCTTGGATTAAAAACGAATTGAGAAGCAAATGAATGGTGGCAGAAAATTTGCCTTTTAATGTTTATCCCATGTCCCATTAAAGTGCAAGCAATCAAAAATTATGTTAACCGAAAGTAAAAATGGTCAACAAATTTAAATGAGTTGCAATTTTTAATGAAAAAAAAAAAAACATTAAAAGTATATTTAAATATATGAAAAGCAGAACAATATGTTAGCTTTTTTATATTTGGCTAGATATAAAAAATTAAATTTTAATTTTTATTATAGCTTAATAAATAGAATATTTAAATAAAAAAGGGAATTGGGTTTTCGTAAATAATTAATTAAAATGGAAATATTTAATTAATTACTTCGATTAATCGCTCAATAAATTGATTTATTCTAATCTAAGCTTGTTTAATAGTGTTAACCAACACTGCATAAAAGTGTGGCATCTACATTTATTTACCAACACTGCATAAAAGTGTGACCAATAAGTGGTTTGTACTTTACTACATTTGTTCAAGGTTTGTTAACCAACACTGCATAAAAGTGTGGTCAATAAGTGTTTGATACTTATCTACATTTATTAACCAACACTGCATAACACTGTATGACCAATAATGATTTCAATTTAGTGCCAGGACTAATTAAACAATTTGTCGTTGCTTGCTAATAAAACAAAACTTGTGAGTTTTCTTTAAAAAATTAAAAAAAAAAAAATTGAATGTCTTAATCAAAAACTTTGACAAAATGCTCTTTCCACCTTGATCCTACACCTGACTAACTGACCTGCATTTTGACTAGCTACAGACACACACACGTACACACACACAAAAAAGTTGAAATTGTTTCGTCCTTAAAAAACTCCTAAACTATCCCATATATATATATTTATATAGATATGGTTTCCCTATACCTACGCCCAACTGTTTAGCAGGACAAAAAAACTAAACTGAACTGAACTTTTACGGCTACTCAAAGTCAACAACTGCAGGCAATGATTTGCCCTTCCCCTCGTCAACACAAAAGGGAAACAAAAGTGAAACTAACCCTAACAAATAAAAGAGAGAGTTAGATACCAAAAATATATATATATATCCTTAATATATATATATAGAGAGAGATATATATATATATATATGTACATATATGCGGGTCGCCTTCGTCGTCGTCGTTCCCATGTCACAAAAATTGTCAACAAAATGCAACAAATTGGCAAAAAACTTTTCGTATGACTAGCAAAATTACAAACCCCTTTCCTATCTCTCCACCTCCCCCTTGTTTACCTCTTATTCGGTCATACACTGTAGCCCTCCGTTCCCCCTCTATTTATCATTCGGGCACGCCTCAAGCAAATACACCCCACAAAGAGACAGAATAGACAAAGTGACCAAAAAAGAAGCGAAAGCAAAACAAACAAAAAGAGGAAAAAAAAAGGGAAAAAAGAAAATTGTAGGTAAGCGTTTCAGATTTTATGCAATGCAATGGAAAAATAGAAAATCAACAAAACAAAATGACCAAAAAACAAAAGTAAAATATACACAAAAACCAAAACTGAACTAAACTGAACATAAAGCCGAGTGGTGACTGATCCTGCCCCCCCCCCCCCCCCACTCCCGCAACCCACCAAGTATGGCAAACAAAAAAGAACATTTTTTTTTCTGTATACGCTTGCAGAAAAAAAGAGCATATTGGCATTGCCAGAAACACTAATCAGAAGGTAAAGCTATAGATAGCTATAGATAGTCTCCAACAGGACTTTGTTAATGTCCTTAGGCAGATTTTGCCCTTTAAGTTTTAAGGATTTCCTTTTGCTTTACTTTTACCCATTGATCAAAATGGCATTGAATCTATCTATCATATTTTGTAACAGTTATCATATTATGGCTTAATCGCAAGGGTATAGAATCAATGATACAATGAAAAATTTATTCCACCTCTCTGGTTAGTTTCATTCTCTTTTTCTCTTCCCTTCCCTTCTCTCTCTCTCTCTATTTTTTTTTTTTTTTTTGTTTATCTAATGCGACAAAACGGCAAGGTAAAAATGCAAACAAGGGTCCGACCAGCCAACTCAATTCCAATTCCTCAACAGTAAAGACTCAAAATACTGAATTGAATCACATAACTGGTTTAAAATGGAAATTACCACATCATGATGTGCATGGACACAGCAGGATTTGGAACAATTGAAAAGGATATGAACTGAACTAAACTAAGAAATTGGTATTTCAATTGAGATAGTGCAAGGTTCTTTTGGCTTTGTTTTCTCTTTTTTGAAATAAAAAGAAGAGCGAAAATTTCGTTCTTTACTTAACTGAGTTATTAAATTGATTATAATTTTTCAACTCTGAATTTGTTATATTTGCCCAAAAGAATTCAATTCTAAATATATAAATATATAAAACAAAGGTTTGAATATCTTAAAAATATTCTAATAATGAATACCTAATTCATGATTGTTTATAGTTTTAGGCAATATTCACTGTATGAATATCTCGATATACATAGATGGGCAATATGCAGATTTGTTTGTTTATTGATTGAGGTGGGATGAAGGGGGGGCAGCAACAAATAAAAGTAGAGAGCGAGTGAGTGAGTGAGTGGAAACTTTAGAGTTTCAGCATAAGGACAATGCTAAAACAACAACAACAACACCACCACCACCATCACATCATCACCTACAACCACCACAACTAACAATTGTTACATGGGGAAAAACTGTCGACATCAATGGGGCAAATAAAAAATATGCATAGGCGGGATTTAAATCGAAAGCATGGAAATTGTTTATATGATCGATATATCCATTTATATTGCACAATTGCCCAGCAACAGGAACAGCAATAGCAATAGCAAAAACTGGGTTAGACAACAAACAAAGCAAAACAAAAAAAAAAGCAACAGAGAGAGAGAGAGAGAAATGGGGAAAAAACAAACTTAATGCCAAACACATGCCACACAAATGAAATGCGTTACTAAAAAATTCTAAAAACCAATTCCATTTAAAGCAATCGCATTAACAAAAATAATCAACACTGCAACGAAAAAAAAAAGAAAAAGGGTTATGCTTATTAGACAAATCTATATTCTATATTGATTGATAAAGATAAAGATTTAAATGCATTTGCTTTCTTTTTGCGACACAATAGCAATATATTAACCCAAAAAAGTATGCCATATAATTTGTGATATCTTTGATTTCATCCCAAAAAAGTATGCTATACAATTTTTTTTATATATTTTAAAGTTATTTAGCGATATGTTAATGGATAAAATACTGAAGTTTTAGAATAATAATCGGTGAAAGTTTTTATTATTGATAATGAGGATTACTGTGTTACTTAAGAAGATAAAGTCTTATGGCTTTGTTGACTGGTTTTGGTATGTATTAGAAAAATATTACACAGAATCGAAGATTGTTAAAGAAGAAGAGCATTTGTTTTATAAATAATCTTTAGCTTTACATTTTAAAAGAAAAAAAAAAATATAATAAATTTGAAAAATAAAAAAAAAACAAAGACAAAGTCTGCCAATTACTGCAATACACAATGCTACAATAGAATACAATACAAAACAAATATGGGATATGGTTATATGTGATAACAGTATGAGATGTATAAAGTATATCTTACCTTAGCTAAGATATATTTACAGTCGAGATTCCCTATAACGAAGTTTTCTTTAGAGCGAAACAATGTTAAATATTAATTTGGATCTATTTTTAGTGAATTTTAATCTCTTTATAAAGAATTTCCGTATAACGAATACTTCCTTATAACGAAAAATTTTTGGTGCAGGAGCTTTAAAGTTAAAGCGTTTTCAATCTTGATATAACGAATTTATACATTGCTATGCCATTACCCAGATATGCACAACTTTCGTCATATGTTGAAAATTTCCTTTCTTATTTGGAAATGAAAAACGAGGTATCAAAAACTGTGTAGGAAATATTAAATAACTTTTAACTTTAAATTGTTTGTTAAACTATTTAGACACGTTTTAAAGGCTAAAAGAGATTTAAATGTTTTGCTTTAAAAAAAAAAAAAGAAGAAAAAGATCTGAGTAAACTCATTAAGATCGATCAAAGTTTTCTACAATTTGATATCTTATTATATATTTCACATTAAGCTTAAGCAAAATTTAAAAATGGATTCAAACGAAAAGGGTACTCAACTTACTTTATTTATGAAATTATAATGATTAACGATTTGCATAAACTATAATCAATAGATACCCCTAAAATCTAGTTGATATAGATCTAAATATAGTTAGTTACTATAGCTTAAATTAGTTGCAAGCTATATCTATATAAACTGTACATTTTTGAAAGCTTTCATCAGAAACTACAAAATAAGTAACTTTTTACATTTATGTCAAACAGTTCTCTTGCACTTGATTAAGATCAAATGACTAAAATGGACAAATTTTAATTAAATTTTAACTAAAAATACTTTGTTTCTTCTCTTTTTTTGTTTGAAAAGTCTAAGCACTTTAATGAAATTACGCAAAGCAATTATTTCATATTGTTGTTGTTTGGTTTAACCATAAAATTTCTTACAGTGTTTCATCATTGTTTCATATAATTATTATATATGTATATATATACAAATATAAAGATGTTATAAACTCTACAATTTCTTCTACCTCAAAAAAAAAAAAATAAGAAATGAAGAAAACTCAATGCCAACCACTGGCAATAAGAGCAATAAGAGGGGAAAAAGCAAAAGGCCAAGCATCTGCACTAAATTATTGCCATGTTTTTTCGGTTTTGGTTTAGAAGGAAGCAATTTTATGCCATTTGCCACATTCTTCAATTTTCAACAAGCGCCACAGGAAACGATATATAGTAGAGTAAGAGAGAAAAGTTGAAGAGGTGATTTGAGGTAAATGCGGTAAAGTTGGGAGGGGGATGTAGGAGGGGAAGGTAGAAGGCTATGTGCATAGAAAAGATGCAAGAAGACAATTTGAAGCAAATTTAAATATTTGAGGCGAGTCAACATTTTTGGAGACTTGAAATTGCAACATTTTCAAATAATAAATAATAAAATGGCAAACGACAGCAAAACGAATATTGAATTCTCTCTCTCTCTCTCTCTCTCTCTGTCATTCTGTAACTCTCTTATTGCATTCTTTCATCTCTTTTGCACATTTGTCAATTATTTAAAAGGGAACTTTTGGTTGAACAATGGATCAAGCGAAATGTAAATAATTGCCACAGAACTTGGTCAGCCACGCCCACCGCACCATTACCTTATGATATATGTGTGCAGCCTACATATGCAGTTGCTATGTGTGTGCTAGAGAGTTTAGGGCCCAATTGTAATTAAAATCATGGCCAGAGATAAGCCACAGCCCAAACTCGGTTTCTCTCTCTCTCTTTCTCTGTCTCACATTCTTTCCGCTCTAACTCGCTCTCTCTCTCTCTCAGTTTCCCTTTAACCCGTAGGGCAAATATATATATATTCATTGGAAATGCAACAAAAACAACACTAACAAACTGCTGACCAAATCAATTTCGTATTGCAAAATGAAAATTTTACCAAAAAAGCAAAAAAAAATGAAAATGAAAATGAAAATGTGAAAAAAGTAGGAGAGAGGAGGGAGGGGGAATGGGAGGGGGGGGAGTTAAAGAGAAGTCCGCCCACCCTCAAACGGAAGGTCGGAAAATTTGTTGCCGTTTGCTTAGATGCCCGTAAAATTGCATGACGTACAGAAAATTGCAAGCGGAAAAAGGCGTGCTGCTAGTTCAGGTAAAGCTCACATACACACGCACCCACACACACACACACGCACACAGACACAAACGCACACTTGTATGGCACAAATTTTGGCATTGAGCTTATATTAGGAAGCCATTCGAAATTCCCGTTGTATTGTAACGTACTGTACGTGCTTCGTGCCAAAATATGGCCAACGTTAAGACTTTAATGGGAATTTGAATGTAGGAAGCAAGAGCAACATGTAAGCCGATGGTGATTTAAGCCAGTAAGAGTGTATACTTTTGATTTCAACAATTTGCTGGCATTCTCTTCAACATGTGAAAAGGCATTATGTAGCAGCTTGAAATTCACAAAATGTCTTATATAGACATATGCCCTTAGTGTTCATCTCAGTTGACTTAAAACTTTGTGATCAAATGTGTTGGTCACATTCGTTGAATTCTCTTTCTAATTTAAAAAAATTTAAATGCATTTGCTTACTTTTTGAGGCACAATAGAAATATTTTAACCCAAAAAAGTATGCTATATTATTTGTGATATCTTTGATTGCAACCCAAAAAAGTATGCTATACAATTTTTGATATATGTATTTGATTTAATAGAAATTCGAAAGTTTTTTAGCGATATGTGATTAATAAAACTATATTTCGGATAAATCATAAATAGAAAAACACTTTTAAGTTTAGCTAGCCATATTTAAGTGCAGTCGAACTATACTACAATAATATAATATTTTTTTACCCAAAAATGTATGCTAAACATTATTTTTATATATTGGATTTATAAGGAATTCTAAAGTATTAAGAGACTATACAACCCGATAAATCATAACAAAAGAAACTGCTATGAAGATTAGAGATTACAGTTGAACTTCTCTAAAGTGAACTTTTACATATATAATGAAGTTGTTTGTATAGAAGATTTTAAATTTGAAGTACTATTTCCAGTGTGTATATCTTAATTTCTCTATAATAATGTTTGTATATTCCATGCCAATACATTATACCAAAGTTGGACTGTATTTTGATGTATCTAATAATGATGCATGCAATTTCTATATAGAATACGCAGCACAAACAAATCGATCTGCCTCACATATTATATATAATTAATCACGAAAATAATCATTTGTAAATTTTCTCTTTTCGATTTAATTCTCAAATTGAATTGGTAAGCATATTATAAAATTAATCTACAACTCCTCCCCTTCATCGATAGATAAATTTTATTTGGCTTAACTGCCAACCGAATTGTTACTCTATATGTATTTGAATTTAAATTACAATCTCAATGTGCTTAAAGCAACTTATAATTTTATCCCAATGAGCACACATACATACATACATAAAATGCAAACTGAATTGCAATTGTTATCTGCACAGACACACACACTATTATATTCTTACAGAGTTTCGATTGTCACTCAAACGGATTCAGTGGTTGAGTAATGCTCTTTGTCTATATTCATTGTTAAATCATCATAATTATAATTAAAGACAATTTTATGTAGCAACAATGGGCACAATACTTGTACTTTATATAGAGGAAACACAAATACACACTTGTCACATGTACAATAGTATATATATGTATGCTTTTTGTGTTTTGTACATGTGTAACAAAATAATAATACAAAATAATAATAATAATATCACATAATAAACTATTAACAGTGCAAAATGCATGTGCAAACAAATTGAAATTGTTTTATCAGGCGTGCTTTTGTCCCTTGTCATGGCAACTAGTTTGGAAAATTGGCATCTAAAAAGTATGAAAACTAAAGTGAAAATGTAACTACTCTATAAATTAAATGAAATCTTATAATTATTAATATTATTTAACAAATGTTTCTGTTGCTTTAGATAAGTTCTGTAATTAAATAGGAAATTCTTTTTAACACTTTTTTAAATGATTATCTATCTATCTATCTATCTATAGTAATATATGTATGTATGTACATAGCTTTAATTAGTAGTACACCTCAATATACAAATAGCTTATCGTGTCATTTCTTTTTATAGCTTTTATTTTAATGGTGAATATTTTTGATTCTTAGCAAATTAGGTATACATTATATTTGCTAAGTCTATGTCTCAATTAATCTTCAAATTTATTTTTATTAGTTTCTTTTAAGATCATTTTGTTTTTAAATATGTTCAAAATTACGCGCCAATCCCAACGGGAGCAACGAGTCGCGGGGACAATTCACAAAACACAGACAAAAAGCGAAACTATAGCTAGTTACGTTAAATGGGAAAGGATAGAAGTTTTTAGTAAAGGAGTAGAGAGCTCTGAACTGATTACATGATAAAGACGATTGTAATCAGAACAAAGAACTCGAAAAGGTTCATGCATTAGGTAGTTAGTAGTACATCGTGGAAGTGATAGAGGATCGTGGAAGTGATAGTAATATATTTAAAATATATTTAATATTATAATAAGGCTTAAAAAACTTAAGCCAAATATCCGTTCATCGTTTAGTTCTTACATTTGATCATTTAATCACTGTCTTATATAAAAGATCTATATATAAAGATAACTATAATCTTTTAAGTTACTGAAAGTTACTAACAATATCGGTTTATTGTTAAATCGGTACATCTTGAATTGCTTAAGAAACTTCTTAATTGCTTTCAATATGAAATACGTTAATAATGTTTATCAAACGCTTTAGAATATTGTTGATGCCTTTTGATCCAGCAAGAATATTAACAATAACCTTTGGCAAATGGGAAATGTGTGGAAAATTGTAACATAGCAAACGCAGCATATTATATGGAATTGATTTTACTATATGTATATATATACATATATATATCTCTATGCCATAGAGTCACCATAAATATATCAATATCCTACACACGTATATTTTGTAGCATAGAAAATACTATACATTTGATTGTATGCAGACATGCATACAGACATATAGTTATAAAGATACATCTATAGATGTATATACATATATATAGAGAGAGAGAGGTAGAGAGAGAGAGAGAGAGAGAGAGAATATATATATATATATGTATGTAAATGACAGCCCACTTGATGGTGTAGCTGTTGAATGCATTGGCATTTTGCTTGGGAATGTATAAAGGGGTAGGCGGTGCTGGGATGCCAGGGAGTGTTGACAATTCATGCGTGGCTTTTGTTTGAAAACCTTTGCATAGATGTTGTGCAAACCCCATCCTAAGCCGAAGAGCTACAGCTACAGCGCCAGCTCCAGTTACAGTTCCGCCCATATTCAACCCATCTCTCTGGCAGCTTGAAATGATAAATATGCAATCGTGGCAAAGGTGCAGAATTTTTATATGCATTTCTTTTACATTGCTTCTCCACCTCTACTCTGTCTCTCTCTCTCTCACTGTCTCTCTCTCACCTGTCAACCCATTTTTCTCTCTAGAAAATTTTTATGCAAAAACAATTTATTATGGCTTCTGGTCCAAAGATTCAAAAGGCATAAAAGTATTGTTCTTGGGTCTTCCAACGGCTGCTACAGCACTTATCGTTCTATATCGCCAGAATGCATCAGTATGCCATTTTGTAGCCAAGACCAGACCCGGCCAGACGAAGCTGTAGCTGGAGATTAGGGTGAGCTTGTAGAGAGAGAGGGAAAGAGGGGGGCTTCTTAGGTAGATGTTTGGATATGCTTAAATTATTACATTTCGCCTTTGCTGCATGCTTTTATCATCAAAGATTGATTGCATTTACCAAGTGTTGCAGCAGGACTTGGTTGCACCATGCCTCGCAATAGATAACCCACCAAGGGTAAACCATTTCAATGGGTTAGAACAAGATGCCGCAGTATTGTACATTTATGATTTGGAAGAGATTTACCATATATACACACATATATAGAATGTAAGTGCGTCTGGAGGAGAATAAGAAAGACAAACACTGTACACGCGAGAGATGGATTGATAAAATATTGTATGGCAAATGTGATTGGAGGCATATACAGAAAGTGGCAGACAGTAACAAAGTTTATGTGACCCAAATAACTGTAACTTGTTTAATTTTGAGAAAAATATCATCTTCTATTATTAATCACTGAAAACTTCCAATTCTTATTTAAACTTCCATAAATTACAGAAACATAACCTAAAATATAAAAGTAACACCAATCTGGCAAGGCCATTCTAAGGCTTTAAAAACATTCTTCTGATCTATAACCATTAATTTAGTTTTTATTTTTAATCATAAATCGTTTTTTTTTTTCGCTTTTGTGTTGAGTGTCCTTTTCTTTTATTTCTTTTAATCCCATTTCAAATTAAATTCCAATTCCCACGGTTAAATTTCATTTTTTTTTTTTTTTTTTCGAGAATCCAACTGTTGCAAACGGAATTTTTTACACTTCACCTTGACCTTGAGTGGTTGGGTGGATAAGGGCTTGGCATTTCGAGTATTATTTTTATTACAAAGATTCTTTGTTAAGTGTGGGAGAGCGAGTGGAAGAGACACGGCGACAAAATGTAAGCCAAAGTAATGCGAGACACACACACACACACACTCATACTAACACACACACAAATGCAGAGAAAATGTCGTCAAGTGTTAGTCCTACCACAATAAGAATGGACAAGGACCCCAAGAGTTGTTTCTAAGGAGCCATGGGGAAAAATGAACGCAAAAAAAAAAAAACAAGTATGAGGCGGGTCCTTTTTTTAAACGTTCTTAAACACGAAATGGGTGGGCAATAACACAACAAAAAACACCTAAAAAAAAAAAAAATTATTAATAACAAGCAGAAGCAAAAATGTTGAACAAAAAAGAAGAGAGGTGTCATGGGACACCCAGATGAAACGAAGTTTCTTTCGATTAAGGGGGTGAGAGCTGCTTTATTGATGCAATTTTGAAAAAATTAATTTATTTTAATTAATACTTTAAGAATTTTTTTTTAATATTTTTTTAAAAACCGCCCAACAGGAAACCATATAAAAAAGTAGCTTAAATGCTACCAAAATTTCAAATTTCAATTTCAAATCATATGGAAATATACATAGTAAAACATATTTGAGCAGTCCTCGGTAGATGAGTTGTCTAAGTGGCCCAGGCATTTAGTCAACTGAACAACGAGGATCCGGGTTCGAATCCCAGGCTAGTGTATGGATGTAGTTTTTCGTCTAAGCCGAAGGCCTTAGTTGCCAGTGCTTGTAAAATATAGTTAGGTTGATAGTTTATAACTATATCCTACACTTTAATAATAATAATAATAATAAAACATATTTGAATGTTGTTGCCTTCGTTTCATCTGGCTGTCCCATGACACCTCTCTTCTTTTTATACCCTTGCAGAGGGTATTATAAAATTGGTCAGATGTTTGTAACGCATAGAAATATACGTTTCCGACCCCATAAAGTATATATATTCTTGATCAGCATCAACAGCCGAGTCGATTGAGACATGTCCGTCTGTCCGTCCGTCCGTCCGTCTGTCCGTCTATCTGTTTAGCCATGCGTTTTCGAGCTTAAATTTTAAGCTACATGGTTGAAACATGAAAAGTTAAGTTCCTTAATCGATCATCCAGATCAAGTTTAAAAATTAGTCGGATCGGATAATTATCACCAGAGTTATTAACTAAAACGTGGAGGTACCTCGAGTAAAATAAGCAATTTTCTTTGGCAGCAAAGAAACAAAAACAAATTCCAAGCAATCACGCACACACACACATATGCAAAAATTCGTTACCACGGTGTGTGAGAGAGACAGAAACATTTGCGTTGTGTTGTTGCACAGAACAAAATTGACAGAGCGAGATGCAATGGGTTTACATATATATCGAATTAGGACGGTGGCGTAGTATGTGGAGATCGTTGGCACGATGGGCTTCGGTGTTTGATGGTTCAATGCTCGGTGAAGAAGTGAAAATTTTTATATGTTTTTTTCTTTTTTGTTTTTTTTTTTTTGATATTGTTAAACATTTATACCAATTATTTTGCTGCAAGGGTATACAAACTTCGGCAGAGCCGAAGTTAGCTTCTTTGATATTTTCTTCTTACCCCTGCCTCACACATTTATGACGCTTTCTCAATCTCAGAATCTTTGCTTGTGCGTCCCGAATTTACTTGTTCGTCCCGCATTTATTTGTGCGTCCCTCTGCCCACAAACTCGAGCTCGCTACCTCTTTCCTCTTTCGCATTTGCTTGTGCGTCCCTCTGCCCACAAATTCGAGCTCGCGATCGCTGCTTGTGCATCCCTCTCTGTCTACATACTCATACACTGTTCAATGCGAAAGAAAAAGACAAAACATTTGGTAACGGTAAAAGTGTCGTTACACTTTTTAGTCTTAATTTTTTCGGTTTAGCCCCTACCGCGCGATAAGAAACTTCGTTTCAAAAAGCGGGCCACATTCATACGTAGCTACCTGCCCTTACCCCCATACTTTCCCCTCACTCCCTTTGCCGGTGTTATAAGAATGCAAAATCGCAAGGCATACGCAATGCATATTAATAAATTCTTGCCAGAAAAACGGTACGAGATGAGACAAGACTGACGGACAGACCGACCAACCGACCGACCAGATGAGATGGGATGGCATGGGATGAAAACGAAATATGACGAAACGAGTCCGAACAATACAATGAAAATGTGCATGCCAATGCAATGCAATGCCCATCCAAATACATCCAATATCAGTTTTGTGTACAAAATGCATAGAAAGGAGTAAAAAAGGGAAAAGGAAACGCCATTGACTGCGATGGTGAAATCGCCCTAGTAGTAGCACCATCCTTAGCTCCAGTTGCATCTCCTTTTGATTCCTGATTCTGACTCCTGACATATGATGAGTATGTGTATGCGTGCGTGCATGAGTCTGTGAGAGTGTGTGTGTGTGTGTGTGTGCGTGCATATTGATTGAATGCAATGCAACTGTCATACATGCCAATGCCATAAACAAGCTGCAGTAGCGCAAGGATCAAGCGGTGCAGGTCGAGATAGTTGCTTGCAATGGCTTTCTGGGTGGAAAGAGAGGTGGGGCGTATGGCATACTGAAACTGGTAGCAGCCTCCAACACAGAACGCGGCACAAATTTCATGCAAAAATGCCAAGTCGAGTCACATCGGAACGCAACGAGGTTGAACTGAACATCATTTTTTTTTTTCACTTTGATATACTCTTAACCAAAGGGAAAGCATATTGAATTATAGAAAGCGATGTAAACTCTATTTACATATAAAACTATAAATATTAATTTATAGTGTGGTTAAAATGTGACTAACCAAATATGATTTATATATAAAAGTTCTTTAAAAGGAATTTCATAAATTGAACAATGTAGAGTAAATACATAATATTAATATGCATATATACTCTTAAAACATGTCAACTGAATTATTTGATAACGAGACGTTAATCTGTGTTGAAGGCAAATATAGTTTATTAACAGTTCATTAAGAAATAGTTTATTAATAAATAAATATTATAATATATTTTCCTCAGTAGGTTAATTTGCACACTTACACAATTAGTTTACAGTGTTTCCTTATTTTACTTTCCTCACATTAACAGAAAATTAACAGAAATGTTATTCCATCAGCTACTGTTATAAATAATGTCAGTGTTGGTAAATGTTACATTTGTATGCAATAATATGTTACTTTTCAAACTGTTCTAATAATAATCACAAGTATCTTAAATATTTGGCACATTCGTTCTTTTTTCTTAATGTTAGAGTATCTACTAGTCAATATTAACGAGATATCAATAGAATGTATACCTTCTCCTATTGCCGCCCATACAGTTTACTCCTCCATTCATATTTCTATGCCACTGACACAGCCTTTTGCTTTGGCTATATGTATGTATGTAGTTTTTCCTTTTTTTTTTGGTACGATTGTAAAATATGCCATAGTCAAAATGCTTAGCGTACCGTGGAGGTACTGGTAGATGGGCGTGGGCGAAGGAAGGGGGTGAGGCAGCAAAAAAAAGAAAAAAAAGGAAGTGAAGCTCTGACAAGAAGGCAAAACGCGAATGGTATTTTTGAAGTCGACGATAAGACTCCCTATATAGAGAGGGGTTGTGTGGGAGTATCTATGTGTTTGTATGTCAAACAATGCAACTGCAGATGAACTATGTACACACACAGACACAAACATTTATGTATTCACATAGCCACACACACACACACACACAGACACATACAATAGAGAACAAACGATTTTTGCCAAATTATTTGCAAACAGTTGAACTTTGACGTTGATTTTTGCATGGCAAAAGTGTTATTGTTGTTTGCGTGGTAATTGCCGGGAGTGAATGCTGACAAAGTGCACTGAGTGTGGGGTTTGTTGTGATAAAAGGGAGGGGGGGGGTGATAGGGGAAGTTTGGTTTTTGGATCGGTTTGTATGGATTGAGGTTGCACTTGGCAATATGTCAGCAGCTTATCGCTTCATTACGCTGACTTGACAAGGCTTCTCTCTGAGTGCTACAAGTTCTCTGACTTAATGAGAACTGTATATGGATGTGAGTGTGTCTGTGTGAGTATGTCTCACTCCCTTTCTCTCTCACACTCTCTCTGTCTGTATGTGTGTGTGTGTTTGTGTATGAGAATGGCAAATGCATTGGCATTGTCTATGGGCCAATGCATAAATGAATATGTGAATATGAATTGCAAACATTCCACCACTTTCTCTCTCTCCTCCCGTCTTTCTTCTCTTTTCTTTTTCTACTCTTCTGTTCCTTCGGTCATATTTATCTTTATGCGCAAGCAAGCAAAAAACCAAACCAAAGGGACATGATAACCTTAAAGATAAAATTAATGAAGTTTTAATACTCTTTCCAACTTACTCTTCGACTATATATGGTACAGCATACTAAAACTGAATCTTATTATAAATGTATATGGTAGCTGTATGATCTAGTCCACCGATTTTGATAAAACTTAAGAAAGTTATTACTTTTCTTAGATCAGTCGTTTTAATATGATATATACAATCGATTTTAATAGAATTAGTTGAAGTAACTACATATATATAATATAGTTGAAAATGTTTACTGAATTCTACAATTTATTTTAAGTATCACTTATATAAGTATAATCTAATGCTTAAACATAATTAATAGACTCTTTTCCAAAGAGTATACAAAAATATGGCGACAGCAGAATCCTTATGCTCTTTGTAGTGCTTTTCCATAAAGCATAAAACACAGACACAGCTCTGTCTGAGTAGTTCGTCATATTAATTTTTGATAAAAGAGCTAAGAGAGAGAGAGAGAGAGACAGAGAGGGGAGAGAAAGAGACTCACAGCGAGAGAAACAGAATGAAAGAGAAAGGGGACGGGCGAAATGATGGCAAGACAATTTGATCTGAGTGCTGCGACAAATGGTGGCAAAGGATTTAGCGAAGAATTGACAACAACAAATGCAACAACACAAATCAGCAAAAGGTAACTTGCCGGTGTACTCAGGTGAAATGGGACTAGCTAAAAGTAAAAGACTTGTCAGCACTTTTCTAGTTATGCGCTTAAGAAGTGTGGAATTTATGTTCTGTGTTACCATTAAAAAGCTACCAAAACAAAATATTTATATATACATACACTTACATACACATATATTTTATGAGTTTTCTTTGCTAATTAATTGGTCATATTTTAAAAGATTTTATATATATTTTTTTTCTTAAATTAAATATGATAGGAAATTAAATTTGGCTAGACTTGATAATTTGAAATATAATTTATGAAATATTTGCTAGTTGAAAATTGATCGAGAAAATATTATTTTTTTTAAGTATTTTACAGAAATATCTTGAAATATCTAGAGATGCATTCTATTTAACAAAATATAGATTACAGTTGGACCTCGATTATCCGGCCCCCTATCAACCGAGCACCCCTATTATCCGGGATTAAGTTGAATTTGTTTCATTACCACTGTTAACCGTGATTACCCCTATTATCCGTGATTTCAAACGAAATTTTCTTTCTAAAATAATAAAACGAGTTCGGGGCTTCCCCGTTTTAGTTAGCAATCAATGAGAAACACTCCTGTATATCCATATTACATATTTTTATGGTCAGTGTGCGTTTGAAGGTTGATCACCTAGCAGAGTACTTATAAAATTTCAAGTATACGTGGAAATTTTGCTCTCGATTTACCGGGTTTTTCGGTTTTCCGTGATGGCTCTGGTCCCGACCGTCCCGGATATATATAATAATATATATATTATTTAGATTATATGTATATTATTCATATCATCGTTGGCCATCATCGAGGGTAATCAATCAAGTTGTTTTATTTGATTTCTCTATTACTCCTTCAAAGTTTTCCAATTTTAATATAGGAGTCTCGAATAGGTGTATTGCCTTATACTATAATAAGCTAAAAAACCCTTTCCCGTTTGCTTTTTTAAAAAATATATTTGAAACACAGTAGAATACGGTTATAACGACTGCGCTTTTAACGTCCGTCCGGTTAAGGCGACGAAAGTTCGATGTCTTGGTTGGTCCCCATACAAAGTTATCCGAAAGAACCTCCTGCTAGTACGTCGACGACGAACCGCTTATAGCGACAATATTTTTCATCATTTTTCACACTTCAACAGGCTATTACGACGATCCGACAAAAAAAATATATCGTAGTAATCAAAATTACAGATAATTAAAATCAAGAATAATAAGAGAACCACAAATTAATCTTGTTATATAAAGCCTATGAATATTATGTATATTACTTATTTATCTTTTAGAAAGCTAATAAAAACTCAAAAAAAAAAATGTTTATTTTTGCTCCCTTCGGATAGTAGGTCTTCCAGATATAACGACGTAAAACGTCTTTCCCTTGAGTGTCGTTATAACCGGACTCTACTGTATATACAAATAACTTTAAAGGAATCTTCTGCTTCAACAAAAAACTATCCAATGTATAATTGGAAAATAGAAAATACTACTAAAAATAATTGCAATTTTTATCTAGATTAGATCACGAAAATAATATTTTAATAGATAATCTTTTATAAAAGTCACATATATATAAAGTAAGGCAATTTCTATATATTTATATATATATTTTGTCATTTCCAATAATCTATTAAATAATCTAATTAATCAGTTTAATAGCTTCCGTACGCTCAATTCCACTTTTCCAGTTGCGCTTTGATTCCATCATCATTATTATCTTCATTATCGGCATTATCGTCATTTGACCCAAAATCAAACTTTGCAGACATTTCCGCAGCTCTGAAACCATTCCCGCCCTTCCCTTCCCTACCTGCCTGCCTCTGTTTCCCCTCCCTACCAAGCAAGTACACATTTCCTTTTCAATTAATTTTTATTAAAAACCTTTTCTCGTATTTTTTATTTATTTTTTTTTTTGCTTTACGTACCTAGCCAGGAGAGGAAATCAATAGCAGACTTTGTTAACTGAAGCGTGTAATAAAACTTTTCTTCTCTCTTTTTATTTTTTATTTTAAATGCTTTTTTTTTATGCCCAGGACCCCCGCATCCACAGTTCCCGGAACACAGGAGAAAAAGTTGCAAAAATTGGCATATTAATTTCTTTTATTCCATTATTTTTATTTAAATTATTATTATTATTTTTTTTTTTTTTTGTCTTTTGGCTTTGCTTTACTTCTTTAATAAAAGTTCATTAGAGATTGAAGAGCGAAGGTGCAGGACGAGAGTCAGAGAAGGCAATGGAACGCTTTGTTTTAATTATGCAGCGACAAGGACAGAAGGAGATGGAGGGAGAGTAGTTGGTCGTAGCTCGTAGCTGGGGTCCAGATTTAAGTTTCCTAAATTAAATTAATTACGCGGCCAAGCAATTAAGAAAACTGTCCCAGGCAGTGGCCAAGAAGAGAATCAAAAGCATGAAAGGCAAAAGAATGAACGCAAAAAGGGAGATGCCACTATAAGATAACTTTACATGAAGATAATAGTGCTAAGAGCCAGCACAATGAAAGAGACTTGGGCATGGGGAATAGGAAAAAAAAAAGCAAAAAAAAAATACGAGTAGTTGGGCAAATGGAAGGCTAAAATGCATAAGGGAAAACTTTACACTGTAAAGCAAAATTGTTGAAAGAAAACCACTTAGACAAGTGAAAGCACAAAAAAAAAAAGAAAAAGAAACAAGAAATTTGAGTCTTAAAAAGTGATTAAGAAAAAAACTTTTCCCTCTCCAATCGAAGATCCACTCATCTATTATAATCTATAAACCACTAATCTAAACATTTGCCAGAATGGTGGGGGGGGGAAAGGATTACATTTCTTGAAATTTGATATATCTATGAAAGAGTAAAAAAAAAAGGACCAAATCTTGTAGTTAAGTGTTGTTGTCATTATTTTTTTTTCTTCCTTTTTGGGTATATGGAAACGTTGCAGTAGAAGGGGGATAAGAGCGCATCATTCTTTAGTTGCCGCATATCCCTTTTCGCCGCCACTTTGCTGATTTTTAATTCATCAACATTTACAGAACACGAGTTTGGGTAGGACGAAAAACAAGCCGATACATCTTCGTCACAAAAGCACCTACCAAACAGGCAAACGAACCTACCTACCTGCCGCCATCTATCCATCCAGCCATCTTCTTGTTCGCTTTGGTTTTCTTCATTTTGTTGTTGTTTTTTTTTTTATGTTTTCTTTTTTTTTTTTTCTTTCATTTTGTGCCTAGACCCCGGGACAAATGAACATCACGAGACAAAGCGCTGGGGCCGCAAACAAAAGCAAACTACAACAACAGGATATGAGGCGAGTTTGGATGAAATGGAGGGGCAGTAGGTGCGATAGCTGGATTTGTGGGGGGGGGGGGGAGGGGATAAGACTGAGTGTAGGACTGCTCCTGAAACGGCTGTCAGTGCAGCAATTCGGCGAAGGACATGTCAATTTTCATTACAAACAAAAGCTAAAAGGCTCGCGCGAAAGAGAGCGATGTACATCGTATGCTACTCCCGCATTGGCATCGCCATTGCCATAGCCCGCACATCTGTGTCATGGGTAAAAGTTTTTAGCCATGATTAAGGTGGCTTTAAAGAGATCCCAACTCAAACCAGATACGAAAAAGGGACTCGAGTTGTCCCCGAGCAAAAGATGCCTAGGACCCCAACTCCAAAGTGCTCCATAAGTCATCCCGAAAATGACAATCTCAAAAGAGCTAGAGAGAGTGAAAGAGGGAGAGAGGAGAAAGGAGAAAGATAAAGAAGGTGGAATGATTCGGTGGGTTGGAATTGTGATGTAGGTAGTTTTGGTTATGGTTGAATGCTCTGCCTTTACGTTGGCCTAACAACCAATTGGCCAACAACGTGGCGTATGTGCGATATTTGCATAAGCTTTTGGGTCAAATTCTGTTTGGGTTGGTTTATTCTTGGAAAGTGGCCGAGATTTGTGATTAATTGGCAGTTTGAAGTGAATTATTTACAGCAAGAACTTAAGGCCAAAATTGATATGATGAAGAACTAACATGCATACATACATACATACATACATATTTATGCCAATTTCAGATTAAGCCATGTTGTTGCCTTTAAGCAAATGTTGTTTTACCTTCTAAACATTTCTATTAACCAAAAACCACTTTAATAATAAGCTTAAGGAACTAAATTTCTTGCTAATTTGCAGGTTGTTTTAGCTTTAAAGAGCTAAAAGTTTAGTTTACTTATCTATAATATGAATATTATTTAATATTTAATTAGTGATTGTTGTCAAGTGATTGCTTCTTCATTTAAGTAAAATGAGTATAAGCATTTTCTTAAGACACATTGTTGTTGGCCAATGGCAACAATGTATGTATGTATGTATGTATATATATATTTCTTTTTCTTTTTTCTTTTTTATTATCTCTCACATTACCACATCCATTTACCACTGAGGTTGCCATTGTATTTTTCACTCAGTTAAAAGCTTTTCGAAACCAAAACCCTTCGTTCTTTTTTTTTTTTATCAACTCACCTCATGGAACTCTTCTGTCTAACTCTTTTGTTTACTTAGGTTTCTAACCAACCAACTAACCAATTGCCAGTCCCTGTCCCCTAATGTTACCCCTTTTAGAAATCTTTGTGTGTGTGTGGGTGTGTGTAAGTATGTCATGTTTATGCATTACATATGCTGCCACTGTCAACGCCATCATCATACCACACATGCCCCCTGGTAACCATTTGAAGTCTATAAATAAATCCCACAATGGTCTTAGTCAAACAGATTTACGCCCTCCTACCGCCCTCTGGAGTCTCCTCCCCTTCCTCCCTCCCATCGAACTCATTTCTAGCGTTAACGCAAAAGATTAAATTCGTTATACCAAAAAATGAGTAAACACACACACAGAGAGAGAGAGAGAGAGAGACAGATACACACGCACAAGGCCAAGCCATGCCACGCCTCCTGTAGGCCGTAAAACTTTGACTGTGTTCATATTTTTCTTTGCGCGTCAATTTCCTATTTGTATTTTGACAATTTCTTTTCGCTTTTCCACAGTTTCCTCAGTTTCCTTGGCTTTATTGCTTTACTTTTACTTGTACTTTTTGTTTTTGTAGGTTATTTTTCTTTTTTTTTCTCTTCTTTCGATTACACTTATACTTGTACTTTTTTTTTTCTTTCTTTCTTTGCTCCCTCGTCATTTTCAATGAGCTTTTGTTTGACTTTGTGACTTGTAACATTTTTGTTTTGTTTTTTTTTTTTGCGATATTTATTTATTTTTCTTTTCTCTTTTTTTTTCTTTTTTGTTAAAACAAAAGGTAAAAGTTTGATACACTTTCATTTTGACTTGGAGGCCACACAAAAGCAGACAGAGACCGATAGATAGATACAATAAGAAAAGAAAAACGAATAGAGAGAGAGTAACCGACTTTGATTGGCATTAAAAATGTTATATATGTATATATATGTTTGTATGTAAAAGAAAAAGGCTACGCATAAGTTTTAATAGGTTTTGTGGGGAATCCCCACCATTATACCACCCCCTTGTCATAGTTGAATTCGTTTCTTCATTTCTTTTTTTTTTTCGTTGTTTTCTTCTTGTGTTTTGTAATTGCTGAGTGTGTGTGTGTGATCTGTCTTGATGTGTGTGACAAAGTTTCTCTTTTTGATGCTTGAATGTGCCATAAAATACTTAGTCTTTGAGAATGCTACTGGTTTTTATGCTCGTTTTTCATGTTTATTGTTATGCCATCACCCATAGAGTCATCACCCCTTCAAGCTATCAAACGAGTGAGACAAACCCATACCATAACAATCTATCCAAGCATCCAGTCATCCAGTCATCAACGTAATCATCAACAGAATTGTCCTTTTGTCAGCTTTTAGTCTGTTGTATTCAATCAAAGCTCAAAATAGCTAAGATTAGTGTCGAAATACTGGTTTATATACCACTTTGTACTATAATTTTTAATGTCCTTTTAATTGCTGAGGTGGCCATTGAAATTAATGTGCATCTCTTTTACGATTGTCGAAAAGATACACACACACACACACACACAAACACACACACAATTGATTGAAAATCAAAAGAAAAAGGTAGCAAAATTGCTAAAATGGCAAAATCTTAATTGTCCATCAATTTAATTAATGTTGATTACTTTTCATTAAAGAAGAATAATAATATTCATTATTAGGAATCGATTTAATTGTAGTTTTTGTGTATTAGTTTTCTTATTGTAATTTGTATTTGTTTATATGATGGATAAACTAAAAGAATCTGCATTTATTTAGGCTTCTTATCAAACAGGATCCTTTGTTTTATACTATGAAACATAACTTGTTATCAATGTAAAAGTAGTAGTTGATTAACACTATTCAGTTATACTTGACTCTTGCTAATCAATTATTCAGTTTATAGTTCATTATACCCTGTACCCATAGGGTAAAAGGGTATATTAAAGTCGCCAAAATGTATGTAACCGGCAGAAATGTACATTTCTGACCCCATAAAGTATATATATCCTTGATCAGCATCACTAGCCGAGTCATTTGAGACATGTCCGTCTGTCTGTCCGTCCGTCCGTCTGTCCGTCTGTCCGGATGAACATCTAGATCTTGAAGACTATAAGAGCTAGAGCGACCAAATTCGGTTTGTAGATCCATTTAGTGTGTAGGCAGATCAAGTTTGTTTCAATTTTTAGCCACGCCCACTTTTGCCGCCCAAATTTAGAAAAAACGAATAACTAGAGCCATATTAAAGGCATCGAATTGTTATTTAGCACATCTAATAATATAGCCAAACTGCACCTGGTGACCAAATTTAGTCCAAATGGGACAATGAACATCGGAGATATATCCATATCCGTTTTGTACTGAAACGCCAAGGGCGACATTGGCAGGCAGGAGTGAGCGAGACAGCATGCGCTTGCTGTATACTTGGGTAGCTCATGAGTGAGTAAGCCAAAATGAATGGCTCACTGAACTGAGCCACTGAGCTTGTTCATTCAATATGGCTCAGTTTGGCACACTAGCTCAGTTTGGCTCACTAGTTCAGTTTGGCTCACTAGAGCTAGTTTGGCTCACTAGTTCAGTTTGGCTCACTAGCTCAGTTTGGCTCACTAGTTCAGTTTGGCTCACTAGGTCAGTTTGGCACACTAGTTCTTATGGTTCGCTCAACTGGCGATCGCAAAGTGAACTTATAAGCTATCTACAAGTGAGCCAGTGAGCCATATGAGTGAGTTGGCTCACTTCGAAAAAAAGAACGAATGAGCCAGTTCACCTCAATGAGCTGCTTTTACCCAAGTCTAGCTCGCTGCTGCTGCTGCATGTTAGGCGAATTTTATTTTAAATCGGTGGCGATTTTAAGAGTATTAATCTACATTAAATATCTCTGCTTGGTACAGGGTATAATCAACGTTGGCAAGGACGAGTTACTGGCTTCATTTTCATCTAGCTAAAACCATGTGAAGATAATATAAGTCTTTATGCAAGAGAATTATTTGATTTTAATCGAAACTCTCCAGTTTGTATCGATAAGATAAGCTCCGCGTTCAAACAACATTTCATTAAAAACTATCTTTAAAATAAGATTCTTAAGTTTTTTTTAGCGTACACACATACGCACATACATATGTATAGAGTTGCGTATGTGTATTATAAAAAGAACATAACAACAACAACAAAAAAGAAACCCATAATGGAAAATCTCTTTGAATATTTCATGAGTTAAGTTTCCATTTCATTGTTAGATGCTTACCCGTTGCATTTGTTGTTATTGTTCTTGTTGTTGTTGTTGTTGTTGTTGTTGTTGTTCATGTTGCATCTTCAAATTGTTTTGCTGTAAGAGCAGTTGTTGCTTGTTTAACTTAAGTGCCCAGCAAAGTACAAAATATTTCACAAAAAAAAAAAAAAAGAAAAAAACTAAAATTCTAAATGCAATTTGCTGCAGTTTAAAGATGTCTGTCTGTCTTTAGGATTCCACATCCCGGAACCCGGATACTCGCGGTATAACCAGAATATCCTCCAACCTTCAGCATGCCCATTTCTCTGAATTTTTATTGTTTGTTTTCTAGGGGCAGCAGACACGTTTCTAGAGTAGAGCAAAACGCACTTGAATCAACTTGAGACGACGCATGGCTGAAGCAAAGAAGAAAAAAAAACTTTTCCACCATATTCTTTTCTCTCTCTCTCTCTCTTTCTCCCTGTTTTTTCTTTGTATTTTTGTTTTCCTTTATTTTTCTGGATATTTTATTTTATTATATGATTGCCATAAGTTTTTGTCGCACTTTGCTTTGCTTTGTTATGGCAATGCATACTATATATGTATGTTTGTATATATGTATATATGTATATGTGTATGTTTGTACAGTGTACACACTAAATGTACAAATAACTAGAAGAGGGTCGTACTAACTTTAGTTTGTATCGCAATTTCTTTTTACCTTTTGGCACATACAATCCAATAGGGAGCTATGCCATATAAGTTATACGACTTTGATTTATGACAAACTATTAAATGGCAAAATGTGGGTAAATGTGTTAAAAGAAAAGTAGAACTTTACTTTGCCTACCAATCGTTGGATATTATTCATATGAAATCAATATTATATAATAAATTTAAATATTCTAAAACTTGCTAACAAATTAAATCTTTATCAAAGAACTTTAACTATAAAATTTTCTATATTGTAGTGGACCAAAACTTAACTCTGATCAATTTATTTTCAATTTGTCTTCTTATTGTATGAAATTGTTTGCTATTTTGCTTATTGATATATATATACATACATATATATAAATTTAACAACAACTTAAAAACAATACAAATATATTAGATATATAGAGTACTATATATAAACTCATATAATCAGCTTAAAATATCAGCAAACAAAACAATATCAATCAAAATAAAATCAAATGCCGCATGTTACCCACACATCATACGTATATATATACTCACACTCTCACACACACCCACACACACTCTCACACACACACATATGCAAACACATTTATGTTACAGATTTTCTCACTACGTGCTATGCCAATTTGATTGCCCAAAATGATGGTAGAGAAGTAGCAGGTGAAACAGGTAAAACAGTCGTAGGTGGGGGGTGTGGGGGAGTAGGGAGCAAAAGCAGCAATATAGCTGACTGCCAGTCAGTCCACAGGCACTCGAGCGCGAAATAAGCTTGCCTGATGGACTAAAGGTAAATGAACAGAACAGAACCAAAAAGAGAGAAAACAGAGTAAAGTAGAGTGTAAGAGTAAGTAGTGGAAAGAGGAGAAGAGTCACAGGTGGGCCATACATATGAACTGGAGCGGTGCCAGCTGGAGATGATGGCTGGCTGCCACATGACATGAAGATGAGCAGCAGCAGCAGCAGCAGCGCCATCCAGTCAGCCAACCAACCCACCAGTCAAACAAAATAATAATAGCAACAACAGGTAGCTAGTATACACTCGAGAAAAAAAGAAGAATTAACTAGAAATTAATTATTTAGTTATTAAAAGAAAACTTCTAAAGTAAAGTTTGGGAAATTTAGGCCATTTCTCACTCGAAAAGTAAAAAAGTAGAATGATAGAAGAAAAATAACTAAGAAAGAGAGACAAAGATAAATTTTAAAGCTAGAAATATTTATTTATTTGTTCTAATAGTATTATTCTCTCAGTGTATTCAGGTATTTTTAAGCCAACTTGTAACAGTGGCGTTACAATAATAACAACAACAACAGCAGCTAAATTTCATATCCCACCCCACACCCACTCCCCACTCCTCCCTCTCCGACCATTTTGGGGTAGAGTACAAGTACATGGAAATCCATTCCGACTGTTAATGTGACATTTTGTCATTAAAATTTCAAGAGGCGCGACTCAGACGAAGCATAATATTGTTATTATTATTTGTTTTCTGGGGTTTTTCTGTTGTATGCGCTTCAACATCTTTCTACCCCCCTATCCTCCACCACGCCCCCTATTCCAGCTTCTGTTCAGCTTCTACTACTGGTTGACTCGGTAACAGCTGCCAGCAGCTGTGCCGCCCAAAGAAAACTGACTGACTGAGTGAGTGAGTGTTTTTTTTTTTTTTTTTGTTGGTTGGTTCGTTCTTCTCTTCTTTTTTTTTTTTTTTTTGGTAGGAACATCCTCCCAGGCCACGCTGCGTATGCGTAATGTGCGCTGCTTCAGTCAAATTAAATTTGCCCTGGGTCATATGTGTGTGAGTGAGTTCGGGTTTGGGGTGTGTGTGTGTGTGTGAAAGTGCAAATAAAACAAGGCAGCCAAGCAAATTGGTAAATAAAATTTTTAGAAGCACGAAAAGAAGAAATATAAAAGTTAAGTTAGCATCAGAAAAAGCGATGAAGAGAATGAGAGAAAGAGAGAGAGAGAGGGGGAGGGGAAGAGAAAGGAGGGTGGGCAAAGAAGAAAAATAAAATAAAAAAAAAACTTTTTGTGTGTGTAATTAAATTTACTTGTTGCTGAGCAAGAAGAAACTCTTTCTCACATGGCAAAGACTCTCTGGATGTCTGAAGTAGAAGTGACACTAATTAAAAGCCCATGCAGCGGATGTTTATTTGTATGCGGGTCGAGAGCAGAAGATGAAGAAGTAAAAACATATTGCAATTTGATAGAAAATATCAGCCATCTCTCTCTCGCTCTATCTCTTATTTACCCCTTTCCCAACATGGCACTTTCTCTATATCTTTCTCGCTGTCTCTCTGGATGCAAATGGAAGACCGAACTTTGTACGGAGAGGAAGTGTCACATGGTTGGTTTCTGACGTTTCTACACACAATTAAGTTGATTTGTTGCCTGTTTGTGGTCAAAGCTAACGAAGCCAACTCTACTAAATGGAAAGGAAATGCATTTTCCCTATATGAGTGGGGTGTATGTACATATATGCATATATCTGTGTGTGTGTGTGTGTGTGTGTGTGTGTGCTAGGATTTGGACTACAATTTGTAAGTCATTTTCATATATGTAAAGTTGCGTTTGCTTCAATAAATTGTCTTAGAACAGCGACACAGACAATAAAAGAAAATAGGGGAAATGATATTAGCATAAATTAAAAATGAAATTACAAAACTTTAGACATTCATTCGAATACTATTGAGAAACAGTGGAAAGAGTTCAAGTTTCCTTTTATAAAATATCAATTTAAGCAAATTTGCCAAACAAATTCCTAATTCAATTTCCCTTCTCTTTTTTTTATTGCAGTTTACTCCATGTGTTTCATTTATATCTTATGCGGTAAGTGACATTTCTCTTTGTATTTTTACATATTTGATTTCTTAAACAAATATTATTAATACCCAAAATGAAGAGTTCAAATACTAAGGGAATTATGTTACTGGGGAATTTAGCAAGTTGATTGCTTTAGCTTAAGACATAATAAAATGTCTGTAAGCTAAATTTTCTTTCTCATTGAGTGAATATAAATTTCAAGTTTTCATACTTTGAAGGAGTTCAGTTTTGTGTTTAAATTTGACATTGACATTGAAAACTACAACTGCAAATGTACCGAAGTTTGTATACCCTTGGAAACTAGTTGATCAGAATCATTGGGAAGTATATAAATACAGTCGAATCTAAATTGAGCAAAAAAAGAAATTCAATCTAAACCGATTCTGGTGAAACTATCACTTTTTTTGATCTAAGACTTTCTTTCTAACCCATCATAACTATGGCAGCTATATGATATACGATCAAATGATCAAGCTAATTGCCAGATTTTAATGCCTATGGGCAAAATTTCAGCTCTTTAGCTATTAGGGTCTCGAAGAAGGGCTTTTTGATCTAGAACACAGTTAAATCACAGCTTCTTATCGTGCTGATTAAGAATATATATGTTTACTCTGTATAGTCCGAGATGCTTCATTCTACTTCTGACCTAAATGTATTCATTTTATGATCCTTTTTGCAAGGGTATAGAATAGCTCAACATTTGAATTCTAAATACCAAAACTCTTTCTCCATTAAAGTATTAAAATCAATGTGGATATTTTAAAGCGTTCCGTTTTTCAAAGATTATATATAATTTAAGCTGATATCTAATCATATTAAGATGAAGTTTATCTATTTATCCACACATAGTACATTACATTAGCAATTTGTATTTCACTTCTTTATCATTAAAGTTAATATGCGTTTTTGTTCAT
This sequence comes from Drosophila austrosaltans, assembly GCA_035045865.1. Taxonomy (NCBI): domain Eukaryota; kingdom Metazoa; phylum Arthropoda; class Insecta; order Diptera; family Drosophilidae; genus Drosophila; species Drosophila austrosaltans. The sequence continues at coordinate 13,116,027 of JAWNOQ010000207.1, forward strand.
TAAGTATTTATCATTTGAAATGGATTGAGCTAATGTTTATAGTTATATGTAGTTCTAATAGACATGATCCCATTGGCTATTTCTTGTGAAATATAATTGAAAAATGTTTATATTTGACATTTATTTCTTTCTCTCTCTCTTCTTGTGATGGACCTTAGTTGGTAGCTCTCATTATATTTATTATGTGTGTCCTGTCATTCATGCCATATTTTGCAGTAACATATCCTTTCATTTTCCAATTTCATTTCATTCCCATTAACTGCATTTCAGTTAAATGTCAACAGAGAGTTTTTCCTACGTTTTTTCCTACGTTTTTTTTTTTTTCGTTTTTCTTTTGCGACTACTTCTGCTGTTGCTTTTTCTTGTTCACCTTTTTCCACGTTGGCTTGTTGTCCCTTACATTTCACTGCATTTGGTGAAAGGATTACCTGTCTGTGGCCCTCACATAAATTGTGTAAATATATACTATACACACACACACCAACACACACACACACACACAGCGCACATTGACTTACAACTGATTTAATATGATAATTGGAAAGTGTTCCAAAAGATACTCCTTCATCATGTAAGTGAGTGTGTGTGGAGACGATGTCGCTTTAAATGCATTGACTGACTGCTTTGTCATGCTAAAAAGGGAACTCTGAATGAATTACATACATGGTTGGCAACTTAAAAGACCCCAAAAACCTCAAACCCTCAACTGCGAACCACTTTGTGTGGTTTCATGAAGTGGGCGCTGCCGTTTGCCGTTTCCCGTTTTTCTTTTCCACATTTGCTCTCGCTGTCGTCTCTTCCTCTCTCTCTCTCTCTCTCTCTCTCTTTCATCCATTTTTCCATCTTTTTTCTGTTTTTTTTTTTTTTCGTTTTTCAATTTTCAACCGCGTCAATTAGGTGGCCCACCACACACACACACACACACTCACACACATGCATTTAGTTGTGTGTTTGCGTGTGTATGAACAGTCAACCAACCAACAAACTCTGTCTAGGAATGAAAAAAAAAAATATATATATATTTATACTTATATAAAATGCTTGTTATAAAATTTAATGAAACCGCACACGATGCGAGCAACGCACATTTTTTGACTGTTTATACTCTATAATTTGAAGTGTATAAATGATATTTTGACTTAACTTAACCAAGATATAGTAATAAATTATCTTGATATGAATATATACATATGTACGACACATACATTCTTTAGTTGTTTAGTTAATATTCAATGATTGTCCTTGAGGCAGATTATTTAATAAAGAAGGAAAGAAAAACATTATAAATGAATAGATAATTACACATTTTCCGTTTAAATTTTAATATAATGATTCTTTGATCAGGAATATAGTGTAATTGATTAAAAGAAATCATATCTAATTCTACTTTGACTTTAAAAGGACTTCATGCTAAGTGAAATTGAATGCTTCAACTTGGTTAATGCAATCATCGATTTAAATGCAAATAACATCGAATACCATTTAAAGGACATTAAGACTTGATATAATCACATTAAATGCCTCAAATTTTGTCAAATGTAGCTTTTTTTTAAGAAATTATCAAAAAAAAGAAACTCTACACTTTTTGATAACTTTTTGGAAATATTTAAACTTTTTTCCTTTTACATATTAAAAATTTATTTGTAAACAAGTAAAGAGTTTGTTAATGGATGGATAGATAGATAGATCGATAAATAGATCGATAGATAGATAGATAGATAGATCGATAGATAGATCGATAGATAGATCGATAGATAGATCGATAGATAGATCGATAGATAGATCGATAGATCGATAGATAGATCGATAGATAGATCGATAGATCGATAGATCGATAGATAGATCGATAGATAGATCGATAGATAGATCGATCGATAGATAGATCGATCGATAGATCGATAGATAGATCGATCGATAGATCGATAGATAGATCGATCGATAGATCGATAGATAGATCGATCGATAGATCGATAGATCGATCGATAGATTGATAGATAGATCGATAGATAGATCGATCGATCGATCGATAGATAGATAGATAGATTGATAGATCGATCGATAGATAGATCAAATATTTGTTTATATGTTCTTACAAAATTAAAAAATTACTTCAACTGTAATGACTACTTTTGAGACTTTTTTCAACTTTACGACTGATCTTATGCTACTGGATGATTTTGCTTCTTCTTTACTTCTCCCGTTGCCACTCAGTTGCCAGTGGGTTGCCACACCAACCATATTCAGTCTGCCACCTTACATACATTACTTGCTCTTCGTAAAACTATAGATAAAGGGAGAGCGAGCGAATTTTATAGGAAATATTCATTATAAAGTGTGCAGATTGGTTTTTGGTTTTATACCTTTGAAGCTTCTTGGTTTTGCGACATTTCTGATGATATTTTTGCAAACATCTTTCGTTTCCTTTGATCGTTTGGATCAATGAAACTATTAAAATCAGTCACATTATCAACAGAGAGCAGACTTAAGGTTTTATATAGGGCAAATGCGAATGATTAATATACAAGCATAAGAATTGGAATACTGATTCCCTTAATATCTAAAACGTTTTCATTTTTTAAGGGTATTCCCCAACTTTACCAAAACATTTTGCAATAGGGGGAAAAAAAAGATGAACACTTTTTGTATTTCGTTTTCTTTTCTTTTTTTTTTTTCATTTTTGCTCCTGTTTCTTTGCTCGTTTCTGTTGATTTCTTTTCCGCTGACGTTTGCGCCAAGGCGAAACCTTCTTAATGGTTTATGAATTTGCTTATCACGTATTTTTCTGGCAGGCCATACATATACGCGGTCGCTTTTCGCCAAATTAAATGGGTCGTACGTGTTTGCATAAAGGAAAGAAAAAAAAAAACGTTGTGTCGAGTAGAAGTAGTTGTTAGGACACACATTGGTAAAAGACTCGTACATACCTTCTTTTTTTTTTCTGTGTGTAACGATGCTACACCGTTTCTATTCAGTTACTCCTTTGCCATACATGTATGTATATATTTTTATTAGCCAATGGTCCAAGAATATATACTTTTTCAGTTCGCTTCATTTGTTTTAATATTCTTCAAGTTTTCATGGTCGCCATGTTAAATTTATTGCAGCTTTAGAATTTTGAGTAGTAGTAGTAGTAGTGAGTATTCTTTAGACGAACTTTTGGCCTAACAAAAAGAACATAACATAAGAAAGTGAGTGAGTGAGGGGGGGTAAAAGTGGCAAAAAGAGTCTAAAATGAAAATGAAAGAGAAATAACAAACTTCAAATCCACAGCTGGTTGTAGAGCAAAAGTTTCCCATTTAACGCTTTGCTTGCTTCAAATTCACTTTCATTCACATTCCGCTTTGATGATGCGGGCAGCAAAAGATGCCATTTTAACGTAGTTTTTCGTAGAAGAAAAAGAAAAGTGCGCTACAATTTTGCGTTGCCCATTTGCGGTTCTCTTAGTGGGCCACTTCAAATCGAATTAAGTTAAGAGTTGATTTTACGCCATGTTGAAGATTTTTCGTTAGTATGGCAAAAGTAATATAAATGAATTAAAAGTAACATGACAATGGTTGAAAATTCAAGATTCCAACTTAAACTAAGCAAGAAATTGCTATATATATATACGATATATACGATATATATCTAAACTGTTTCCCCTTGACATTCATTTCTTTGTTTATTGTCTAATATAAATAAAGCTTTCTTAGCTACTTAAAAATTAAACCAACAACCAACAACTTGGAAAAACAATCTAAAAAATAAAAAAAAGTACAAAAATCAAATAACAAATATCAATGTTTATATCTCGTATATATATATACATATATTATTCCTGTTTACTTCCGCCTAGAAACTTGGAAAAGATTTTGCAATTGCTTCTAATCAGTTTTGATGCATCCCAAATCCTCTTTTCCAAAGTGGCTACAGAGAGAGAGGAGGGGGGGGGAGGAGCTTAGCTCATTAGTAAGTCAACCATACCGCCAACAAATTTTCAACTTTAGTTGGCCTCCATCGCCAAGTGACAAAGTGGGACCAAGCACGTGCCTTTTTTGGGTTGAAAACGAGTGTAAAATTTTAAAATAGTTATACAAGCACTTGAAAAGCCAGACCAAGTAACCTATCCATGTACTACTTTTTCTTCTTGCTGAAAAGCGAGGGAAAATCTTCTTTCTGCTTTGGTAGATTGGCAGATAGAGAGATAAACTCCCTGCTGACAGAACAGAACTCGGTCGGTTAGTCAGTCAGTCAGTCAGTCAGTCGCTTAGTTGTTTTGTGGCTTGGGCTAATAATCAGTGGTAAAGCTTTTCTTTTTTCTCTTTTCTTGTTTTGGTTTTTGTTTTCTTTTTTTGAATCCTAAGTCAACAAACACAGAGTAAAGCCATTTGGCATTTCACTTTTTGTCTTCTTTTTTTTTTTGTGGGCGAATCGGGAAGGGGGGATTCCCCAAAGTTGCTTAAGTGATTTTAGCCAGAAAATATTACATACTCATATTTAAAAATATATGTATACAAAACAGTATAAACATTTTCTGCAGCAACAGCAACAGCAGCAGCTCTTACTTTTCCATTAGTGCACACAAATTTTGTTGAATGCATCCCCAAGGTAACCTTTGCCTCATATTTCCTGTGTCCTGTTGTCCTGTGCCAGCTAGCCTGGGATTTTTAAAATCCATTTGATGATATTTGCTCAATAGAAAAAAAAAAAGTGAAAAAAAAAACTGAAACCCAAAGACTTCACGAGAGTCTCGCATTATGAGACGACAAAAATTGAAAACTAAAGTGCACTTGTGCGTCGTCGTCGTCGTCTCGACCAAATACAAAAAAAAAAAAAAGGCAAAAAATAAAAAACCGAAAAATAGAAAGATGGAGAAGAAGGAGAAGAAGGCAAAGAGGGCAGCTAACCCAAACCCTAACCCAAAAGGCAAGCTCGTTAGCATTGACTTGGCTTCTTCTTTCGTTTTGGATGGTAAATATGTTTGGGTCCTATGCATTTCTCAAAAGGCGTTTTGAATTTTTAGTTCATTAAATGTGAGAGAATTTTGTGGGCCTTTTCTTTTTTATTTTTTATTTTCGTTTACCATGGAAATTTTTAACTAAAATGATTGAATAATTTGTTACAGATTAACGAAAAGTTAAGTTGATTAAATCTTTTACTTAAATTGAATGCGAATTATGTATAAAACAATTTAAATTAATTGGAATATATATTAAAGAGTTTTTAATGGCTTTTCGTTTTGGGTATATGTATGTATATATGTATGAAATCTCTATAATAATCACATTAAGATTAATGTTTTACGAATTTTTATTTTAATATTTATTTTCTTAAAGAGGTTGTTTGATATCTAAATTTAATATCTGCTTTTATCACATTGTGAATAATTTGTTATATTTTTTTTTAAATATTTTTTTTCTTGTTGTTGTTGTTGTTGATATGTAAACTTAATTTCCATTATATCATATTATTTATTTTATTAGTAGAAAAAAATAATTTAAAAAAGCCTTTAGGTAAAGTTGATTTTTGTGCAAAAAATAAACTGATAATGCATTTTGAAAGGAGCTAACTTTATTTCATTAATATTTACTATATATACTTTGCTATCTGTATGATATAGAATATATATATATATATATACCTATATATTTCAATACTATTTACGACCAAGTTTTAGACAATTTCTCGTGTCTGAAATTGCAATTAAGATAATCTTTTTATTTTCTTACAAAAGAAATCACAAAATTGTTTATTATTATTTACTATATTTTATAAAATTAGCTATAGTACATAAAACTTAACAATATTATAACTAATTATTGAAAGGGGGGAGCCTTCGCCATTTTATTGTTTATAAATTGACATTTATTTTTCAAATTCATGAGAATTTTGCTGCAATTTGAAAAACTAATCGCAATTAATTGAGTTTTCTTTTTTTTTTATCGGTTTTGGTGAAATTTTGAACCCATTGTGCTGGATGGATGGGTTTCTTTCCCTTTCTTTTCGTTTTCTTTTTTTTTTTTTGTTGTTGTTGATCAGAAATTAGATGCCATAGATGCTGATGATGATGATTTGCTAGCAGTTTAGTCGAGGTAAATGGTGCCCATTCATACTTCTTGTTTGGTATGAATATATAGTTGTTTATTTTGGTTTGAATTTCGTCTTTTTTTTTTGCCTTTTTTTGTTGTTTTTTTTTTTTTTGTTTGTGTTGTGTTAGTGGTGCCACATGAGAGGCACTTGTAGCACGCGCTTGCCATTTTTCAATGCAAATAACGAGGCAAATTTTGTCAAGCTTCAGGCAAGAAGAGGTAACGAAAGCATAGTAAGGTTTGAAGGGAGCGGGGCATAGGAGAATGATAGGTAGGTTCTATATGCATGGGGGTTACGGTTTATGCTTTAGGGGCATGAACATTTCAACATTTTTTCGAGGCAACATGGCGCTCTGTCTCTGGGATTTTGATTTGGCAAAAGACCTTTTTCAATGGGCGACTTAACCAAAATGCGTTCCCAATAGAATTTTCCTTCTCTTTTTTTTGTTGTTGTTGTTCAAATGTATATATATCGAACTGATGCAAACTGATTGATTGACAATAAGCGTAAACTGGCAGCTTAGACAAATGTGAAAAGCGTGTGTTTTTCCATTGCCCCATAGGTACATAAACACACACACACACACACACACACACACACACATACACATACATACATACCTGGTGCATCATTGACAAATATGATCAAAGCGTGTGTGTGTGTGTGTGTGTGCGCGCTTATGCAAAAAGGGGAAATGGGAATGGGAATGGAAATGGGGGGTGGACTTCTCTATGAAAATCCGCGTTGACATAATGGCAAAGCATTTGCATTTGATTTTTCTTCTTTATTTTTACCGTTTACGTTTTTTTGGCTATCAAATTGATTAATTGGCGGTAGAATGAGGCAATTTTGCTTGATAAATGAATTCAAAACGTGCAGAAAACATTATGCAAAACTTTTCAGTTTTATTCTATGTTTTTTTTTTTCTGTTCTTACTTTTTGTTTTCAGTTGTTGTTATTGTTTTTTTTTGTTTTCTGGTTCGTCCTGCCATGGTCCATTGGAGCTAATAGTCAATTTTCTTTTGGTGGAAAATGATGCGTAAACAATTTCAAGTTGAATTAAATGTTTGTGGTGGAAAATGCGGAAATGCTTTCATTCCGTTTGGCCTTTTGTTTTTCAATTAACTCGACTTAATGGTCATTGAATGAATGTGAAGTATTATATATATATATATATATATGTATGTATATATGAATATCTGGCGATAAACACCAATTGAATAAAGACAACAGCAACAACAACTTAAAAAAAAAAAAAAAACAGTTACAATTTGAATTTTGCTACAAGTCAAATTTAAATGCAATTAAAATGAAGTAACAAAAAAAAGTAAAATAAAATGTACCAACTTAATTAAACGAATATTACCATTTTAACGGCTAAAAAACGAAAGAGAGGGAGAGAGAGAGAGAGAGAGAAGGTAACTCTGTCATATCGACAATTTGAACTGATTAAAAATACATCAAAATTCTTGTCCCCTTGATCGTCAATGAACCTTTAAAATAAATACATTAAAAAATCTGTGTGTACATTTCATCCATCCATCAACCAGAATTCTGTGTCCCTCACTGAATGGGCTGTAAATTAAATTGCAAAATATTAAACAAATATTTACACTCAATAAAAGCAAATTGCGTTTGGTATGAAAGCAAATAAAGAAAAGTATAAAGTCGCCATTGAAACAGACAGTGAGATGGACAGACAGACAGACAGACAGACAGATGGTTGGTTGGTTGATGTTAATCATATTGATGATAATGATGGTATTCATGATGCCAATAATGATGAATTTGTGAGAAAAGTTTTTTTCGCCCCCCTTACCCAATCCAATAATTGCAAAATTCGAAGCATTTTGTCAGCAAAAGTATTCTTGACTTGACAAATTCTATTCGTTCTATTTATTAGCTAAGCATTCAAGCGCTTAGAATGCTTATTTTGTTGTTTGCCTAAAACTTGATGTACTTTCTTTTCTTTGTTATACAAAAAAAAAAAAGTTTATTAAGTGACTTCCGCATTTATTTCTTAGGGGGTGGATATGGATGGTCTTGAATTTGTTTGAATTTTTGATTTTTTCGGCGAGAATTAAAACTAAAGTAAGTAAGTTGAGAAGATGTTATATATGTACATACTTGACTTTGCTTATACATTTTAGTTATAAAGTGACTTGATTTGACATTCTGTGTTGGTTAAATTAGAAAAACTAAATGTGAAATTGATTTTTTGGTATTATTATTTTTTTTTTTTTCCTACTTCTCAAGTTGGTTTTTTGTTTCTTATCGTTCAACCCAGAAGAGTCTCTGTTTAACGCCTGTGACTAATCCATTTACAGCAAAGTCCAGAACTTTTCCGCCCGCAAAGGCATAATTCAATTTGGTCAATCAACTGCAACACTTGAGCAATAACAGTAACTTGCTATTACTGTTGCTCATCGCATCATCTGAACTGTCTGTCTGTCTGTCTGTCCTATGTATGTCTGAACTCTCTGCCTATTGAACAGGACGAATTTATCGTTTAACATTTTAGTTTATGATTGATGCGAGCTTCCTTAGCCATGTCTCTATTCTCTCTCTTTCTCTCTCTCTCTCTCTCTCTCTCTTTCTGTCTCTGTCTAGTTCTATTCCCCCATATTCTACAGCTATCTGAATGGGCCATGCAAATGTCAAATGCTAATGAATTCATTCAACATACAACTTCAAAAGTCATAAATACTCCAAGTGCCCTGACTTCATGCAACGTTAACTGTTATATGTGTTATGTGTGTGTGCGTGTGTGTGTGTGTGTGTGTGTGTATGCGTGCGTGTGTGTGTGTGTCTGTATATGCTAAGAGCCAGGACTAGGGGTAAGGTGGCCCAAAATGGCAAACTCATTTCCGTCACTGACACAGTCACTGACTTCATTTAATTTTCAAATTTTCAACTCAAGAGTCCAAAACGAGGTTTCCTTTATTATGGTGTGTGCATATATACGTGTGTGTGTGTGTGTTTTTTTTCGTTTTTTCTTTTATGCATTTGCCTTTTGTTTCAGTGTAACAAAGTGAGACGAACGAGGACTGTAGGTGGGGGGAAGAACTAAAGGACCAGGACCAGAACCAAGACCAGTAACCAGCGCCAGGACAACAAGTTAAATTTATTGCCACGCATAGGTGGCGGGGTTGGTGACTGGGTTTTTTACATTTTTTTGCATTTTTCATGTTTGCCCTGCCATGACGTTTCGTGGAAGGGAGAGGCTACGTATAGAGAAAGAGAGAGAAAGGGCGACTGCGAGGGACAAGGGGAGTAAGGTTTTTGGGCCTTAATAGTAGAAACAAAAACAACAAACAACACACAGCAACAGAACAACAGCAGCAGCAGTAGCAACATCAACAACAACAACAACATGAAAAAAGTATGATATATTAGCATATTACGCATACGCCATGTAGGATGCCGCCTGTATAATTATGTGCTTAAAGCAATTAGTGCGGGGAGTAGCAGCGGATAAGTTAGTTAACCATTTCTTAACCATAGAACTCTTAAAGTCACATACAATTTAAAGAAAAACAAAGTGAATATTTAAATTTCGAAATTTGGAAAATATTTCAACAAAAGTGTAAACATATATAAGTGTTATTTAAGGTGAAATCCTTAAATCTTAATGTTAACCTTTTGATAATTGGGTATATAGTCAGTAAAGATCAAATTTAACCTTGATTAAGGATCAAATTTACACCTTTAATTAAAGCTCTGATTGCACATATGTATGTACTAGAGGGGGGATATGTAACTAGGGATACCGATATATTTTGCCTTTAATTGCTAAAACTTTTTACTTTACCCCAAAAGTAAAGAATGAAATTGATTCAATTAATAACCTCAACTGTTTATTGTATCAAAATTTTGCAATTAAAAATTGAAATTTTATACTTTAATACCTTTTAATATGAAATGCTAATTATCAGTTCTCTTTTTTGCACCACAATCAATATTTCCGGAGAAGAAATTTTCATGCTGAAACTGAAACTGAAGCTGATGCTTATGCTGATGCTGGAGGATAAGCCATAGCTACCTTCTTAAACTAAACCAAACTCACTTTGGTTGTTCAACAGCCGCGTCACATTTTGCTAATTGCCTAAGTAGGAACAGGAACAGAAGGAGCAGAAGTAGATGTAGAAGCAGGAGTTGAACAGGTATGGCAACTTTGACAAGGACACGACAACTTTTGCGCCCTTCTTTTGCCTCTGCCTCTGCCACCGTTTCTGCTGTAGCAGCTACTGCTTTAAATTAATGAAATCATAACGCAGTCAGAAGGGCTGGCTCCAGCTCCACCAACGGCTCCGTCAACGTCTCTTGGCTCCAACTCTCCAACGGATGGGGGAAACTGTTTTTCAGGTTGCCCTTACAATTTAATTGCTAATTTTTCTTCGTTTTTTTTTCGCTTTCTCTCTCTCTCTCTCTCTCTCTCTCTTCTAACTGCTCCCTCTTTTGCTCTGAGTTCACCTTGAGCCTAGCTTGATTGCTGTGTTTGTTTTCAAGGGGCAGGCAGGGAAGTAGGATTGCTTGGTTGAAGAAAAAAAAAAAAGCGGAGGCGGAGGCAGAGGGGCGGTAGTGGAGTACTTGCATATTTTTAAATTCCATTAAGGGGGGAAAGTTGCGCGTGTATATATAAATTCAATTTGCATTAGACTTGACTTTATGAGGTGGAGGCAAGTTCTATATAGCCTTGAAGGCTTTGCCACTTTAGTCAAGTTGTTTTCATTTTTTTCCTCCTTCTTCCTCCCTTTCACTCACTCTCACAGCATTATATATGGCTAGCTGGCCCAGTGCAAGTTAGTTAGTTAGTTCCTGTTGCAGTTGCACTCGATTAGGCTCAACTTGGCACAAATCTAACTTAATTGCCAAGCTTTGCTTGAGCTCTATAATTGCTTATTACATGGCAAACTAACTCACAATCCAATGGTGAAGGTTTAAACGTGACCCAAACCCATGACCACTTTTCCCTATCTTCCTTTTTACTCTTCATTTCTCTCTCCCTCTCTCTCTCTCTCCATCTCTCCATCTCATGGCTTTGGTTTTGTTCGCTTTCGTTTGCTTTTGCCCTTCATTGTCAATTTACTGGGCATGGGCATGGCCATTGGCAGCAAGCAGTAAACCAACTGCAACTGGCTGTCCAATCCAGTCCGGTACCAGCAGCAACCAACAGCACACTTTCAGTGGCAGTTTGATTGCATTAGGCGAAAAAGAAAAAAATATAGTAGAAGAAAAATGAAAAGAACGCCATGATAAACCATGAGTATGCCGCCCATTATCACAGTGAAGTGGCCATACTCCATGGACATACATACATACGGACATACATATAGACAATTTTCTTTTTTTTTTGCAATCTGATTAGCAATTTACTGCAACAAACGTGCAATGATTGAAACAAGTTATGGAAATTCACTTAAATTAACCAACTATATAAATATTATTGGAAAATATCTTTAGATGGAACTTGACTTGACATTTGACTTTACCTTGTTAAAAAGGGAACAATAATTATCAATTGTTAAAAGAATTTGTATAAATATGTTGAATTTAACATAAATACTGTTTACTTTCAATTCATTACGTTGGTTTTCCTTTACTCGCTGCACCACATGACGTATGTGCAATATTTTGGTAAAACAATTGTAAGTTCAATATGATTAAAGAAGACTCATAATGTTCATTTAACATAAATTAAATGTTCCATTTAACATAATTCGAGCAATAATTGATTACTTTTGATTGGATTTAAAACTGCCTTCAACTTAAGATTCAATTAATTAGAAATAGATTTATCAATTGAGGCAACTTTAAGCGTTTTAATTTTATCAATTGAATTAAATCAGTTATAAGATTTTCCTCACAACAATTTCTTTTCGTTTTGTTTCTCTCTTACCAATGTTAAATGGCATTTTTGATGATTTCTCTGATCTGAGGAGTAAGAGAAATTACACTGATTGTAATGCAATTTCATTTAATCGTTGGGCTACCCATGACCTTACCCTCAATTTAATTTCACATCGACAACTTGAAAAAAAAAAAAAAAGAAACTCTCTTTAAAAATATTGCGCATACGCCATGTTGGAGTGTAAATATGTACACATAAAATATAAGTATAAACAGAATAACCAAGTATAAAAAGAAAATACAAAAAAATATATATATATATATTTATATATACAAAAAAAAGAAATCAACAATAAACGAAAAAGAAAAAAAACAGTTAATTAATTAAGTATTTACACACAACATACAAAGTGAAACGGACTCAGAATGCAGAGACAGAGGCAAAAAGCAACAGCAGCAACAAGAAGTGTGGAAGGACGAAGGACAAAGTGGCAGGCGGCAAGTGTTTTGGGAGGAAAAAACAAACATGAGCCATTGGCATTGCCTTTTACACTTTTCCCTTTTTTTTTTTCATTTTGGTTGTTGTTGTTGCTGGTTTTTTTTTTTTGTATTTTTTTTATTCATTCAGAAGCAACAATTGAGGTTAAGTGATTGTTGAGCGTATAAGTGGCGCTCGTTAGCCGCTGACAAGACGTGTTCATCAGCATCATGGCCCAGTCTCCCAGTCTCAGTCAGAGTAGTCCGTTGTAGCCCAGTAAAACGGGGATTCCCAGACCAAGTCAGTTAAGCAGACAAACGACTGGCAGTTAGAGTTGAGAACCAGAGAGAGAGAGAGAGAGAAAGAGAACACAAAAGCAGATGAAAGGCAATAGAGAGAAAGGGCGACCCCCATTTAAATCGGTAATTTTTCATTTGACACAAAACCCAAAGGCCACAGCAGCAGTTCTCACCTTCCCTACCTACATTCCCTTTACCTTTTACTCTCTCTCTCTCTCTTTGTTTTTCCTTTTTCTTTTTTTTTGTTCAAGCTGGGTTTCCTTTTGTATCCATTTAATCAGCCTGACCAATCGACCAAAATGTTGGGCAATTAATTAGCAGCAGCAACAGCAGCAGCAGCACCAGCCGCATGTTCATGTGTGGATTTTGGACTTAAAAAAAAAATACTTTAAAATTACATCATTTGTCATGTGCGACGTATTAAAGCTGAACAAATGTATTTTTTAATTTTGCAATTAAGTTTTAACTTTATAAGATTCCTATTGCTCATTTGCTAAACTTATTAACTAAATTATTAACCATGAGCGAAGTAAAGGCAATTTAGATAGTATTCTCTGCTTTTATTTGTATATTCTAAACTCAATTAGATTAGGAATCTTATTGAAGAAAAATTTCATCAAATCTTTAGTTCAAAAACTGCCAAGTGGACCACTTTAAGTATATCTAAACTTAGTCAACTCGCCTCGTAACAATTAAAAAATAGTTCAAATTTTCACGGTTTTTTTTTTTGTTAAATAAAGTTTTAGTTATAACATTTTGTCTATTATTTTTTTTTTTGTATATATTTATTTATCTCTTGGATAAAAGATAAGTCTTTTCATAGATATTTCTTATTTAATTTCATTTTTATTTATCTTACTTTATATTAATTATAATTTTTATTTTGTCCAAATCATCAAGCAATGTATAGGAAAAAAACCTAAATATAAACAATTTAAACAGCAAAACTATGTAAATTAAATACCTTTTAAATTTGCTTATTTTTGATTTATTTATGTTTCATAGTTCTATAGAAGTTTTGTAGACAATTTCCTATCATGACCCAGTAAAGTCTATTTTATATATTATATTGTTTGTGAAAGATAAAACTTTATGATCCCTTAACGTAATGATTTTGAAAGGGAATTTGTATTTTGCTGAGAATGATTCCTCTTCTCTTCTGTTCTCTCTCTTTTTTTTTTTTTTGTTTGTGTTTGTGTTATCCAAGTTGCAAGTTTAGGATAATTCATCATATGAATTACTCAAACCATTTCGCAAAACTGTCAATCTCTGCTATCCATTCCTTTGCCCTTGGCGTTTACTTTTTTTCTTTTTTTTTTTGTCCCGCCCATACTATGGCAATGTCCGCCCCGTTTTGGTGATGGCCTGACATGTTTGTATATATACATTTTTTTTTTTTTTGTTGTGCTACTAGTGGCATGCCACCTTCTTGTGCCCACTTTTCTATGGCATAACGCCATGTGTCTTGTGTTTTTCTTCTTTTTATACTTGCTTTCTTTTTCGTGCATTCCTTTTTTACTGTTGTTGTTGTACATTTTCAACTGTAATCACATCATTTTACATCATATTTCATACTTCATCTTGTTGTTGTTATTATTGTTGTTGTTGTTGTTGGTGGTGGCTGTTGCATGAGAGAAGTGAAAAGGAAGTGAACGACTTTAGGTATAGGAATAGGAAGGTATGCGTCAGCTGGTTTGTCCGGAGGCCAGTGGCATATTTCTAACTCGTTTTTATTTATTTTTCTGCTTTGCCACAGCTGAGGCAAAATGTATATGTATATGTGTGTGTGTGTTGGTGTCTGTGTGTGTTTTTATAAATCTGGCACACAGGAAATTACTTTAATCAGCGGCCCAGTTTTCTTGCAACAACTTGACATAATGACATCAAAGAGAGAGAAAATCTCCTGGATAAAGTGACACTAAAGTATAATCAGCAAGAATTGCTTAGACATGGGTACACTGAGTGCTTGTTTTATTCCCATTTTTCCAGTGTTGGTAAATGCTTGAACAAAGAAAAGAATATTAGGTAAATTTAGTTGCACATTTCAAATGATTTCTGCATATTCTCCTTTAACATAGGATTCGTTTATCATTCTACAAGTAACTTCTTCCATTCTCTGTACTGTAAAAGAAGGATTATATACCTATGTATATAACTTGATAAGCTTTTGTCTTTTTATTCTCTACTAACTTGGCCAACTCTTGGCAAAAGCAATCTTACACCTCTAATTGAGAAAGAAAAGTAATGTCCTTTAACTAATTTAATAGCATAAGCATTTAACTAAAGCCATATTAACTCTACAAGCCATAAGGAGCAAAAGGAACAATGCAAATACAAAAGGGATATATATATATATATGTGTGTGTGAGTGTGTGTGTGTGTGTGTGTGTTAGGGAGAGAGAAACTTTTTTATTAACAAAGCATTGGTCTAAAGTTTTGTCGACTTGAAGTTTTGCATAATTTTCAGTTGAATAATCACACAAAAGAGCCGGAATAAATAGGGCTTAAGGAGGCTAAACTCACCAATCAGAGAATGGAATGGGCAAACATTTAACGAGCCATAAAAATTTATAAATATCGAAGGAGCAACAGTATAAACGGTAAATGGTCGTCAAAGGATGGGATGGGAAGTTAAGAAGAGAGTCGGAGAGAGGTAGGAAATGTGAAGAGTGGAACGAAGAAAAGCAAATAAAAATGCCCGCATAATGTTGCATAATTAAAAATGCAAATTGCAGTTTGGTTGGTTGTAATTTCATTTTTGTTAACACCCTTTATTCATCTAAAATATAAAAGAGCATATTGAAATCGTGAAAATCAAGGTAAAACTTGAATGATATTATTTCTATATAATAATGTAAATAGCATCTAATTTTCAAATATTTCTTGTTTTATTGAATTTTTTTTATCTTGAGTGTATTATAATTAAAGCAAAATTGATCTCTTTGGATTACTTTCCCTAGGGTAATGTTCAAGTCATTTCCACTTTGATTTGTGATTTCTTGTTTCTTTTTGTGATTTTTTTTTTTTTTTTTTGTTTTTTAACCCATCCTTGAGCTTTTCGACGACATCAATTTTTTTTTTTTTTTTTTTTTTTGTGAAAATTACAATGTAAATTAACTCAATGTAAAAGTTTGGAAAAAATGCGCATTGCATATTTAAACAGTTAGAGCTAAATGGGTGGGTGGGTTGAATGAATGTTTGACTGAGTAGAATGGAGTTAAATTGATTTAGCGGAAACTGGCAAGACGGAAATGTTTTCCATACAACACATACACACACATACACGCATACAGACAACTCTTATAAGCATACAAACAGACATTCAGACAGACGTACATTGGCAGCAACAGCAGCAGCAAGAGCAACAGCAACAGTAGAAGGAGCAGTTTAACACGCATTTGCCTTGAAGGAGTCAAGGAGTGGGTTAGTGGAGAGTGGATAAGTGGTGAATGGTGAATGGTAAATGGTAAATGGGGAGGATCGGATGAGATGATGGGAAACACAAGTTTCAGTTTAGAAATTGGGCCGCCATTGCCCTGACAGGCTGACAACACACAAAACAGCGACAGCCGGCAAACGCTGCGTGCCAGTCTCAGCTTTGTGCATACACATGTACATACAAACACACATACATAGGCACAGCAATACATATGCACACACACACACACACACACACACATATATACTATTCCTAAACACGAACCGACGACAGTTGCGGAAAATACAAAGCGGCATTAAAAACTCATCATCCGTTTTCACGTTTCCCAACTGTTGTTGCAACGGAATGGAACGGAACAGAAAGAGAAAGAGAGAGAGAGAGAGATAAAAAAAAAAGTTCTGCAATGCTGCGGGCTATGGTCTCCGGAATTGCAAGTTAACTGACATCTAGAATGCAGAGAATTGGGAGAAGAACATCAAGTAATGGACATAGAAAGAGAGTAAAAGAGTCAGAGACAAAGAGAGAGAGAGAGAGAGAGAGAGAGAGGACCCGCAGGCAGGTGTTGGGACAATGAACTTTTTTACCAAATGATCAATCTTAATTTTGTGAAAAGTCTCTTTAAAGTCGATAAACTAAATGTGACACTTGTGTCGGTTAACTTATTGAGAATCTACCTAGAGAGTGATTAAACATATATACCAATAATATTTATACAGTGAAAACTGTTTTGGGTGGACAGAAACTATTGCCAATTCATTTAAAAGAGAATTGTTTGGAAATATAAATGACGATCGCCTAGAATTTGTCTAACCAGCCCAATAGTGGTGTCCATTATGGGAATTTTGCTATAGCAAGTAATCTATATAGAAACTAACAAAACAAGTTAAACTTATCAATTTAAATTATACTTGGGTAGCTCGTGAGTGAGTGAGCCAAAATGAATGGCTCATTGAACTGAGCCACTGAGCTTGTTCATTCCATGTGGCTCAGTTTGGCTCACTAGCTCATTTTGGCTCACTAGTTCAGTTTGGCTGACTAGCTCAGTTTGGCTCACTAGTTCAGTTTGGCACACTAGTTCTTATGGTTCGCTCAACTGGCAATCGCAAAGTGAACTTATAAGATATCTACAAGTGAGCCAGTGAGCCATATGAGTGAGTTGGCTCACTTCGAAAAACAGAACGAATGAGCCAGTTCACCTCAATGAGCTGCTTTTACCCTAGTATAATTTAAATCTTTATAACTCTTTCTCTCTCTCTCACACACTCTCTATCTCTCTCTCATTCTCATTAATATTGTATGTCATTTGTGAGGGCTTGATCATCTGATTGTTGGGCCAATTCAAATGTTTAATAACCATTTTTGGCCAGTAAATATTTCGGCACGCTATAATAACATTGCCTTTTGTATGTAGTTCTTCATTTGCTTTGTAATTCTTTCATTTCTATAATGATTATATGTGCGACTGGCATGCCAAATGACGATTATATAAGCGAAACATATATACCTGTTATATGTATATTATATGTTTATGTGTAGAATGGGTAATCACTTAACTCGCCATCATTTAGTTGAAGCACTTTTACATGGTACATATGCAGGCGGCACTTCAATTTCCATTCAAGTGTATATAGAAAATTAATTGCTTTGCACTCGAAAGTTCTGTTCGGTTGTATATTCTCTACAACTTTCTGTTTGACATTAATCAATGACAATTTTGGCATGACCAGGCAGGACATTAACACATACCCACACACACACACACACACATATATACACAGACATACACACAAAGTGAAATTGAGAAGGCGAAGCACTCGAAAGTGTCAATATCAAATGAATTTCAATTAAGCGGAATCCGTCAAGTATGTGTGTTTGTGTGTGGGTGTGAACAACAAAAAGAAAAAAAAAAAAAGAAAGAGTTTTGGCCAATTAATGATTACATCGCAACAACGTAACCCACACTCTTGGAGTATGTGTGCGGGTGTGTGGGTGTTTGTGGAAAGAAGAAAAAAAAACGAGTGGGAGCTGACAATTAAAATGTTCACTCTACCCCTCTCATTAAATGAAAGTTCTTTTCTTTTTTCTGCTTTTTTTTTTTTTTTTGATTCCGCAAACTGTTGGACAATGTCATGCGGTTGTCCACACACAGTTCTCTGCCTGCCGGAAACCGGAAATGATAAGCGAGTGTCAACTTGCCAACAGTTGTGCCAACTGTTTTTAATGCTTCACCCGTCACTTCCTTACCCTGTCCCCTGTTGTACACTAACTTCTCTTATACTTTTATATACTCTTATGCGTGTGTGCGAGTGTGTATGCTTAAAATTTAATTAGAAAAGTTACTTGCCAACCCTGGTCAGGTTCTCAAAAAGAAGCCTCATTTACTTTTGGCCAAAACGTAAAGTATACAGCTGTTGTACTGGTAGTAGTAGCAATAGTAAAAATAGTAGTCATTGTAGTAGTAATAGTAGTATCTACAGTAGTAGTAGTAGTAGTAGCAGTCACTGCCGAGGTCCGAAAGTCGAAGCCACTTTGTGATAAGTGCGTGTTGAAAAAGTTACTGAAAATTTTCAACGCCCAAAACGTGACAAAAACTTGTCAATGTACGGAGCCAACGAAGCGTGTCGAGTATGCAAAATAGAGACCAGGACAGCGACAAATGTTCAACATTAAACAAAAAAAAAATGATTCCGGAAGTTCATATTAACGCACCGAATCGAGTTATACCCTAAAACGGTTTCCTTGCAATCCTTAAGAACAAATGAACACCATGTCCAATCGAATAGAGTCATTTAGATTAACTTGTAGGAATATGCATTATATACATAATTAAAGCTATCTTAATCTATATATGTACATATATCATATACCATACATATATCCTTTCTTTGTTTCGCATTCCCGCTTTCCTTTGTAGAATTCGTGTAAACTTTGTTAGAGTATTTTATTTAAAAGAAAACTCCAAAGAAGCGCCAAGTAGAGAGAAGGAACAAGTTCGCTGTTGGTAACCTCGTTTATTATGTCATCGTCATCTGGACGCCCAACGGCGATGGCAAACAGGGAACAGGGAACAGGCAACAGCGAATGGCAAACGACGAAACCATTTCGTGCATGTCCGCCAGACGCAGTTAAAGGTAGTGAGTAGGAAATGGAGCTACCTGGCTAGATGGAGTAACGTGGTAAAGGATGTAAAAGTAGAAGTAGAAGTAGAAGTGTGGAACCTCTGCAACTGCAACTTCTATTACGTGGCAAGGACGATGCACGACCAAACCGCGGGCTAGTGGGTGCAAAATGAAAAAAAAAAAAAAGAAAAATGAAACTTTTTCGTTTTTTCCTAACGGGATTGCATTGTGCAATGGAAGGACTTGGGCTGCGATGGGCTACGCTGGCTGAAAAATGTTATAGAAATTATGCAACTGGGCAACTGAGCTTGTTTAGATTTATAAGCCCTAGCTATATATATATATATATATATTTATGAATGTACGATGCGGAAGTAGTGAAAAGTTTTTGTGTTTTCTTATCAGCCAACAGCAGCAGCAGCAGCAACACCAGAAGCAGATGGCCATTTGGGGACGAGGACACTAAATTGAAGGGAATTGATGCAAGTAGAATGAAAAATCTTTAACAAATAGAAAATACCCTAGAAAGACAAGGAAAAACTTTTGTCATCAGTTTCATACTACAAAAATTTCTTTAGCTCTCTGGCATTGATGGCACAATGACAGAATTCTTTTACAATCCATTGAATTTATAAAAAACTTACATTGAATAGAAGTTTTAATTATCTCAGTATATTATCTATATTTGATTTGATATTTAAAAGCTAATGAATTCAGCTAAACTTTCTGCCATTTTGTGTTTCCTTTCGGAACATTACTTTTAAACTAGTCGATCTAAGAAGATATATATTTATTTATCGATTCCCTTTTCCTATATAAAGAGTGTATTAGTATTTGATCAGTGCAAGTAATCAGTTTCTTTAATAACATTTCAAAGTAAGACACAAAATAACAATTGAATAAACTATTTAATTATTCGATTTCTTTAATTATTTTCTTACTTTTAATATCGAACTTCGATTGAACAAAATTTCAACGGCTTTTGTAATTCACAGCTACAATTTTTGATGGCATTCTTCTTTTTGTTTTTTTTTTTTTTAAATTGGTTAAATATGTTTGTTGACCAATTTCATTATTACTTCTCTCCATCTGCTGTTGTGATGGCCGACCATTTGCCCCATTGTGACCCTCTTCCCTGCCACATATTTAGCACACATCAACCGCAGCCGCTTCTTATTTCACTTAGCTGGACAGCAGGCACAGGACATGGTGCTGGAACTGAAGCTGGAGCTGGAGCTAGAGCTGGAGCTGTTGCAAGTCTTGGAGCAGCACATTATAAATTGATTACACTCGCAACGTGACTAATGAACATTAATTTAGGGCAAACTTGATGAACGAAAAGGACGCAGTTGCTGCCATGTTCAAGCGAAAGTTGTGCGCTAAATGCCGCTACGTGAGAAGGTCCACATCATACGAATCCGAATCCGAATCCAAACTATTTATGTATGTAACGAGACTGTGTTGCGTTGCGTTACGTTCCTCTCTGCTCCGTTTCGTTTCGTATGGGTAGGTGTCGTATGTTTTTGGTCTGGTCTAGAGACCTAAAGCTAGTAACTGCTGTTTGCGCGCGCCTCTCACTTGATTTGGTGTCACGTAAACGACGGTAAATGTTGCACGTATGGACGCCATTGTTATCTCCATACATGGATCATTGTGCCACAGCACCCTACTCTTTTGCACTACATTCTGTCCGATGCTCTGTCTCCGTTCCCATCCCCATCCCCATCCCCATCCCCATCCCTGCTTCTGTCCCTGTCATGTTTGAGCCCAGTTGTTCTTGCTCTCTCACCATAATCGTGATTGCAATCATTGTGGAAATTGAATTTGTAAGTAGGCAATTTTAGGACCAGTCGTGGAAAAATAAGAATAATGCTACGCAATGAAACTAAATTAGTGGAATGACGTTTGCATGTAGATACATACATAGATGTGTAATAGACAGAGATGGCAAATAAGTGAATAAGTGAATGAATGGGTAAGTTAGAGAGAAAGAGTTAGAGAGAGAGAGAGAGAGAGAATGATAGTCAACACTTAGGCGCCTCTCTCACATTAATATTTGCATAAATGCTTAGAGCCAACTTTATGACTGACTTGTGGTTGCTGTTGCTGTTGCTATTGCTATTCCTGGTGCACTACATGCACACGTATGTACACATGTATACATATATATTTATGTGTGTGTGTGTGTGTGTATGTATATCTGATATGTACGTACAAGAGTTGGCAGGTTATTAGTCGCTTGGCTTGCATTTTGTTTGCCATTAAAATAATTTGCATAGTTTGTTTATGCAGGCGGTTTGTTGTTGCTGTTGCTGTTGCTGTTGCTGCTGCCACCGCCACCGCCGCTGCAACTGCAACAAGAGCAACAGCAGCAACAACAACAACAAAAACAAAAACAATGCGAAGCCCACATTGATTTGCATTATTAAATGTTACGCATACGCACTGTTGACCCGCTTTTAAGTTAGGTTAGGTTGGATTCGGTTAGGTTAGCTTATGCAATGCTTTATGTGAAGTTTGTATTTATTTTGAGGTTAGTTTTGATTTGAAATTATGTCAGATAAGATTGTTTTATGGATAAATGCAATTAAGGTTTATATAAAGCGATAAAGTCATGACTATTTGGGTTAGACTCGGTTAGTTTTGTATCAAATCAGGTTAATTGAGACTGGTTGAGAAAATTTACTTATGGTTAAGCACAAAACAAATGCAATTAAGCAACGTTGGGTCAACAAACTTAAATAGCTAAATACACAACAGATGAGATGACAGATAAATTTAAGTGAAAAGTTTACAAATTATTATTAAAAGTTATATTAGTTTATGGCTAAAGAGGTTATTGTACTTTCAGCTATGAAAATAAGACAACAAGCAACATTTGCTTCTAGTAGGTAGCATCATTTACTTACATATGTACATACAGCTAAGCCATTTAATTTGCTTGCTCTATTAATCACAATTTATCAACTTTTCCTTTTGGGTGCGTTCCTTAACTTTCCTAACACACCGTTCATCGTTCATTGCACCATAGACTTCTATAACTATTTCATATTGTTTTAATTTCCACCTCGCCCAGTTACATAGTCCACAAATCTGTCAAGTGTGCGGTTCTCAACAATTAGCCTGTGGGCCCGAAATATTTCACCCTTTTCTCACCCCATTTAACCCCCATACGGAAGTTGTACCCAATACCAATTTTTGTTACGCCCATCTCACTACCACAGGCCATCCCGCCTTGCTCCTATACACTGCACGACACGACATAGTTCCATTAAAGTTTGACGATAACGCGCCAAACTTTGCGCCAAGCAAAACTCATAGCAATTTACAGGAAGCCTCGTTCCCATTCTCATTCTAGTTTCTCGTTTCTCGTACTCGTTCGTTGTCGTTTTGGACCCACTCCCCAGAAGTCTGGTCATAACTTAGGCGGTGCACTAATCAAGCGTTGCATACCAGACCAGGACGAGTCTGGATCTAGGAGTCCGGGTACGAGTTTGGCTCCCCATCGAGGCATTTATTAATAACGCGATGGTGCTGCAAACTTTAAATAACCCAACAAAACTTAAGTCAGGAGCCAGAAACTAAAATGCATAGAGTTCGCCTCGATGCGGTTGAAAATATAATTGAGTATACGACATGGTGGCAGTCTATATAATACCCTAACTAACTTAAATTAAACAATGTTATAGAACTTTGAATTTTACTTAAATGTGTCATAAAAATATGCTTAAAATTTTACTTTATCCAATAATTTGCCTAATCTTCAAGTAATTTGTATAAAGGGCACTCTCGATTCGCATATGCCGTGTGTCAGCAGCCTTTTTTTCTTGGCCCTTATGCAATTTAAGAGCTGTTTGTATTGCATTTGTTTATAACTATGATTATGACTATTATTATAACGATTATTGTCGTTACTATTATTTTTATCATTATAATAGAGGCACATGTTACCCAAGAGTCAGGCCAAGTTCGCCTTTTTTTGTGTGTGTTCTTTTTTTTTGGGCTATCAATCTTTTACCTATTTTGGCTTTCTATATATAAACGAGCACATACTCGCATATAGATGTTGGCTTAATGCCAACTTGCATTATCATGCTGTGCAACATTTTGTTCTACTTTGCTTTTTTATTATTTTTACATACATACATACATATAACTAAATGACTTTTGTGACAGGTTTGACCATTTGGCTTCTGACTGTTGTTGAACCTCTTGCACCTGATTCTTGATATGCCTGTCTGCAAATGTTGATATTTTCACCGAAAAACATTTTTCAACAAAAAAGTTTAACACAAAATTGGCCAAATGGAGGGCGGTAAAGATGTTGATGGGATGAAGGTGGCAATGCCGTTGGTTGTCTACGATAGGGGGATAGACAACAAGCCACAATGTGCAAGAAAAACTTGCTAAGAATCTATGTACTTCTTCTGCTAGAGAAGTGTTCCTCCTGCTACACTATCTGCTCACTCCCTTCTCTGTTTCTCCATCTGTTCCTCTTTTAGCTCGTCCGTTTCTTCACTTTAGTTTTTTTTTTCTCTGTTGTTATGCCTGATTCTGGTCGGTTGCTGGTTAAGTTTTCCAAGTTTGTCGGATGGCTGCTTGCTGTTGCTTCTGCTCCTGCTCCTCTTTCTCCTCCTGCTGCATTACATGTGGTTACTTTACCCAGGCATCGACAACCAGCCGTTGCATTCATGGGTCGTAACCCCGTGTGTTGTTCTTATTGCTATTGTAAATATAATTGTTGTTCTTGTTCTACTTATTGTTGTTCTTGCTGTTGTTTCTTTTCTGGCAGGCAAAAGTCCGTGTTTGAAAGTTTGTTGTAGTTTGATGAAAGTTTTTCAGCCAAAAGACTTGAAAAAAATAAAATGATACTACAGACGTATGGTGTCTGCAATTGATTAACAAAGACTATGGCATGCACTTTATAATTTCATTGATGAATATAAACAAATTACAAATTACTGATTGCAAAATATTAAATTTCGAATTGGAAGTGATCACTTTGTGAGAATTTCTAGAAATTTCTGGGCATTTTTTTCGCCTGGAATTTCGATAAAATATCTTTAGTAATAGCTTAAAGATTTTAATAGAATGTTCCGTGGAAATCTTTCAGAATTTTAAAAAAAAAGGTCACGAGGAATTCGAGGAATAAAAAACCATTAAAAACTATATCTTTTTTTGAAATAGAAACTATTTCTTATATTATATAAAATATATAGTCAAATCCTCAAAACAGAATGTTCCTTTAATAAAGTTAGTTGAAAACTTTTGTATAAAGAAAATTTGGAATGAATATCATTTTATATATTAAACTATTATACAAATTGTCATCTCGCTTTTAATTGTATGTATTTTGAAGTGTTTTTAGCCTATAAAACCTAAAAGGATAAAACCAAACTATATTGCCTTAGTAAAGTTAGTTCTGTATGGCAAATATATAAAAACCCAAATCGCAAAACAAAACTAACCAACAACAAAAGCATATAAATAACTTGTCGATACACAGGCATATCAAATTGACGTGTTATTTGGTATGAAAATTGAAGTAAAAAAAACAAAAAAAAAAAAAAAAGAAAGAGAGAAAAACTTTTTGCAGTCATCTTCAACCCACTGAGCATTAAATTTTCAAAAGTAAATTTGCCATAGAGAAATGCCAAGATGTGAGTGTGTGTCGAGAGACAGAGTAAGAGATGGCCCCTCTGAATGTTCTTAAGCTGCAAACGTGATATATTATTTTACATTTTACGGGTAAATTGAAAAAACTCAACGCAAAAGCCAAAATGAAAATATGAAAGTAACAAACAAACAAAAAAAGAAGCAACCAATGGGAATGGCAACGTGTACGAAAAGTAAATAAAAGTATGTAAATAAATAAATATGCCAGTTTGCACGTAAAGCCTGCTTAACACGAATTTTAAATACCCTAAGATGTCAATCAAAGATAACTAGATGCCACTATATGTATATATAGTTATCTTTCTCTTTTCCAACTTCCATCAAACTTTATTTCATTTCGATCTGCCTTTGATCAACCAGATGGCTATAAATATTAACAAATTAGTTTTCTTTTCGAATAATTAATTACAAATTTACTCATTTGTAGCCAAAGATCTGATGACATCAGAATCATATTCGATATCGATATGCATTTTAGTTTGTATACCCTTTGACCCGTAAGGAAAAAAAATGGTCTGCAAAGTGATAGTGCGAAATAGGGTAGAAATTTAACTGCTTACGCATTTGCCTCAATGCATTGATGAATAACGGTAAAAATGGCAACGTCATAAAGAGAGAGAGAGAGAGAGAGAGTAGTAAATGGGATAGTTTATTTTGTACAGTTGTGCATATATACATATATCCAATACGTAACTATATATAACTATATGTATATGTACTATAGGACGAGAACATGTAGAAATTTATGAATCCATTTCTTTTCCTTTTCGTTTTTTTTTTTTTTAGTACTCATAAATTGTTTGCGCAAATTGCAAGCGCGTTGAAATTGAAGGCAATAAAAAACTAGAAGGCCGGATTAATTTCGACCACACCGAATTTTGTATACTCTTGTAAATGTTTGATTCAACAATTTTATGTTTCGTTAGCAATCGAAGCAATTTGGTTTCTACACAATATAGTCAAACGAATTCCCATAAAATTTAGCAGATTTCTTCAAAAGTATATAGTATATAAAAAATATATTCCATAAATAGTAAATGGGATATTCCGAGATTAAAGAAAGAAAATAGCTCTCTCTCCCTTTTCGCTGTCTCTCACTCTAACCCAGCTTGTTGTTGCTGATCAAGAATGTATATCCTTTTTATAATCTAAAAGTCTTCTTTTTTTATGCATTGCACAAACTTCTGATGATAATTTTCATACCCCTTTTTTATTTTGCTTGCAAATGAAAAAACTAACAAACAACGTATACAACGGGAATGGCAAATTGATTGATTGAGAACTTGATTGATTGTGCTATATATAAAGCGGTAAAAAAGTATGTGTTAGTTGTGCAAAAATCGTTTTTTAATGAGCTCAACTCGTCGTTACATTGCAAAGTAGCCAATAAATAAATTTCCCAATATATGTATAAATTTATTATTTATATGAATGCTATTTTTTGTCAAAGCTAAGATATATATAGGATATACATACATATACATTATAGGATATACCTAGATATACATATTTATATAGTTCAAATTACATCTGAACATTCTTACTTACTGTGTGAAGAAGGATTGGAACATTGTTTTAAAACTTACCAATAATTAATCTTAAAATATATTAGCCAAACTTTAACAATATTTTATTAAAAATTTCGAGTAATTTTTTACAATTTTTGTATAATTTTGAAACTTATCAAACTTGAATCAAATTTGAAATAAATTTAGTTAGACCAGCTATTCAAAGAGGGGGGGATGGGTGTTAACTACTAGCTAGCACCAGTTGAGAACATTGAAATTTGCATTGCATACACACATTTCGTATGCCTAATGGCTGAAGATAATTCTTTGACAACTGTGTTAGCAAGCGTACTTAAAACTTCAACAGACTTTTGGCTACCTGCCGTCTGCCATCTATGTAGTGTCTGCCATCTGCCGTCTGCTGTCTGCTGTCTGCACTTGTAAAGCCACCAAAAACTATGCCAAATTACTCGAAAGGGTTTTGTAATTGCAATTGCAACACCTGGAACCCCAAAACTGTAAAAGGGAAAAGTTACCAAAACTACAGGTTACCAACTTGTAACGAGAAAGAGACCCACGCACACACAGGAACAGAGATAGAGAGAGAGAGAGAGAGAGAGAGGTAGAGACGCACCTCAATTAGTTCGAATTTGGACCAAGAACCGGAACAGAAGCCGAACTAGAAACGGCACCAAAAACCAGTCGACAACGCCACTTGAGTGGCGTATACTAATGGCCGGAAACAGGTCAAATGACATTCGGAGACTGTCTTTAGAAACAAAAACAAAAAAAAAACGAAGAAAACAAAGTATATTGAGTCAGTTATGTTATGGTTGAATAAAACAATATATTTATATATATTTTTTTTTGAACATTTCGAAATGCTTATTTGGCTAATTCATATTCCAAAGAGAGAGAACATTAAACGGCCACAAACTGGCGGAACAACTCGCATGTCACAAAGCATCGCATAAAGAGCAAAGGTAAGTCCATTCAAATTATTAGATTCAATTAGGTTTGATCAGTTTGGCAGTTTTAGTCTCTCTCTTAGAATCCATCCACGGTGGTGGTGCGGTGGTGTGGCAGGTGCTGTTACTCAGTTTGTTACCTCGCCATTCGATCTGCTCGAGACGCGTATGATGATCATTAAGCAGGATAGATCAATGATGCAGATGATCAAGTATGCCATAAAGCATGATGGTAAAAACAACAAAACTCAAACCCCCTTTTTATTTCTCCTTCTTCTTCTTTTCTTTTATCTACTGTTTATTGCAATTTTTTGTTTTGTTTTTTTTTTTTTTTGGGTTGCCTTTTGCAGTTTGTTTTTTTCTGTTTTTTTCTGTTGTTAATTTCTTGCAGGATTTTTCTCTCTTTATGACGGTTTGAGTGCTCAACTATTACGTCAATTGACATATACCGCGATGCGTTTTCACGTCTATGAAGTTGGTAAAAAGTATGTCGATGAATATAATTTCATGCATAAAGTGTTTGCGGCCAGCATTGCTGGCATATTAGCTGGTTGTGTTGGCATACCCACTGAAGTGGTTAACATACGAATGCATGTAGATCGAGCCTTGCCAAAACGCAAGAGGTTAAATTATCAAAATGTTTTCATTGGCCTATACCGGATTTGTCGGGAAGAAGGCTGGCGTACTCTATATAATGGTTGGGGCATCTCATGTATACGAGCAGCTTTATTAACAATCGGTCAAAATGCTGTCTACGATCAGGTTAAATCAATATATATATATATATCTAAATTCCCTATATTATCTAAGTCCATCAGTTTTTCTTTTTTTTTTTTTTGTCGTTTAGGTTAAACATTGTTATATGCGATATTTTCATTTTGAACATGATAGCAAAACAGTTCATTTCATGAGTTCAACAACAGCTGCCTGTGTCTGTGCACCTATTTTGCAACCGATTGAAATATTGAAAACAATTCAAATGAATGCCAAAAGTGGACATTTTAAAAATACCGCCGAAGAATTTAACTATATGATGCGATTCGGTATACGCGGGCTATTTCGAGGAATTGTACCATCTATGCTACGCTTGATCCCAAATACAATTATTATATTTTTAGTGTATGAACAGTTACGACTTAATTTTGGTTACTATGATGATCAATCCAAACCGGACTAGCAAATTTTCAATTATAGTTTAAAAATTTGAATGGAATGTCAAAAGGAAAAAAAAGAACAAAAACAAATAATAAAACTTTTTTAAAAATAAAATTATATTTATGTAATCAGAAATGTATTTACTTTAAATAATTATATTAATTGGAATACTTTTTTCGATTTCAGCTCAAAGATAGAATGGACAAATGATCCAAGGGAAAAATTACAAAACGTTTTTAGGTAAGTTTGAATTATGCATTATCAGAGAGAAATCTCGTTTTGTCAATCAAAATTCTTATTCAATAACATTTAAATCCATAAATAACACAATTAAAATCTGTTTAATTAAAGTGCCAAATCAAAGATATATATGTATATATTTAAAGAATTATGCCAACAAAAATTTAAAATTAATGTCCAAATGTCTCGCAGTGCTAACTAAATTAGTTTGTCCCGCTGTTCATGAATATTAAATTGCACCACTAAGCAGACTATGCAACAACTAAATAAATAATAATACAACAAAATAAAATAAAATCAAAACAAAACAAAATAAAAAGAAAGCATAAAAACGCCATATACAAACATTAATTATTACAGTTTTTATTTATACAATGCAACAGCGTGTAAAAGCAAATAAACTGTAATTAAGTTGCATATCAGAAACAGCAACTGAAACTAGAACAGAAAGTTGCTAAATGTCTGCAAACATCCAGGCAAACGGTAGAGAGAGATAGTCATGGGGGGGGGGGGGGGGTCAATTGAGACAAAACCGAATGCAATGCAAAGAAAATTAACAAAAATTTGCTACAACATTTCTGTACTAGGCAACAATTTAAGATACATTAACAACAGGGCCGTCCGGTCAAGAGCAGGAAGAAATCCGGCCGAAAGGAAGTTGGCCAGACATTTTGTTTGGTAATTACAAACAGAAGACGTCTGAGAGAGATCGAGAGAGAAAGGGAAGTAGAGTCCTTTGTCATTTGTTGACATCAACCATAATCAGGCAGTGCCATTCTCCTTTTTTGTTGATTTTGTAAACGAAAAATCAAACTGTGGTCAAAAATCAAATCATATTAATCATGAAATTTGCCAAAATGTTAACTTTAACTTAATCTGAAGAGACAATTAGTCATCATTTTTGGGTTTAAACCATTTGAAATCGCATTGAAACAGTGGCATTGAAACAGTCGCATTGAAACAGTCGCATTGAAACAGTCGCATTGAAACAGTAACATTTTGATATAACATTAAGCGGTTCTGTTAGTTTAGGCGGTCCTGTTCAATTCGCGTCTCAATATTAACAGTTAATTTTTAATTTTCTCAATTCATATACATATATGTATGTATGAACTCTGCTAGAGAAGAGATCGATCAAGTAATTGAGAAACTGTTTTAAGTTTTACTACTTTTTAATTCTACTAATTCTGGAAAACTAAAAAACAGTCTTGAAAATATCCTTTTCTATATAGATAAATATATCACACCCAGTTAAACATTATTACACAAATCTAATAAAACACACCTTTCTCTCTAAATATTGACTAACATGAATGGCCCCATAGAGTTGCTCTTTTGTTAATCGAATTGCTATCCTTTATCTATAAACTGTTTATTAATCTTAATACCTTTCCCCATATCAACTAACCAACTGCAAAAGCAGAAGCGAAAACTAACTAGCAAGTTTTTCTTTACTCTAACTATTCTCACTATCATTCCATATCACATTGCCAGTTAAATTGATTGACATTTATCCACTTTTTTTTTTTTTGTCCTCTTTCTTCATTTTACTTTAGCTTTTTCAGTTTTTGCCCCAGTCCTTAGTGTAGCTATCGTTGTCCAAACTGAACCCCTACCCCTCTCTCTCGACATACATACATACATACATATATATAGTACATATATATGTACTCTTCTTCTAGGGTATATCAATGGCCCTGGTGGCGTGTGTCTTTAGCCGTGTCTGAGGCGTTTGGCGGTCGGCTACCTACACTTGACACAGTGTTTGCACTTTACGCTGATTTAATCTTTTCGTTGCCTTTGGCTGACTGTCGTCTGGATTGCCTGGCTGAATTTGGTTGGGTTGGGTTTGGTTAGGTTGGGTGGATTGCTTCAGTTCTGGTCTGTAATAGTCTAGGACAAATTGTGGGCTGAAGTTTGGCGCGTGATAAAGAGCATAAAAATGAACATGAACTACTATTTGTTTGTGTGTGTTCGGTTTCATTTACCTATCATTTCTCCACTTAACTTTTGTATTAAGTGTAAAAACTTGAAAAAATGAAGAAAATGCATTTTCCTCGATAATGCCAAAGAAATTTTTTGAGTTAGCAATCCAAAGAAATATAATCTTACTGGGCAAATTGTTCCAGGACCTTGTTGTTCTTTTTCCCTTTAAGTTTTGAACAAATTATTATATGGCCATTTTTTTGCCTTTGTCACACAACGATGAGAATAATTTGTGTTTATCCCCCTCTTTTGAGAAAAACTTAGGCCAAACAATATTTATAATAATTTATAAAATTTATGTGAAAAACTTTTCAAAAAAAAAAAAAGAAAAGAAGAAAAGAGCAAAGAGGCATGCACAGAAGATTCCCGAGTCGAAGTTAATTTGGGCAAAAGTTTTGGCGGTCAATTGTATAATTTGTGGGCAATTTATAGGAGAAAAAACTTGAATTGTTGAGGCAAGGACACTGTTGAAAATTTACCAAACCAAATTTTTGCTACTTCTGAATATGCATTATGCTTAATTGAGAGTCATAATTTAAATGCGATGCTCTGTTTTATCATCCTTAGTACATAACACATACATTCTGATGGTCAATTCCAACAATATATGAAACCGATATGGGGTAAAACAGGGGCGAAAGTTGGTCCAAACAATAGTCTAGGCCCTTCTATTGTTTCAGCTTTCAATTCGCTTCTCGGTCATTTCGAGTGCATTCGTTCGTTCGAATGGTTTGTTTGTGCGTACATACATATGTATGTATGTAAGTATGTATATTTGACCAATTTTGACCTTTTGTTTTGCTTTATTGTTTTTGAAATGCACATAAAATGCACATTTCTGTCGCACCCTTTGACCCAGTCCTTTGTGCTCCACTAGGCGAGATGCAATCGTTTTGAGACTCATATATTATTGATAGACCCAGCTATGAATAAACGGTGAATGGATATAGCATCGTACTTTGCATATAGAGGGACTCATAAAATGTAAATAAACTACCAAAACAAAGAAAACTATCTCTTCTTGTTTAATTCAACATCATTTTTCACCTAAATAAATAAAGGCTTCAAATATTCGGAGGAAAGGAGGAAATTATACCAAAATCTAGTTAAATGTGTGAATATATTGTTACATTCAGGTAATAACAAACTACAAGATCTATTTACAAATGAACTCTGGAATTATATTATTGGAATTATATCGTGGCAAACCTTCTTAATTATATATGTATGTATATTCAATCATTACCGATTCGCATATATAAACTTTCCATTTAAACACTTAAACCAAACCGATAATGAGAATGATAACGAGAAAGCTTTTCTAGACAGATAATTCGCTATATATTCTCTAAAGTTGACAAGCTTTAAAGCACAAAGCTGACTGATAAGTAATTTGTTTATAAAAATATCATGTCCAACGAAATAAATAAACAGTGTCTTCCATTATTTCATCAAGTGCGATAAATATATTGTCGGAATATTTTTTCAAAATGTTATTGCGTGCTCTGAAACAATGCAATCGGGAGGTCCGGTATCGCTCCACGATAGCCGCAACTAATGCCAATACCCATTCCAATCTCAATGTCAATGGTGCAGATGGTGCAGATTTGACCGATAAAAATGGTGTTTATGCAAAACAACTGGAAACGGAATGGAGTACAGCTAGACCATTCGATGAGTTACCCGGACCAACTCGCTGGCAGAGATGGCGAGGTTTCCAAAAGAATGGCGAATACTATCATATGGGTCTATATGAATTAATGTTGCATTTTCGTCAGATCTATGGTGATACATTTATATTGCCGGGCTTATTTGGTATGCCATCGAATGTGGTGACCTTTAGTCTGGATAGTTTTAAGAAAATTTATCGTACCGAAGGACAATGGCCGGTGAGAACTGGTGCCGATGCTGTCTTACATTATCGTTTAAAGCGTAAAGATCAATTCTTTAAGGATTGCGTGGGACTTATGGGCAAGTAGGTTGTTCAACCCAAACCAAAAACGAAACAATTTCTAATTGTTATTTTATCATTCATCTAGCGGTGAACAGTGGAGTCGTCTACGAAGTGCAGTAAATCCGGTTCTTATGCAACAACGTAATACTGCATCATTTCTTAAACCATTGCAAGAAGTGAATCAACATTTCATTGATAATATACGGGACATAAGGGATCCTAAAACACTTGAAGTCCCTGGAAATTTTCTAAATAATATCAATCATCTTACTTTTGAATCGGTGGCAACTATTGTCTTAGATCGTGAAATGGGTCTTATACGTAATGCTGATCAATCTCCAGATGCCAAGCAGTTATTCGAAAATATTGGAATTTTCATGCAATCGTTTTTCGAACTGGGAATGAAGCCATCGTTATACAAATATATAGCTACGCCCACATATCGTCGCTTTAGCCGTGCCATGGATGAAATGTTCGATATATGTTCGAAATATGTGAATGAGGCATTTGACCGCATAGAGAAATCCAACAAGGATGGACAAATTGGACATGGCGGAAGCATGTTGGAACAATTGAGTAAAACTAATCGAAAATTTGCCATTGTTATGGCCATGGATATGTTGATGGGTGGTGTAGATACAACCAGTTCGGTCATATCTGGATCACTATTTAACTTGGCCAAGAATCCCGAGCAACAACAGAAACTACGTGAGGAGATACAAGCCAAACTTCCACATCCAGACAAACAATTTACCATAAATGATTTGAAGTCCTTGCCATACTTGCGTGCCTGCATTAAGGAATCGATGCGTATATATCCCCTTTTATTTGGTAATTTGCGTGCGGCTGGAGCGAATGTGGTACTCGATGGTTATCGTATACCAAAGGGCACACGAATTATGATGACCTCCAATTTACTCTTAAGCGAGGAACAATTCTATCCTCGGGCTAAGGAATTTTTACCGGAACGTTGGCTGCGCCACCAACAAAATGACAATGCAAAGTCTTTAATGGCAAATAATTTAAGTCCGTTCATTTATTTACCATTTGGTTTTGGTGCCCGTATGTGTGCCGGCAAGCGTATAGTTGAAATGGAATTGGAATTAACATTGGCCAATTTGGTAAGAAATTTTTATATTGAATACAATTATCCAGCAGAAAATGCATTCCAATGTAAATGGGTAAATATGCCAGTTATACCAATGAATTTTAAATTTACCGATGTGAAATATTAAATTAAAAGGAATACAAAGAATATAAACATAACAATGTTTGCTTACATAAAAGGACTCAAAATACTAAAACGGTTTCGTTTTATTTATATGATTTATGTCGTATTTCGTATTGTTTTTAAATGGACGATTTTTATCGCTCTAGCGGAACTGCAATGTACTTTAACAGCGCCCCTATCGAAATTTTTTGTGCAGTGAAAAACCGTTGTTTCCAAAGGCGTTTTAGTACACTGCATTATTGTTAACGATGAACAACACTGGTGGGAATTTAGAGTGAATCATAGGCTGCTGTGGCTCATAAAAGACGCAAAACTAATCAAAATTCTGGCTAAATTGTTGTAGTGAGCCAAATCCACTGCCAAAATACTTTGACTTTTTATTTGACTTTAGTAAAGGCCTCAAACTGGGTAACGATATGTCGACATCTTCAATGGAAAGTAAGTAATCAACAAAAAACAAAAAAAAATGATGGAAAGCAAAATAATGACGCCTTAGACAAAGAATAACACCCATTTAACCACCTCCCCTTTTAAATAAAAATTTGTCATCTGTAGAGCACCTTTTCAATCTAAAATTTGCTGTTAAGGAGTTGGAGCGTAATTCCAAGAAATGTGAGAAAGAGGAAAAGCTGGAAAAGGCCAAGGCTAAAAAGGCAATACAAAAGGGTAACATGGATGTGGCTCGAATTCACGCCGAGAATGCCATTCGTCAAAAGAATCAGGCTGTCAATTATTTGCGAATGAGTGCCCGTGTAGATGCAGTAGCCAGTCGAGTTCAATCGGCGCTGACAACACGCAAGGTCACCGGCTCCATGGCTGGTGTAGTTAAGGCAATGGATGCGGCCATGAAGGGCATGAATTTGGAGAAGATCTCTTCGCTGATGGAGAAATTTGAGTCTCAATTTGAAGATTTGGATGTACAAAGCTCAGTTATGGAGGGCACAATGTCCGATACGGTGACAACATCAGTGCCCCAAGGTGATGTCGATAATCTACTTCAACAAGTAGCCGATGAAGCTGGACTAGAACTCAATATGGAATTACCAAGCGGGGTCCAGAGTCAAACAATTGGTGCTTCCACGCAGGTGTCACAGGAGCAAGATGAACTTACACAGCGTTTGGCACGTCTCAGACAGGCAGAGTAGAGGATGGGAGAGTGGAACTAGCCCATCGTATTCGCCGTTGAATTTCTTTGTTTTAGTTTATAAATAAATAAAAAAAAAATAATAAATACACATAAGCTTATGATTATATTTACGCACTTAACTTAACCTTTCTTTTAAATCACTTAAATACATTTTGTTATTTTTGCTGCTGCTGTGGTTTCGTCGGTGGTAACCGTGTCTTTTTAGCCCGTTGTTTCCTCGGCCTTCGTGTTGTAGAAACTGCTGGTGCGGTTCCAGCATTATTTGCTTCATCGATTGCTGCAACGCCGCCATCCTCTATGCTTGGCTTATTCTTCCTGGGCTTGGGTCCACGAGGCTTTTGTTCGGTTTTACCTTTTGGAAGTGGAACCACCACTGGAACTTCTCGCCACTGATCGCCATGTGCATCCAGTCGTTTTTTAAGCAGCTCAATATCTTCCATGCGTCGTCGCATAATTTTCTTTACGCCATTAACTCTGAAGGTACGCAATATTGAAACCTTAGTTAATAATCGAATTAAACATCTTTTTTGAATTTATAACGGTTACCTCATGACACAACGCTCATTTTCGTTTTGTAGTTTTTGGCATTTATCGTAGAGTCTGTCCACTAGATGCTTGTATATGTGAGATTTGTTATTCAGCAGCATTTCCTTTGATATGTTTTATTATCTGTTTATTTCATTAAATCGTCCATGCTTCAGTGTGACCAGAGTGCACTAAAGAGGAAAACATTACGCCGCGGATCAACATCCCAGTTAATAATTTGTCAAGCCTGAAAAAGACTAATACAAAAAATTAATATAATTTATATTTGTATTTAATCAATATACAATTTTGAAATATAAGCTTTGTATATGAATTATTTGTTCAACTCTACAAAATTGAATGCGCTGTATACATGAGTACCCCACATATTTTATTTTCATCTTTGCCCATAGACAGCCACTCTATTCCTGGCCAAGGGTAAACACAAAATTTTTAATTTAACTACTAAACTGCGATGGCGACAAATTCCAATGCTCAACCCACATTGGGCGGCATGTCGTCAACAACCACGTCCACCGGCCAGATGCAGGGCCATACAACGACAAATACAGCAACTATAACAGCCAACAGGATAATCAGCAATTTCCGTGCCTTACTGAAGGAACCCAATAACTTAGACGAGGCGGCGAATTACTTGTACAAAACACTCATCGATGATGCCGTAGCCGGCATTTTTATAGAAACACATCATCTGCGAAAGACTGGAAATCTATCCGCATTGGATGGATTGGCCGAGGATTCCGCGTACCGTATATGCGAAATGCCGAATTTGGACATATTTGGCATATCGACAGCAAAGAAACCAATGGATTGCACCTGCCCAAACTGTGATAGACTTGTGGCTGCAGCCCGTTTTGCGCCACATTTGGAAAAATGTATGGGAATGGGTAGAATCTCGTCCAGAATTGCCTCAAGACGCCTGGCCACCAAAGAGGGGACAAGTGCCAGTTCCAGTTCATCATCGACATATTTACATTCAGGCGGAGATCGTAGTGGTAACCATGCAGGCGGTGGTGGGACTGATGATGAAGATGATGTAGATTGGTCATCAGATAAGCGTAAAAAGAAATCAACACAAAGTTCCCGCAACAATGGTTCAAAAAAAAATAACGGAAAGACTTTCTAAGTCCTTTACAAATTAACAATAAAATGGATTTATTAAATTTTTATAACGTTATGTATTCATGTCGATAATTTAATTTTCTGTAGCATGTGTTGCATAGACGCGCAAGTATTCAATCTCCAAACTAGATTTATTCCACTTCAATGCATTCCTTATGTTGTCTATTGCCTTTGAATCAGTGTTTGAAAACTTTTTATGTTCTTCTACTAAATCGTGATTTGGAAAATTCGCAATTCCATTAACGGTCAAGCCCAGAACAATAAAACACTGAAATATATGATACCAAAGATATATATAAAATTTAGTTTGAAAGATATATAAATTGTTCAGTAATTAGTAAGAACGGATAAAGAAGCATGTGACTCTTTCTCTCTCTCTCTCTCTTTTATATAAAACATACCTGCTTTTGAAAGTTTTTAAGTGCTTCTTTATCTGTTATAGTACCATAGGTATATCCATCCACTTTGTATATAATACGATCTTTATGCCAAATCACAGTGTAGTTGTGAAAATCTTCGGTATATGGACAATTCGAAATTTCACTACTATATAATTCCATTGGTCTTTGATTTTTCCAATTTAAAACACCTCCAAAAAGAGCTCTGCTATCAAGTTTACCGATTTTCTTTTTACTATCAAGATTATGGTTGCCCCGAGCGTAGGCAAGTCGAATTTGACTTGAGAATGGTTCCTCGGCATAAGTATCGACAGGTTGTAGTAGAATATCTAATATAATAATTGTTAAATAATTAAAATAGTCTTTATTGCAATATGTAGTTTCTTACTTACAAGGAAATAACCAATCGCCTTCAGCCATTTTTGCGCGAAATTCAATGCGTCCATATTTGAAAGAGAAGTTTTCCCTTGTATGAATTTTACCGCTACGGACAGGTGCACAAGGTCTCTGCCAAATTCTTGAATCCAGTTCACACTCGAATTTTCTTTTATTATTAATATTATTTGCTCGGCTCGTGCAATTTACAATCCCATAGGTTTTGTCTTCATTTTTAATCGCGGTTAAATGTAGAATCCCATTATTTATATATGTATGTTTATCATTTTGGTCAAAGGTCACAAATTCCATTGACTCCGAATTAAGCAAAGAGCGCACCTCGTGTCTCCAATATTTTGACAGATCATATCCATTATGAAAAGTTGCATCAAATATCAATTGATTGATCTGCTTTGGCTGCGTTCCATTGGCAAATTCAGTTTCAATTGGCTGACACTTTGCACGTAATTCATCTTCTTTCTTACATTTCGCCACGATTTCGTTGCTAATCCCAGTTTTTACTAAGTTTTGCAATTTGCCTTGATCGTCAATCTTATAACTTGAGACTTTGGTAAAAATTTTCTTATCATTTGCACCATTGCAGCTTAATTCAACCAAAGTGGAAATTCGAAATGGAACATTTTCTTTCAATTGCGTTTTAAGATCATATTCAGCAGTCCATGTGGAATCCAAGGAAGATTTTGCGGCTTGAACATATTCCCCAGAACAATTTGTATTAACCTCAATGAAGAAGGAAACAGTTGCAAACTTGACTCTATCGGAATCTACAAAAGTTGAATATATGTATGCATTTATGTATTTAGTATATAGAATATAGTATATATTGTACTGAATAGTGATACAAACCTCGCAATGATAGTGAAATGATCGAATCTTTAACATTAACAGTCGGCAAGTCGATTTCAAATGCATTAAGACATTTCATAAGCACTATATATAAAAACGACCAATAGATATAAACACTCATTCTGATCATATCGAAGTAGGTATACGATAAAGTTTCCCGAATCGATTATGACCTTATGCGTATGCGAATTTTTCTCTATTAATTAGGATTGCAAAAAAAAAAGGAGAGAACAGGCATCCGCACGGGGCAATAATAAATGATACACTAAAGCCACGACTTTATTTTTAATATTATTAGCTCAGATCTGAAGAAGATTGATAAGAATCCGTAGACAAACAGATAGTCAATACGCTTACCGTGAAATGAATGTTAATCTTTGTGCTCCTTTTAAAAAATTTAATATTTATATAGGGTCAAGTGTCGTCCTGATCAGATCATTCTATTAGATAGCATTGGAACTTTAAAAACAGTTTTTATATAGAACCAATTTTCAAACAGGGCCAAGAACTTCAAAGTGCAAGTGTATAACCATCTAGTAAGACTTAGGACTTTATCTCTAACTAATACAGGGTATACTCAAGTCGACTGGATTGACTTGTATTCGCTTCATTTCTATCAGTTGCCGAACGTGAAGGCTCTGTGGCCACTGACAGTTGAATAGTCTTTGTGAAACTTTGAGTTTGAAAGGTTGTCATTGCATTCAGAATCTAGGAAAAAACAGAGCTGATTTCAAAAAGGACCATACAAATATATTTTCCAATTAATGTAATAATATAATAATTATGAGAAATATACTTTTAATTTAGGGAAAACCACAGATAACGTGTGATTCTATATAATTGAAATAAGATGATAAGAAAGTTCATTCCCGAAATTTTGCTTTATATATACATATATATTTATATTTGTAGTATATTCTATTTATTGTGATTTCATTTTATTTCAAGCATAACACGATGTGGCAAAATTCTTTATTGATTCTTGGAAGTCTAGTTTGCCTGGTGCAAAGCAATGAATTCAATTTCAAACCTATCGTTAATGCAACTAAAACCGACTATTGGATCTCATTTGGTAAGTAATAATAATGATTTGAATTTTTGAATTTTCATTTAAACAATTTTCAATGTGCTTTTTAGACGACAAGCGGATCAATTCGGTTTTGTTTTATGCCGAAATGGATCAAATCTGTCCTGGAAAATATGTATACGCTTTCAATTCATCCCTAAGCCATCCCTGGGTTATGCAAGATAAATTGAATACCAATTTAAAGGAGAATAGAGTGCGTCTTCAAGCTGTGGTAGATGCATCAAATAAAATGTATAGCCAATCCTTTGATATAACTTTAAATTCAAACAATGCCGAATCGAACACCATCATTAACAATGTGAACAAGAATAGGAGTATTCAAGCCCATTCTCCAATATGTGCTAAACTAAAGCAACAAATTAAAAATCCAAAAGAAAACTGCATACCAACGGTAACGTTAATGGGAGCAACCACATCAAAAGCTCCAAAATGCAGTGGTGAATTAATTTTCAATTCAAAATTTGAGGACACAATCGACTATGGAATGTGGAAACCTCATAGTTGTTTTCCCAAAAGATCAGTTGTTTTTTATACAAATAACACTGCCACTGCGTATATTAATGGAAAACATTTGCATTTAAATATAACTGACACTATAAAATCACCCAAGTATAACGAATTACCAAAGTGTCATCCGACAGAACCTGCTTTAGTAAGAACTAACGAATTAATGAGTTCTTGGTATAACCGTCGTTATGGAACAGTTAAAATGGATACAAAAAATACATTCAGCTTTAAGTATGGAACAATAGATATACGGGCCAAGATGCCAATCGGTAATTGGTTAGTGCCAATTATTGAATTGACATCAAAACATGATTCAAATTTAAGCATTCGTTTGGCCTATACGCGTGGTAATTTGAATCTACGTTCTACCGATAATAATGAAATTGGAGGTAAAACAATCTATGGCGGCGTAAAAATGTATGGGAAAAACCATTTAATGAAAAAAACATTCCCAAAACATAATGGTTATCACTTTAATACATATACTGTTATTTGGCATCCGGATCGTATTATCTACAAAGTTAACGGAACGATCTATGGCACCATATCCGACAAACATATATTGTCTGAATTTCAAAAAGATGAGGTAAATTTCATTTGATTTCTTTTATATATATGTTGTATTTATATATATTTCTTTAAGTGCTTCATCACGTTGGGAATTAATGCGGGTACATCAGAAGATTTTCCCCATCAAACTATTCATCATGATTTTAAAAACAATAGCGAAACTAAAAGATATATCAATTTAAATAATAGAAACTCAAATATGGAATTTAGAACATTGAAAATTTTATGGGAACAGCCAGCGCTTATTATTGAAAGCATTAAAGTGTATTCCACACACCATTTGGAGGAATAAAACTTTTAGGATTGACAAATTTGCAAATGATATTCCAAGTCCCATATTTGATCCTTTAACGCCGATTTATTAACTTTGTACATTTTTACTTAAATTAATTACAAAAATAATGAATATACGCTAACCGTCATTTTGGTTAACTGTTTAGCATGACCATTATTGTAATAAATACCCTAAGCCGTTAGGGTATCCAAATGTTGGACAAGTCCTTTTAGTACTTGAGCCGTACTTGATTCGGGAATTTCAGTTAATACCGAAGAGGTTGTGCCTGCCAAAATGCCAACGCGTGGATCTATGGGCAATGTACCCAAATGCGGAATTTGGGCCAGATTTGCCAATTCAATGCCACCGTTGGAGGAAAAGATATTCGTGCAAGTTGTGCAATGGGGACAAACAAATCTGAGTAAGAGTGTAATAAATTGAATTAAGATAGTGGAGAAAGTCAAATGGAAAATTTAAGATACTTACCCACTCATGTTCTCCACAATGCCCAATAGTTTAATGCCCGTCTTTTTACAGAATGTTATCTCCTTACGAACATCATCTAGTGCGACACCTTGTGGGGTGGTGACCATAATGGCGCCATTGCATGGCACCTCGCGCAGGCATTCCATCACTGTTATGTGCTCATCAGATGTTCCCGGCGGTGTATCAATAATCAAATAATCCAACTCATCCCATTTAACATCTTGAAGAAATTGTTTTATCATCATTGTTTTCTTGGGACCACGCCAAATGACCGGATCCGTACGATTCTTGAGCAGAAAGCCAATTGACATAACTGCTAATGTTTTACTCTCGTCCGTATAAATTGGTACCCATCCTTCATCACATTGATAGATATCGCTGCCCTCGAGGCCCAAGAGATACGGAACACTGGGACCACATAAATCTATATCCAAGAGACCCACCTATTAAGTAAGAAAAAAAATAAGATTTCAATTCCTTACAGAAATTGCGACAGTTGTGAAATTAAAGTGAACAACAACTTACCCGATGCCCAGTTTGACGCAGAGCCAGGGCCAATTGTGTGCTAACTGTGGATTTTCCAACGCCTCCTTTGCCAGAGAGCACTACTATGACATTTTTTACTTTATCTAGCATGTTTAAAAATCATATATTAATCAATGTTTAAATGATATCTCAAACAATGATATTTCAATCAAAATCAGCTGTTATTGGTAATGAGGTGGCAACTCTATTTAAGAAAGAAAGATAAGCAACTGTGATGGCATACTGTTTTTACTCACGATTTAGAGTTGCTAAACACTTGGGCAGTTTCTTTGCCGGGTCGATTTTACACATTATAAAAAGCTCAGTAACAGTGTTTAAAACGTCTAAAAACTTTTTTATTAACAACCCAATTGAAATCATGAAAAATTTGAACACATATTGTTAAGAAACGTAGTAGTGCAAAGATGTTAAAGCACAAAAATACAAATCAATTTGATATTAAATAATACTTGTCACTGGCTCATCTCTATTATCAAGTTGTGTATTCTCAACTAGCTGGCAACTCTGTACCCCGGCAAGTGGTCGATTTTTATTGGTCAAAGTCGCGCGCAGCATGTTAATTAATAACAACAGCTATTGGAGGCAAAACATCAAATAAAAGTTTAATCAATAAGAATACTAAATTGATTTATGCGTTGAGAAAAAGCCAACGCAATCAAAAACTAAGCACACCAAACAACTGGACAAATAAAAAAGGAAAATCAACGGTGGGGAAAACGAATGAATGTTGCGCAACCCGAACCGACCCCGCAACAAGCTCACGCCACCCCCGAGAAGACAACAACAGCAGACTTAGCCATTGATAATTGCATTTCATTTCAAAAGATTCAAAAACAAAGGTCATGAAGAAGCGATCCAATTCACGTGGCACGCCTAACAGCGATCCGGGTGAAGGTGGCGGATCCCCAGAGGGCGATCATCATCATCATATATCAACTGCCACTGCTCATAAATCTGGAGCGGCCAGTGCTCCGGCTACACCAACCAAACAGCGTTCCTCAGACAATGGAGCCGGTGCACGCAGGAGACGGAAAGAGGAGATAGCTCAGACATTTGTGATAGTCAATGAACGTCCTGTTGATGATATATCCCTGGATTTCTTCTATAAACCACACACCATAACACTGCTAGCTGTTTCAGTACTGGCCGTGATGTATTTTGCATTTGTCAGGTGAGCACTATAACAACTAAGGGTAGAATTTCTACAAGCTTCTTGCTTTTAGCGTTCTTTTTATACCATTTGACCTTGTTAAAGAAAGATAATGATGTAGACTGATTTTTATTCAAATCAGTTTGAATATGTTATCCATAGCTCTCATTTTAGATATACACATACAAATTACTTATCACTCCCAAAAAGAAAAGAAAAACAAACTCCAATTCGAATTTCAATAATGAATAAAACTCGTTAAACAAATGAATCTCATTAAGTCCCAGACGATTCCCCGTAACATTGTTTATTAGTTATTCCGATTTTGGTACAGATAAACCCTGAACCCAAGGCATTGATTCTTTGCTCGATTTGGGATTTCGTTATTGCCCCCAACCTTGGTTAATTGATTGAATTCGATTCCCCCAAAATGACATTAGCAGGTTAGTAGATGGCGTTGCCAAATGTGTCACAATGACAGCGACAAAGTTAAGCGAATCGGCTCAAGGTTCAGCAAATAAAATAACAACAACAATAACAACAAAAACAAATAGTAAAACCAAAATAAGGAAATCGGTAAAGAGGTTTCACATTGACCCCGCTGCACCCCAAATGGAAAGTAAATGATAAGGAGAAAATGCAGTTGCAACAAAAACAACAAGATCATGATCAGCAAAAGCAAAGGCATGATTATCATCAGCAGCAGCGGCAGCAGCCTCATCATCACCATCATCATCATCATCATCATCATCGTCAATCATCAGCAGCTAACAATAGTATGTACAAATTTCATTCCATTTTGGCTATGTGATTTCATTACAGAAACGAAACAAATTTGGATGATAACCTCTGGGCCGGCCTTCTATGCATTGTGTTCTTCTTTCTTATTGTATCGGTTATAGCATTTCCGAATGGACCATTTACAAGACCACATCCGGCTATTTGGCGTATTTTATTTGGTTGTTCCGTCTTGTATTTGCTGACATTACAATTTTTAATGTTTCAAAATTATCCAACCATAAGGAATATATTATATTGGCTAGATCCAAAGCTCAAGAATTTTCACATTGATATGGAAAAGGTAAGAGCAATAAATTGTTTCCATTTTATAGTAAATTCTTAAATATTTACAATATACATATAAATATATATTTTAGGAATATGGCGTCAATTGCTCAGACGTTAGTTGGGAACGTGTAAAGGGTCATTTAGATGTATTCGCTTGGGGCCATTTTCTTGGTTGGGCATTCAAAGCTATATTAATACGCCACATGGGCATACTTTGGGCCATTTCTGTGATGTGGGAAATTACTGAAATCACTTTCGCCCATCTGTTGCCCAATTTCATTGAATGCTGGTGGGATG
Organism: Drosophila austrosaltans; assembly: GCA_035045865.1. Classification (NCBI taxonomy): domain Eukaryota; kingdom Metazoa; phylum Arthropoda; class Insecta; order Diptera; family Drosophilidae; genus Drosophila; species Drosophila austrosaltans. The sequence goes on from JAWNOQ010000207.1 coordinate 13,160,439, forward strand.
CCCTCATATTGGATGTTATTATTTGCAATGGCCTTGGCATCTGGATGGGCCTAAAGATATGCAAAATTCTAGAAATGCGTGAATACAAATGGGCCAGTATTAAAGATATATCAACAACAACAGGGAAAATTAAACGTGCCATGCTACAATTTACACCCGAAAGTTGGTCAGCTATACGTTGGTTGGATCCAAAATCAACAGCCATGAGATTTGCAGCGGTTATACAATTGGTCATCTTTTGGCAGGTCACCGAACTGAATACCTTCTTTTTGAAGCATATATTTGAAATGCCGCCCGATCATTTTATAGTTATTGGCCGTTTGATATTCATAGGATTATTTGTGGCGCCATCAGTTAGGTAAGATGATTCTATTTATTTATTACATTCTACTCACTTATTTCACAGATAATGGTTAGGTTGACAGCTGTCAATATATTTGCACACGTTTAATCCTTTAATATCGTCTTCTTTCTCATTTTCATAGGCAATATTATGTCTATGTCACTGATACGCGCTGCAAACGTGTCGGCACCCAATGTTGGGTTTACGGCGCCATCATGGTATCTGAGGCCATTCTGTGTATTAAGAATGGCAAGGAATTGTTTGAGCGCACGCAAGCCATCAACATTGTGCTATGGCTGACCATACAAGTGCTGATCTCAGTGTCATTCGTCTATTTAGCCGTCTGGTGGCAGGTGAGTGAAATTTCCTTTTAAATCACTATATGCATGTACATTTCAGGCAACTTAATCTCTTTTCTTTAGCAACGCCAACTGAAAAAGGTTACGACGCCAACAAAAAGACACGACGATATTACTTTGACCACATCTAGTTCTAGTTCAACAACATCTCAAGGTAAGCTCTAATGGTTTCCACTCTCATTATTTACACAGGCAACATTTGACTACTACTTATTAGTTTTTATTTTTATGTCTATAATATGATTTACCTTTTCAAAGTTATTTGAGACACTAAAAAAAGAATGTAGAGAATTATCCTTAAATTAAATGCAAAACTATTTATATTTTATTCTCTTTAAGTTTTCCTTGATTGAATTAATTTGTTTAAATTGAATTACCAAGCAAAAATGTTCTGGAAACCGAAAAGTACAATTTTTTTCATAACTCTTACAATATACACTTGCAAAAGAGAAGTGATCTGCAACTTTACCTTAATTTATATTAACAATTCAATTTAATTAACTACATATGTCTGTCTGTTTTATCCGATTGAAAATATAGAAAATGGAACGAAAACGGAAAGTGAAATGTTACGGCAATTTTTAATATATAAATGAACAAACAATTAGTATGCACAATTTTATATACAGCAGTTTAATTAGAACTAAATTTTATTGAAATTCAAAATATGTTTCAATCGATCGGAACTTTAATTTGCAAGGGCATATATGTATGTATATATAACTCCGGCACTTACCGAAGTTAGCAGCCCAGTTCTATAATTTCGTAAAACCTCATTCTCGTTTCATTTAAGTATATTATTTTAGATAAATATGTATATTTTTGAGCTCTCCTCTAATGTTGCCTGTATTATTATCTCCCTCACCAACTTAGATTATTCTCCCTGTCAATATCTATCTCACTCTCTCTCTCTCTCTCTGTACGTCTCTCTCAATGAGACAAGTATCAATTGGCTTTGGTTTTAGTCTCTCTTTACGTCTCGCCTCAATTCATGTAATTTTTCCTTGCGCTCTCTCTCCTTTCCTGCTTCGCTCTTTGGATAAAAATATATGTATAAAAAAAAAAAATCGAATCAAAATCATAAATAATACTTAAACGAAAAGTGTCACGAAGTAAATCCTTTGAAGACCCAAGCACTTTATCACACTACGATATTAAAATTAAAATTGTTTAACTTATATGATTTTCTTTTACCATTCTCCTTCCCCTCCTATTCTCACCAGGTCAATTGTCTCCACAGAAAAAGAATTTGTAAAATTGTTGAAAAAACAACCAAAAAAAAAAAATCAAGCAAGCAAACAAAAACAAACCGAAAAATGTACATACAATTTATGCAAACACACACTGTACTGATTAAATTAAATGAAAAAGAATGAAAGAAAAGAAAACACACCCACACGACAACAACAACAACTATGTAATGTGTATATGTATGTATAAAATATAAGTATATTAAAAAGAAGAACGAGAAAACAAATGAGACAAAAATTCTGTTAATACATGTAAAGTGTAAGTGAGAAATTAGCTAAAGCTACTATTAATACAAAATGTAAAAAATTTAAAACTTGACGATAATAAGTAATAATTATATATAATTGTAATATCAAGCCTAGACCTCAAAACAAGCGGAAACGGTTTTCTTGACCGCATCCCGGGCATAGGGTATATAGGAGAGGGAGTACCAGGTCATGGCCAATGATTGTATGATTATGAATATAAGCGTGAGTCCAGCTTTTTTCAACTACAAATAAAATAAAAATATAAAACAAAGAAATCAAATTAAACAATTAAGAAATTGAAAGAAACTAAAGCCATATAACTGATCCCAAACCCGTTTCTTCACAACTTCAATTTGAAATCAGTTTATAGCCTGACCTTTTCAATATATGTGTGCATCTCTAAGTGTACACCGTACCCAAGAATTTCAAAAGAAAGTACATAGGATCTTGAATAATCGTCCAACCCCGAACTATAAGTTCCAGATCTTGATCCTGACAGTTGATAAATAGATGCTACTGACAATGTGAAATCGAATTATCAAACGTTACTTTGGTACAGAGTATTTTAAAGTCGGTAAACCGACTTCAAGGATTTTTAACTTTCTGGAATGAGAAACTTTACCACAATCGCCGAGATAAAGGTCATCACAATAGCCACAATAACAATGCTTGTGGCTATCAACCGGGTATCGGCAAACATCTTCTTTATCTGTTTAAAAGGACCCATAAGGAAGCAAGTACTGAAAGGATGGAAAATAAACAAAAGTCAAACTTTATAAATTAGTGTCATCTCACCTGGCCATCGATACAAGATTTCCCACTGTATAAAAAACCGCAAAAACCACAATTCCACGATGCAGAAATAGTGCAATGGACCCCAAGAGCGATAACAGAATGCCCAACACAAAGCAAATGCAGAATGCCTTGATTCGTGTGGACCAGCTTAATGTGGACATGTCATTAATCTGCAATAAAAATTGAAAATAAATCAATTTAAACAGTTAAAACAATTGATAACACACCGCAAACTGTCGTTGAGTCATACAGAATTATGCTAGACATGTGATTGTAGGATAATATAAGAAACATTATGCGAAAAGGGGGGCGGTAACACAGTTATCCAACCAAACTAGATATGCCCTTTAAACGCATATTTCTTGGGCCATATAACTGTAATCGGCTAATTCCCACCTGTGTTATGATGCTGCTCTCCTCCTCGGGGGTAGGCTCATCGCCGCTCAGCACACGTCTCAGCTTGTCCATGATTTTTATGCGATGCCTCCAAAGATACTCTAATACAATTTTTTTAAACAATCAATCTTATTGTTCGGAAAGTTATTGATGAAAACATAAGAAAATACAAAATGATTTGGAACGGAATATGACAAACAGACCTGTTGCTTTTGACAGCACTCAGTTGTGAACTGGTTCCAAATTGTAGTTCATAAAAATAAAACATGGTGACACTTAAATATAATGAGGGTACTATCGCATTCATTCTTCTCCGTGATTTGTTAACATTAAGGTAAGCATATGCGAACATTAACCATTAGAGTAAAATCAATTAAACCTTTCGTGTCATCAAAACAGAACCGTCATGTGTTGGCAAATTAACAGAACGACCTAATAAATCAATGTGAAAACAGGTAAGTCAACTCGAAACTATGAGTATGTTTAATAAAATCTTCTTTAAGATTGAGAATAGCTATATTGACAACCATAGAAGTACATATATAATAACTTAAAACTATTTTTGAAAATGCAGAAATCGATTCTAACTTTTATTAGGTTAGTGTGATAGTGGCAGCAGCCTGGGGCCTTATCGATAACAGCTCCCACTTCTATCGGTCACATTGCAATAATGTTTGCCTCTGCAATACGTAACATTTTAAAAACTTCACAAAATGCAGTTAAATATACACAATGGCGACAATTGGGAGAAGCACAAATTCAAAGCCCGATGACAAATAAACAATCAATAGTTCAGACAAAGGAACTTGCACTATCAGACCCTAATTTTGATAGCACCGATTTGGAGACAGCCCTAGATTTTGGTCAGCGGGAGGCCCATGTGCCGACATTTAATTTGGCAGCCCATGTGAATAACTCAGCTACGCTGCAGCAGCTTCTCAGCCTTGGCGTGGACTTGCATAGCATTGAACGACGCAAGGGGTTGGGACAATTTGTGCTACAATTGGAATTCGAAAAAAATGTGAAGCCGGTTCTGTCTTTCCTCTCGGATCAAGGGGTATCTCCCGACGATTTTGGTCAGATTATTAGCAAGAATCCCCTGCTGTTCAAAATGGATCTCGACGACCTGCAGACTCGAGTAGAGTATTTGAAAAGTAAAAACTTCACTGCTGAAGCGAGGAGTCGAATTTTTACCCAAAATCCTTATTGGTTAATGTTCTCCACACGACGAGTGGATCGTCGTCTAGGCTATTTTCAAAAACAATTTCGTTTGAGTGGGTCTGAATTGCGTTTACTAGCCACCAGAGAACCCAGAGTTATTACCTATAGTATGGAAAATCTAAGAAAATCTATATTCTCGCTAAAGGAAGAGATGGGCTTCAGTGGCACAGAGTTGAGCCAACTCATAGTAAAAAAGCCTCGTCTAATGATGATACGTGAGTAGAAATAAAGTTTTTACCTATACATTCACACCATATAATACTTCTTTTTTGTAGCTCCTGATGATCTGGTAGAAAGATTTAGTTATATACACCAAGACATGGGTCTCTCCCACAATGCAATTCTGCAGAATCCGGAATTGCTGGCCTCGCGTGAGTTCCGTTTGCGAGAGCGTCACGAGTTTTTAAAATTACTAGGCCGTGCTCAATATGATCCAAAGAAGGATTTGTATATAGCGCCTAAAACTTTAGTTTTAGGCAATAACTTTTTTTTTGTTAAGAACGTGGCCAAAAGTGATTTACAAACATTTGATTTGTTTTTAAAAACGCGCTAAATTAAAACTGATGAACAATTAAGTAATCCTGGATTCGTAATTACATGGAAAAAATAAGACTGAATGTCTTAACAACAATAGACTTCCCATCAAAAAATTAAAGCAATAACCATTTAAATCAAAAGTGCTGCCATGCATACAAGCTTGGCCCAGAAACAATCGCCATATTTATCGATAAATTGACGTTTTGGTATTTACCGCACTTGGTCACACTAGACAAATTCAACAGCAGAGGTTGAGGAGCTGGCAAACACAACAAAAACATTCGTTTCAGTTTCGCTGAATTACTACGCATTAAGCTTGCTAAAGCGGTGCGTAGAAAGTAAAACATATAGTAAAAACTTTTTAAAAAACAAATGTTATATCAACTCAAAGAGAACAAACACTACTAATAATAATCACTTAAAAAAGCTGCAATATACAAAACAATACATACAAAAAAGCGAAAAACAACAAAAAGCGAACCCAAACGGAACAGTTAAGACGCATTTTCTCACACACACTCACTCATACCCACATAACACAAGGGCCGAAAAAACAACAAATAAAAGTTTAATCTGACTGAAACAAATAACAAAAACAAGTTATCTCTTGTGGAATAATAAAACAACAATAAGTAGACAGAAACTTAAAAATAATGTCTACAACACCAAAATCCACGGAAGATTTGCTGGGTGGTAAGTGTTTTTTTCTCTTTATTTTTTTGCATCTTTCTAGATTTGTCGTACCATTTTCCGACTTCTTTTTCTGCTTGTTTTCTCTGCTTCTTACCAATTTCGCATGGTAAACAGTGTAAACCCGTTCCTAGTTCTGGTTGGATGATTATAAATAGATTCAGATTCATTCGCTTGTTGTTTGTTCGTTTTTTTCAATCTCTTCTTCTTTTGCCTCTGTATCCGCAACTGCATCTTATTTCGTTTCAAGGCTTTGCTTTGTTTTCTCTGTTTTTGTTTACATCTTTATCTCTCATTCTATCTCTCTCTCACCTCTTTGTCACGCTATAACGGCTCCTGGTTTTGCTCCATCTGTGGGACAACAAAGAAAACGCAACAGAAACTTCTTTATAAAAACAAAGACATGACATGAATCCAGCAGCAGTTCGCCCTATTGCTCCCTTTTACGCCGTCGAAGTCTATTCTAACACCTACCACTCCCCATCGGCCCCTTCCCTACACTATATCTATGCTATTCATTCATGTCTCTTGCCCTGTATTTCGTTATTTTATCTGCTTTGACGTCAAGTGGCGGCTTTTTTTTTTTTGTTTAAACGTTTTAAAAAGCATTTTCCCTTGTTGCGGCTGTTGTTCTTCTTTTCTCACAGCTTCCAGAAATTGCGACTTAGTGTCAATTATTCAGATTTCTTATTTTTTTTTGGCGTATTAACAAATAAAATTATTTTAAAAAATATTTGTTAGAGTTCAATGGGCTGCAAACAAAGAGCGGGCAAAAGAGATTAAGTGAGAAAGGGAGAGAAAGAGTGTGACAGAGAGAGCATGTAATGGCGGTCTACGTGCCGTGAGTCACAGCAAGCCAAGTTTGATTTGGTTTTGCCACCCCTAAAAACGCATTTACCGTTGTACGTACCTGTGTGTCCAGTGCATTATATTAATAGAGGGAGAGAGAGAGAGAGAGACAGAAAGATACATATTGCAAAGGAGGGAGGGAGGGAGTGAGAGACTTTGAGACTTTAGTTTTTATGATTCACAAGAAAATGGAATCTGCAGAAGGTGATGGATATTTATTTAGAATTTTACTTGATCGTGTCACCTGTCACCTACCTAATGGCACATGTGCTTGTACACCATAGACGTAGTTTGAAAACTAATCTAGAGGGTTACCTCTTTGATTATTTTAAACTAAAAATTGATTAACATTTAAAGACTGGGATACGTGGCCAACGAGAACCAAGAACTCAATAGTATTGGATATAAAAATCTCTTTTGTTTAATCCCCAGCAAGTAGGGTAAAATGCAATGCATTCGAAAATTTTCTCTTTTTCTCTCCTTTACACCTTTGCCATTTTACTTTTTCACCACGTCCATGATTTGTACCTGTTTGAGTTACCTGTTTGAAGGATTCCTTCTCGTTAGTTTTGCTTGCATAAATATGGCCATACTTCCCTCTGGATGCTTCATTTAGTTGCCATTTCTCATTATGATTGGTCTGCCGCGTAAGTAGTAAAATAAATATTAAAAAAAAAAAACTAGACAAAAAGGCAGAAACAAAAATATATACAATATTGAAATTAAAAAGAAAAATTCAAATAGTTTTGTTGTAATTGATGATTTGGCAAGTAATTAGCTTCTTATCAACATCTTTTTCGTGCTCTCATGTAATTTTTGCACACACATATTGCATCCGTTTGTGTCATTCAATCATTCATTCAATCAGTCGCCAGTTGTGTGTTATGTGTTTTGAAAATGAAATTTTGATAAGTGTATAGACTAAACAACAAATTAGTGGAGTGTGTGTGTGTTGTGTATGTTTGTGTTTTACAAAAGCAAAGCGAAACTTTGTCTATATGTGGTATTGTATACTCTTGCATAGAAAGGGTATATATATATGTATATACATGTATCGATTTACAATGATATATATATAAACATTTCAATCCAATTTTCCCCTAAACGAACTTATTCTTGAACTTTGCATATATCTACATATATAACTCTCTGGAAACAAAGGTCTTTTCTCTATTATTATTTTTGCCATTTTGCATAGTATTACTAAACGCGTTCGAGATTACTTTCATTAGGAAGCACTGAAGTGACGTAGCCAATTTTAATCAAATGATCGAATGATCGATGAAAGGCAACAAAATGCAAGGGTATATGGTGGTATATACTAGCACAGTCGAAATTAGCCTCTATGGTACTTTTGTATTTGTCTTATCGATGGGGCCACAAGTGAGCACACAAAAAAAAAAAAAACACACAGACACACGTACACCATATCTACATATATATTATGTATGTACGTTTAAACAAACAAAAAGCAATATGATGGCAAAGAGAGCAAGCGGGCGACGATATATTTTTGGACTTGTTTTAAATATTACTTTGTATACATACATTTTTTTTTTATTCATATACATACATACGTACATACATATGTATATGGAATGCAAGCTAGACTCTGATGAAATAAGATTCAAAACCGCTTGAAAAGGATCAGTTAGGTGGCATTTCCAGTACAGTAGAATATCTATTATTAACTAAAACTAAACCTAAACTAACCCAAATAAAACAATATCAAAATTTAGCGTAAAAATGTTACAGCTTTCATTTTTCATACGTTATTATCTTCAATTATTATTATTCTCACGCTTATTTGTTTTTGTTTCTTTTATTTGTTTATTTATAGAATCTTGGATTGAATTAAGCACAACAGCTGCCATGGCTGGCATTAAGAGTCCGGACAGAATAACCCCCTTGCCATTTAACAATGGTGAGGAGTATTTGCGTTTATTGCGCGAGGCTCAACGCGAATCGAATCAATCGAGCCGTGTTGTATCATTAGCCAGTTCTCGTCGTGATACGCCCCGAGATAGTCCCAAAAGTCCACCAAATAGTCCACAATCAGAACTCTGTCCAGACGATGAGCTAAGAAATGTTTATATAAACTATTGGACTAAGGTAAGTAAAACACATCGAAGACATAGAAGCAAATGAGACTAATTATTTTAATCTTTACTTCTTTCTAGACTGGCGATAAACAAAATACAGATAATGGAGATTGGTTACAAAATTGGAATAATCGTGGTGTAGAGGAAAAGCCACCCAAGTATGTAAAAAAAAAAAAAAAAATACTAAATCAAAATTATAATACCCCTTGCATATAATGTAGGCATTTCTGACATTGTATAGATGGATGGTATATTATATATATATATATATGTATTAACTGATATTTGTTCTTTACAGAGATTGGATATTTGAGAAGAATATAGGTGAATCGAATGGTGATGATGAGAAAAAGAAATCGACTACAGGTGGCGGCGGCTATTCCATACGCTTAAAGCGTCTGGGTGCTCAATCTATATTCTCCCGCGAAATTCTCTACTCGCTCTTGTTTACCAATGTTTTGTCCTTGCTGCTGGGTGCTGGCTTTGGGTAAATCATTGATCCCAAAAACCTCTATACAATAATAAGAAATTGTGTGTGAGAGGTTCATTGAATTCATTGATAATAATTGCATTTTATGATTTCCATTTATAGATTGTGGTTGAGCAAGCGTGGCATACTCCTTACCCGTGTGGTCATTGACTGAAATACGCCATAAAAAAAAACAACAACAACAACAATAGCAGCAGCAGCAGCAACGACAGCAACAACAAGATGAATATGACGATGACGGAGGAACCATTATTTTTGATTTTCAATATGCACATTAGATCATGAAACGTTACGTTCCACATACACATACAAATATACCTATATATATATATATATATATAATTATATATATAAGGCGAAAAGAGATAGAAATCAGATTATTCGTATATATATATATATATTTATATAGGCCAAATGTATTCCAAGAGCTCATCAGCAAAAATTTGAACAATTTTCTCATTACATATAACCTTTGTCATAATATCTAAGAGATCTATATATGTAGAAGATGGCAAATATTCTTTGAGGATCGGGGTTCAATAGTTTCTTGTAGTTTTTTTTTTTTGTTTAACACAATTTTTTTCTATATGATTTTTATAGAAGGTAATATTTTTTCATATAAACTACATATATAAATATATCTACATAGAAATATACAAAAACCAATCCAATTACACGCCAAAATTCATCGATAATATTACATTTTATAATATATCTATAAACACATATATCTATAGATTATATTGTAGTTCAATCATCTATATCATCTTATTGGTTTGTTTGTTGTGCATCGCAAAAAGCGTTTGGATTTTTTCTAGTATATAGAAAAAGCGATAACAAGAATCACGATATGTGTATGAAAGCAGTTAGCAAAAAAAGAGGGGCTCCAACCCCCCCGCAAACGGATAACACATAAACACAATAGTTGTAATAATTTTTTATATTAAAAATATTTTTCAATATGTATTTAAAGAAAAACAAATTTTTAGTAACGCATTTATCAGTTTTAAATCGGGGATTGGTAAAGAAAATCATTTTCCTCCTGATAATCTCCATCGGCTAATCGACACGGGACGACGAGGGCATCCGAGAAAACCATATCCTTTCGTCTAAAAGGAAAAGGGGATCAACTTCTCAAGACTATAGCTCCGCAGGACGTTTTTAGATTTCCACAGGACACAGCTTTTTGAATCCTCCAGAAGCAGGATTATCGATCTGCATCCAAGGACTTTTAAGATTTTCAAATAAATTTCCTTGCATTTTTTGTAAGGGGGTTAGACGTCAAAATTGGGCCAAAATCAAAAAAGTCCTTGTAACTCGGGCAATTTGAGGACTTTCTGGATGTCCTTTGGTCAATAGGTAGTCCTTGTTAAGATGCGTCGAATGACACTTTCAGATCCTGGAAAGTCCTTAAGATGGCTGAGAAAAAAGGACTTTGTTGTTTAAAAAAAAGTGCCTATAAGTCGCAAGTCCTTTGAAGGATCAGTACAAAAATAATATCAAGATAATCCTACAAAAAAGGACAATTTTCTGTCCAAAGGACATCCCCATATTCCTATAGGAAGCCGAGTTATCAAGGATTTTGTGTTTTTCGACTTCTTTTTTCCGACAGGTTAATAATAATTTTCAAGTGTTTTCCCTGTTGTTGTTGTAATTTTAATTGTTGTTGTTATTGTTGCTTTTGTTGTTGTGGTTTTGTTGTTGTTTTTGTAGCTCATGCTGTTGTGGCCAAAATGATCCGCAAAACTTGTACTGGTAAGTTTTTGAAGTACCAGGCGAACAGAAATCAGCAGTAGGTGGATTGTTGAAAATTTTAGAAAAGTATTGCATATCGTGGGGGGCTGCCAAAATTTTACAAAAAACAAAATTATATTGCGTGCTTTTCAGGGCAGCCGAAATTTTGCTTTTAAACTGCTTCGCCAGTACTCGGAATTTTTTGAAGTACCAGGCGAACAGAAATCAGCAGAAGGTTGAAAAAATTTTGGGGAATAAAATTTATGTTGCGTGCTTTTCAGGGCAACCGAAATTTTGCTTTTAAACTGCTTCGCCAGTACTGGGAATTTCTTGAAGTACCAGGCGAACAGAAATCAGCAGAAGGTTGATGACAAAATTTTGGGGAATAAAATTTATATTGCGTGCTTTTCAGGGCAGCCGAAATTTTGCTTTTAAACTGCTTCGCCAGTACTGGGAATTTTTTGAAGTACCAGGCGAACAGAAATCAGCAGTAGGCTGATGGACTAAATTTAAAAAAAAAACATTGCATATCTTGAGGGGTTGATTTTAAAAGTACTGCATACCGTGGAGGGGCTAATTTTAAATGTATTGCATATCGTGGAGGGGCCATTCAAAATTGGCAATAAATCACAAAACTCCTTGTATCTCAGCCATTTTAAGGACTTTAAGGATGTCCTTTGGACAGAAGATAGAGTTTGATGTTAGAAGTCGACTGACATTGAAATATCCTGGAATGTCCTTTAAACGTCCGAGAATAAAGGACTTTTCTCTGTACAAAAAAGTGCTTATAACTCGGGAGTCCTTTAAAGGATCAGGACGAAATTAATGTGAAATGAATTCTATTTACATGGACCATCTTCTGTCCAAACGATACTCCGATAGTCCTGCGGAGAGCTAAGATATCGAGAATTTTGTGTTTTTCGTCCATTATTAGCTTGCTATTTTGTATTTTGATTTATTTAATTTTTTAATTTATTTAATAATGACTAAATACTTAGGTGATTAACACAGTTTCAAAACTAATACATATTTAATATATATATATGTTGTATATATGCATCTGGGCTTTTGAGCTAGGCTTGGGAGTTTCCCAAGACTCTCTCCCAGAAGAAGTGTAAAACAAATGTAAAACAAAACTCAACTTAGAACAAATATTGAAATATTTTCAATTTTTCCTACGATCGCCTGGTGATCGTTGTTAGCTAGCTTTGATTTCATGCTATTGACAGCCATAAAAAACGCGCGATGCCAAATTAAGTACAGAACCGATAGATATATATATTGTATATAACTACTTCTAGAACTAGCATTGAGCCTTTGTCAGAGATAACAACATCGAGACGTGAAGAAGAGAAGAGAGAAAATTTCTAGACTAAGCCGGGGCTATTCTTTTTGACCGGCTGCATGGGGTGGGGACGAAGGACTTGGTGTAGATGTGGGTGTGGGTGTGCGTAAGGCTCGTTCGAAATCTGCCACCAAATCATCTGAATCCGCATCATCTTCTTTTGGCCAATTATCGAGAGCTTCATCTACATCAAATTGAGGTGACTTTAAGGTTTCACCAGTCACATCAACAAGACGGGTGCGTAATCTCTGTGAGATTTCTTCCAATTCAGTAAATTTCCTTTTAATTGCTTGACCCAACTGAAGATGAGATAACTCCAGTGATTGCTCAAATTGTTCGATGGTGGAATCCACCACAATATTGCTTGCTTGAGTCTCCACAAGTGTTACATGCGCTTCTAACCCGCCAGTAACGCGTCCATTGAAGTCCACAATATTATGCCAGCCAGTTGGTAAGGAGCTGGTTGTTAAATTCAAGGCGGCAAAACCTATAATGGCATCTTCTAGGGGTGTGGGTTCAGTGCAACCACCAGCACTGAGATTAGCCTTCTTCCAGAGCTTGAGTATGAACAATTTCTGATGCTATAATGGAGGCGAAAAACAAATCATATTACTTCATATTGTCGAGAGAATCTTTGAATGCTAATTTCTACTTACGTTACTCAAATAATCCCGACTGACTTCCACTTGAAATTTGGTCTTCCATTGTGGGGTTGTGGATCTCTCTACTATGGGTGTGGCATAGACTAAACCCTCATGCGATTTATAAGTGGAACTATTTGCATTTATAGCCTGAAAGGTCACATAGGTATTTGGTGGTTCATTGGGTGGAAATCGCTTAGTGGCGGCTGCCTGACGTTTGGCTTGCTTCTTTGACGATTTACCATAGCCAGGATTGAGCGGCAGACCAGCAGCTCCCACAATATTAAGTATAAAGCGAAAATTGTTGGTAATTTGTAAACGAGATGGAGCTGCAGCAATTGGGGCAGGTGGCGCGGAAGTCAATGCATTTTGCAACATATCCAATAGATCAGTGGTTCGTCTCAATGACGATGATGATCCACCTGGAAATGGCTCGTTATCCAGCTCTAAGCTACGCAATTGTTTAAGTTGATCTATTTGAGTTTCACTGCCAATGGCCAGGAGCACTTTAAGCTCACCCAATTGGATTTGGGTTTGCTTATGGATAATGGGTGCCCAGCCATCAATAGAAATTACAGGAAGCTGTAAGTAATAGGTAAAATAAAAGGATATATACAGATTCTTAATGTTAGTTTTAGTTAGATATGCAAACTTACCTTTCCCTTGCACAAATGATTGGTTATGCTGGCATCTCTATAGGCTATATAGAATTGATGCAAAGGTAATTTCACCTGTCCATCCAATGGCTTTAGCTCTAAGAGCATTTGTTGACGTTCCACACTTGACAAGAACTTATCATCATTGATAATGGCAAATTGTTCTTTTAACTGAAATCCATTTGCCTTCTCATTGCGTTTCGATACTAAAGATTGTTGCTGCCAGAATGGTTTAAATGTTAGTTCCTGGCATTTGGTTGCATCGCATTGACTTAATTGACGCCATTCTCCGGCATAGATATAACCACGTAGGAGACGTACTTTTGTGGTTTCAGCCATGAAATTTATATTATCCAAACAGGCTTTAGTGTTGTTGCTATTGGTCTTGTTATTGCTCTGGTTATTGGAGGATATAGCGCTCGAAGTGTTGTTGTTTCTATTGCTATTGCTATTAACTGAAAGAGAGAGAGAGCAAAAAAAGAAGAAATCAAACGATTAGCGAATTTATAGGACCTTGACCCCATCCGTTAATATTCCCACAAATCAGAGTTGAATCAGCAGCAGCAGCTGCTTATCGCAAAGTCTTGGTGACAGACAGCCACCCGTAGTATATAGACAATCGATCAGGCATTCGAGCAGAACCGGAACATATGTATGTATGTAAGTGTGTGTGTGTGTGTGTGTATGTGCGTGTGTGTGTGTTTGTATGCATGTATTCAAGTCAATCGGGCCAAAGCGGTTAACAAGGGAAAACAAGAAGAAAAACGAAGCATGTACTCATCCCGTGTACCCAGGGAGAGATAATTGCGATGATGCTATGCGGTGCGTTCAAGTGGCTTGGCAGTGGAAGTGCGTTTTGGTTATAAGGATTAACGGACAAAACTAATAACGAAATCTAGGTGATCATTTTTGTAATATAACTGAATACTAATAATGGCAAAGCGGAAAGTGAATTGAAAGCGTCAAGACAAATAGTTAACTAACATTTATACAAAATAATTGCAAAAACTCGATTAAAAAAAAAAAAAAATTACTTTTTTATTGAATATATCAGTAGCAGTTATGAAAACCCTTTTCATTAACAATATGAGATTATATACTTTGATTAAGCCTGTCTCGGACCATTAAGAAATATTAGAGAGGGAGATCATAGATCTTCCAGTTCAGAGATTAAAAATCAATTATTAAGAAATTGCAAATGGAATAATAAAATTTTAAAGTCTAAGAACAGTCGGTCAAATCACAGAATATATATATATATGTATATATTAATTATATGGATATATTTTGTTTTTTGTTTATATACTTTAACTCGGATAATGAACTTTTCAAAATTCATTCTCTGAGTCCTACAACTAAGAAACAAAGTTTCTTTAAAAGTCTTTGCGTGTGTGTGTGGTACTATATAGATCCATTATATAGAATCCTGATATGGTTAATTGAGGGTGCAATAACTAATAATAATAATAATAATGATAATAATAATAGTTTATGTGTAAATTTGGGATTGATTAAATTCCAGTTAAAAAATTTCGTTCCAAAAGTTGGCTCATAGCTCATCCCACGGTGCACAGACCACAGTGGTCAATAACAAAACTTAAATTTAACACATGAAAAGAAGGAACATAAAGAAACATAAAAGCTGTGTGAAAAAAGTTGGAAACATAAAAAACACGCAACAAATTTGTTTGTTTGTTATTTTGTTTTCTTTTTCTTTTTTTTCGGCGTTTTTGTTTTTGCAGATCAAAAAAAAAATTAAAGTTTTTATTTTTGAATTTAAAATTAAAATTAAGATGATAATAACGGCAAAAGTTGTGTGCAGATTGTGAAGGAGAAGGAGGATGTGTAGGCATGGGCGGAGCGTGTTGCAGATGCAATTGTTGTTGCTGCTGCTGCTGCTGCTGTTGTTGTTGTAGTTGTTGGTGGAGTTATTGTTGTTGGAGTCGTGTTGTTGTTTTTGTTGTACCAATAGCGAATGTTGTTGTTGTTGTTGTTGTTGCCCACAGCCGGACATTAGTCATATATATTCACCTGTAGCAGATGATTTGCTGTTAATGTTGTTGTTGCTGTTGCTGCTGCCGCTATTGGTGGTGGTGTTGTTGTTGTTGTTGTTATTATTATTGTTGCTTTCAGTAATATCAATTTCAGCAACATTATTATTATTGTTGTTGTTGTTGATATTGTTGGTGGTGGTGGTGGTGGTGGTGGTAGTGGTAGTAATGATGATGTTATTGAGCAAACTAATTTTAAGATAAAGACTAGCAAAATGATCATCACGCCTCTTAATTGGAATACATTTGCATTGCTCCAACAGCGATACCTCATATAGCTCCTTAAGCTGTAAGCGTCCCATGCCCAACATTTCATTGAGACAGGTGCCAGGCTCACGCCACCAAACGGTAAAATCGATATGACCAAATCCCATCATCATATTATTGCCATCCACCAGGGATGCAGACAGATGATCAAAATGCACTTCACGTTGAGCCACCTGATTGAAACGTGTACATTGGGTCAAACTTTGAAATTTCTCCGATTCAAATTGCATCACATGAAACATGGGATAGCGTGCCACCAATTTAATTAACTCCTCCGACAATTGACATTCCACGGTGAAAATGGGACGAATTTCAGTTTGAAGCAATTCCATGCGTTGGGTTCCCTCCGGTTGTAGAGTCAAGGCCTCCAAATTCAATTGCAAGGCATTGCATTGCTTAAAAAGCCGCAATATATCATCCTTGATATTGAGTTGTAGCTTTTGAAGCTGCTGATCATGATCCTGCACTTGCTCTTGCTCTTGATCTTGCTCCTCCTCGTGTTGTTGCTGCTGCTGCTGTTGCTGCTTCGGCGGCTGTTGCTGCCACAAATCTTGTTTCTTCTTCATTTGTTGCTCCAGCAATGGCTCAGAGGCAAACAGAGCTACCAAATCCGCATCTAATTTCTTCATAACCTCCATTATCTCCACTTGATTTGTGTGACTTGTGCCTGAAATTGTAGAAATAAAATAATTGTTATATATATTTATATATTCACGTGTTGCGGCGTCTGCCGGATCGCAATTCATTTACAATTTTCTATGGTAGTTTTGGTGGTGCTGACCGAACCGATCTCCACGACGTGGACTTATGAAATGACACCAGACCTAGGCTTTTGCTTTTCTTTTGCTTTGGGTTTTTTTTTTTTTCTTCTTTTTGAAGTGTGGGGTAGAGGAATGGGGCGGGTCGGGGAGCTCTAGAGAAACCGACGAAGCCAAATTGTGCCGGCAACAGTTAATCGGGTTCTATGCTTTACTTTTGCGCTCTCTCTCGGTCTCTCTGTCTGTCTGTCTGTCTCTCTCGCTATGCGCCTTTCGCTCACTCTGAGCAAGCTTTTTCTGATAGTAACATGATAGCGATTGCCAGATACTCTTTCAAAGTGATTTATTTGGACAAATGTGCATTCGTATATATATTTCGTTATAAATTTTATCACATCACTACCTACCTAACCTTTGCATACAGCTGTCTAAACATTTTCCAGGAAAATATATTTTATCATTCTATCGAAATCTGGTTTTATTCAACTACATATTTATAATATCTTTCAAAGAGCATTTAAAGTGTTCCTCGAGTTTTTGCACATTTTCATGCGAAAGAAACCAGATCCAAATGTTTGCATAAATTGGCTTGACATTGGCAAAGTTGGGCGACAAAATATAGGAAATACGCCTATATAGTATATATGTATGTATGTATACATCCCTATGTATGTATACATACATATATACTCTGACAATTTGTTAACACATTCTCTCAAAGTCTACAAGGCGACTCAAAGGTTCATTCAACACGATTGCATAGAGCAAAAATATAAAAAAAGGTCAAAATATTATCAATAGAATTTTTGCGAAACGCGTTTTGTCCCCCCCTTACCATTACTCGGTTAGCAACACGTAATAATACAATTCGATTCAAGATAATGATTTTGGATCAGGTTCAATGGCATAACTAGCTAGATTTCCTGCTATATTTAGTATCAACTAGTTAAACGAACATTGGTAACATATGCGAGACAAGAACGGAGGCCCAAAGCAATATCAAGGTCTTATCGATTGATTGGGCAAGCATTTCATTCATTTCTCCCAGTGTAGCAACAAAGTAACATCAAATTGGAAAAACGTATTCACACTTTATACAAATGTATGTACATATGTATGCATGTACATACCTATTTACTTGGTTAAGCCCCCTCTCAATCTCCTCTTCTATATTTTCCTCTGAATCATACAAAGTAGTTAGATAAAGAAAAAAAAAAGCGCCTGAAATTGAAAAGCAGATGGCAAAAAAAAAAACCCAGACGCAACCGGCAAAGCTGACTATGTAGGTAGGCAATTTTTTTTTCATTCTTTATTTCACTCTTTCTGGCATATAAATGCTGAAAACGGAATGAACAAAACAAAAGCAAGCGCACAAAGTAAAGGCATGGCAACCAACATAAAGCGAGATAAAGTTATGTTCCTCAGCTTCGGATAGGGACAAGTAACGAGGACTGGAGCGGACTAACGGGTTAAAGATAGAAATATCAGATATATCTTGAAGAAAAAACGTAATAGTCAATAGTAAAAATTGAACTGGATCAATTGCAGAGCTTGGAAATCTCTATTTATCTGGCTAAGTCTCTCTACCTTAAGCAAGCTACAGAGAGATAACTCTTTTAATCCTAAATGCGGACCTGAATAAATGTTAAATAATATGTATTTATGTGCGGCTCTATATGACTTGTCTTTTACTCTCTTTCTCTCTCCGGTCTCTCAATCTCTCCTACTATGTATTATTTAGGGCTTGATTGTGTATATGTATGTATGTGATTCGACCTGCACGTGTTTTTTTTTTTTTTTTTTTTTTTTTTTTTGCTATATCTTATAGTGTGAGTATTTCGTCGATTTTTATGGGGATCTGCCCTCGCCGCAAGAGCTAATGGAAAGTTTTCTGATTTCGCTCAAAAAGAGAATCTTTTGGCAAGAAATTGCTGCTGCTGCGGCTGGGCTTGGTGACTATTTTAAGCATTTTGCAATTGTTGATAATAAATAAAATTTTGCCAATTTTGTGTTATGTTTGCCCACGAAGAACATTATGACGATGATCAAGATGAAGGTGATGATAATGCTTACGTAAGAGTCAACAAACTGTTGAGAATTTATTGTTTTTCTTGTCTACATACATACATATACAAACATACATATATAAAAAAAACGCGCAGAAATAAAAAATTTATAAATAAATAAAGAAAATTGGAAAATGCAGACAGACACACAGAGTCAAAGCAGCAAACCAAAATAAAAACAGACGCGGTCGTTGATATATGTACATACATACATATAAATACATATGTACATATGTATGTATGTAGTATGTACATACATTCGACAAAGTCACAAACATAAGTTTAGTGACGGCAACGAACCCGGCAGAAGTGCCATTGCGGTAGACTAACAATTTAACCCACTAAAGCCAAACAGAATGCCGTCTCCTATTCTTCCTAGTGTTAGGCATCATTTGGCTAATTTAACATTATCAAAGTTTGAACAAACATTAGATGAATTTAGAAAGCTATTCGGATAGCTGCTTTCTTTTTGAAGGGTTTCAAGCTTTGGAAATCGCGTGCCTGATTGTACGCTTTATAGTGACACAATTAATTGGATTTGTGGCATACATACATATATTTTGGTATATAAAGAAGGGTTTTTTGTTTATTTTATTGTAACAGATATTACCACAGAATGTGCCGAGGGACATACATATGAATGTATTGTCGGGCACATTAAATGCGTGTTAATGCACTTAACGCTTGATGGCAATCATAATAATTATATTAAAGTTGGGGTAAGTATTTCTAGTCCAGATCAAAAACTCTTTTTTTTACCCGGTTTTTATGTGTTGGGTTAAATTGGCAAACAGAGAGCATATAAGTATCAGTATTTTAGAGAGAGAGAGAGAGAGGAAGAGAGCGAGCTAAGAACAAAAGACAGTAATAAAGATAAAGAGACCCAGTGAGAGAGAGATAAAGAGAGCAAGATAATTAACTGTTGTCATAAAAAAACTCACCTGCAATAAGCTCAACCGTTGAGGTAGCGCCAGTTGTTGGTGGCGGCTCTGAGGCAGGAGCCGGTACCTCGGCGAATAACATGCGAAAACGGAAACGGAAATGCAGCAATAGCAAATGAATTTCCCCAGCGAGTCTCAGCTGCTGTTGCTGTTGCACTTGTTCACACGGGGAACCGAACGCGAGGTGACGATATAAAGCATAAATTTTAATCGGTAAACGTGGGCGTACAACTGGGCGTGGCGTAGGATGTTGGCGCAAGTAGTGATTGTAGGCGTGGCTATTGTTAATATAATTTTTCTTATTATTTTTATTGTCGGTACCAGCGACAACAAACTGTATCAAAGAACGCGAGTCACGTAAATGATCTAAAAATAATTTATTTCGATTTTGACTTTTGCCGTTTGTGTCACTATAAAGATCTGGGCGATGATGATGTTGATGATGCCTCTGCAGTTGATGATGATGATGCTGCTGATTTTCCTTTTGCCTGGTGCTTGACCTTTGCTTATGATTTCTATGTTTGGCTGTTAAAAGCTTTTCCTCACAGCTGATGCTGCTGTCGACGACGATGACGGCGGTGGCGGCGGCGACGGTGGTGGTGTTAGTTGGGGGGTCGTCGTAGGAGGACTTGACTTTGATCGATTTATCTGTTATGAAATTGATGCGGTCACAACGATATAACGGCACTTTTTTCAATTGCTTTTGCTTGCTCTTCAAGATAATTGTTTCGTTTCTTTTACATTTATCCTTCTTCTTCGACTGCTTATCCTTGTGCTGTTTTAACATAATTTAAAAAAAATTGCCATTTTTTTGTGCTCGAACACACACAGGCAGAACCGCACTCACTTTACTTCACTCACTTATACAAACACACACATAGACACACATAAAAGCGGTAGAGAGCGCGATAGAGAGAAATTGAGAGAAAGAAAAGAATAATAATCCCCGCGCTTGCAAAGGAAAACTTAAAACCAAAAATTAAACGTATTTGATTAATCGAATTCTTCCGTACAACAATTTTCCGTACAACACCGAGACCACAAAATCGTTGAGGAAAACTGCTGGTGCCTGCAAAAGCTTTCTGTGCGGCCAAAAGGAATCCAAAGCTCTCCGACCGACAGAATATACCTGGAAAATAACAACAACTACAACTGTTAGTGTGACCACAACGCGACACATGTAAAAATGCTATAAAAGTATATCGATGAACTGTCAAGGGTAACCTTGTATTTACAGTGTACCAAATTTGTTTTCGTATAGAATAGTATTGGAATAAGAAAGCTATATTTTTCTTTCCAACATGGAAAAGTTTATATGATTCTTTTAATACATGCTTTTAGTTTCATAATAAACTCATGTATACCCAGTTTCCGTCAAGTTATATAACTAACGCAGTTAAATTAAGTTATCTGTCCATCATTAAAATGAGCGAGATAGAAAATAAATTGTTGTATTTCACAAAACGCGTTATTTATTGTTCAAGTGTACACGGACAACTTGAAACAAACTGTTTCCATATGTTAGCTTTGAACTCCGGCAGCGCAAGGACATTCAGAAAGTTAGTTGTTATGGCGCGCAATTCAAAAGCAATTTAAATTTGTCGGATTCAATTTTTATTGATTTTCACTACGAATTTCACATATTAACAAAATGTTTAAGCAAACAAACGAAGCTCATCACGTCCCTCAATCGATTTTGGAGGAGATGGCGTCTCAAATTCACCCAATTCCGCATCATAGTACAGGGCAGCGCGATAGGGGCGCAACTCCCATGGTACTTGCTCTTCCATGGTGGTCAACTGTACGCCCAGATCTTCTAGCGTGGGTACACCAGGCAACACGTTATCGGTGATAGCCTCACGTTCAATGCGCTCCGGATGCAAGCCACCCACAGGGGCCCCTGGGCATATGTATTGGGTCAATTTAGCCTTTAACAGGAAAGTGGGATCCCAGCGCAGGTCATAGCGCTGATAGCCCCAACGTTTTTGATCTTTACGCATGAGCCGATGGAACCAGTCTACCAACTCACTTAATTGATAGCGTTTGGGCCTGCCGGGGACGCAATGAAAACCAATATTATATATTCGTATTGGTGATCGGGTAAACTCACCCCACTGCTTGATAAATACGGCCAGCCGAATCGGGATCCTTGGCGGCATTAATAATAGCCTGAGCCACATCCGAAACATAAACGGGCTGCTTGACAGTTTTCTCTCCCTTATGCCACAGTGGCATAGAACGGAACTGACGACGCCAAATGTGGGCATAGTAGCGCAAGAAACGATCCTCCGAACCATAGATATCCGCTGGTCGAATAATTGTAGCATTGGGGAAGGCATCTCGGACGCGAAGTTCACCCTCGTATTTACTCTTTAGCCATTGGCTGCCACCCTTAATATACAAGGGCTCCGGATTGGCATCCACATTGAGGGATGAAAGATGAATGAATCGCTCTACACCGGCATCACGACAGATACTTTAAGAATATAAAGAATCAAAACAAATCCTATTCTCCTATTTATTATCTCACCTGGCCAGGCGAGCTGCACCATGGACATGCACGTCCTTGAACTTAAAGTTCTTTGTCTCGTAGTCACGTCCAACAAGGTTAATTACCACATTCGAGTGCTTTACAGCTTCCCGGATGGATTTTGGATCTTCAAGATTATAGAAGTGGAACAACACTTGTCCCAAATCTCCGCAGACCTTTAGGCGTATAATCTCCGAATCATCACCCCGATAGGGCAAAATCATTTGTGTGCCCGATTTGCCCAGTTTATTGCAAACATAGCGACCCACAAATCCAGAGGCTCCAAAAACAGTGGCTACAATGCCATTGAAACTGCTTCGGCCGCCTGTGCCACGCTTCATGGCTGCCGGATTGGTGGTCTTTAATGGACGTGGTGCATCCTCAGCAGCGGCAGCATAACCGCGGAGGCACAGCACTCCCACTACACCACTGCCATGGTGCTCTGAGCCACGAATAGAGAAATACAAACAATAATTTTAGAAATTATTACATAATTTTTGCCAATGGTGTTCTGTCCAATTCTTTCATATACACTTACTGGCCAATTGCATGTTCCGTGTTAGTACTATGGCGGCCATTATGTACCGACTATATGTAGTACTAAAAATTAGCTAGATTTACTAATTCCTAGCGATTTTTAAGCAGATTTCCAAGTTTTTCTAATTTATTTGGCAAGCAGTGTGACCGTACAGTGGAGAACGGACCAACACCAGTTAGTGAGGAGCAATTTTGCACTCGTTACGATAAATAAAAAATAACGAGTCACAGCTGAAATCTTTCGACCAACCTGTTCTACTGTTAATTTTTTTTTTAGTAAATAATTCCATATTTAATGCGAAAATTGATTTTAACTTGTATTTGATATATACAAACACCGTTAAATATGATGGCAAATAACTTGCGGTATTTATATGGGATAATTCAAATATCGATAGATTTTATTTACTAAAATTGGGGTTACCAGACAGTTTTTTTTTTTTAAATTCAAATGGCCAACGGCTGATAAACGGCCCTTTGTCTGTGCTTATCTTACTTTATGTGGTTATTTTCCAACTATTTTTAATAACTACTCTTAAGCTCCAAAGTATGAATGCTCAAGTTTACTCGTTCTCACTTGGCTGACTTTTTATCAAATGTGACTTGGTCTAATTGCAATTATGTCCAGACTCAAATTTCATTTGTTATGCCTAATGAAATATTTTTACTTGAGAGAAGAAATAAACCACCACAAAATAAAACAGTTGCCAACGCGTTACCCAGGCGTGAACATTACTCAAACTCAAATCTAACTCTTATCGTTATTTTATACTTTGCCTTTTCTGTTATTATAAATGATAAGGGGGCTTAATAAAAATAACAAAAAACACAAATATTCACCAAACTAGGTAAAAATCGAGACAGTCACAAGCTATAAATTAAACCCCAGTGGCGACCCTCTCTTTTCAAGTGCTTGCATATCATATATGATAATAACAAATTAGAAAGAGATTAGCATATTGAACATAGGCATATTGTCAAAACAAAAAAAAAAAAAAAAAAAACAAGAGGGCCGGACTAATTTTCCATATGCCACGATTTCTCTATACCCTTGGAAAATCGTGATTTTAAGTGATCAGTGCTCAAATTTAATAATGTTTTTTAAAAGATCCATAGAACATAAATACATAAAACTGATAAATATTGATAAGGATTTGTCGAGATGACTGCTACTAGCAAGCTTTGTTACTTTTGTAATAGAGTAAATCAAGAATAAACGCAGTTGTAGACAAAGCGACAGACAATGTCCAGATTGTTGTTGTTGATCAAGAATAGTTTCTAAAATGTACATATGAAGGTACAAACACATACATACATAAGTATGTATGTATGCATGTATGTACATATAGATATGGTTCATTCTATTAAGCTAGCAAGGGTATAGAAAATTTGCAAATTAACCTGCACGCGTTCCTCCTGATAACGCTTACCACCTACTATCTCCAGCTCACCCACTCTCTCACGCTCTCATATTCTATCGCTCTCTCCCTCTCTCTCTCTCGCTTGGTTTAGGTAGCCAGAGTTTATTACTCTCTTCACTTCTCTGGGACTCTCCAACCGTTGCAAATTGTACGCTCACTTTCAATTTTCGTATTGAATTTGATTTGCCGGCTATTTTGTTGTCTCTTTTCCTTTGCCCATTAGTTTCGTACAACGGATTTTGTTGTGGTTTCACATGCATACTATATCTCTTCGATCTTCTCATTCGTGTTTGAGCCGCGCTGCCAGTAACATCGTTCAATCGAAGGCTTTAAAATTCTCGTGGGTGAACGAACACATAAATTTCGAATAAAAATACACAACCAACCAAAAAGAATCAAAACAAAAACAAAATATAACATAACAAAAAAAAGAAAAAAAAAACATTTGAACAAAATACTCCAACACACAAAATTTTTCCCACCTAAATGCTGTGCTAAAAATAAATATCAAATATCTATATGCATATAGAAAAAAAAAAACAGTTTTGATTTGATCAACAAGAATAGCGAAAGAACAACAAAATTTGTGTAAGAATTTCAACATATATGAATATTTTTAGTGATAACATTCGAAATAATCAAAGAGAACACACCTTAAATTATCCATCAATCTATGGATTGATATATCTGTCAATATACGTATATGAAAATATATATATATGTATATACATATACTATATATAGACTGAACCATTTAGCAAGTGATTCGGACGGCTCTTGGCACCGAAAAATCATCATCTTTTTTGTTTTTTATTTTGTTTTTTTTTTTTGCGTTATAAATATAAATGTTATTTATTTTTTTTTTTTCTAAATTAATGCTAATTAAAGCATATGTCTGGACTTATATTTATAATTGGTAAAGGGGTAGAAAAACTAACGTTGCTTTGAGAGTTTTGTCTAAAGTTGATTCAATGCAAATGACTAAACCTTGAAAATTGGTCAAGAACCAAGTCTCTCCAACAATTATTTCCAAAGGGGAAAGGGGGGCCCGCGGAGTTTGTGACGTAAAAAAAAAAAAAGACTCCTCATTAAATGTAATTTTCAACAATTTCAATTTGTTGATAGTCTTTATTTTATTTTTTTTTTTTTTTTTTGTGCTTAATGGGACAGTTTTTGTGCATCATTATTTTATTTAATTTAATTTATTTTTTTATATTTTTTTCTGTGCTGATCACGTTAATCTTCTGATAAACGCTCATATCTTCTGACACACGTATGAATATATCTACATATATCTATATAAATTTAACTGTTTTACAGGTGAAAGTGTTTAAAAGGATTATTTTTTGTGTGTGCTATCACGTAGACCGAGTTTCATAAAAATGTAATTAAAATACTTCTTTTTATTTATTGCTCTGGTTATATATTTTTCTTTCTTTTAAAATTCAACGGAATTATCGTGTTGTAAAATTTGTGCAGGTGCAGCCTGTTTTTATCTTAATAGAAATATTTTACCCAGTTCATGGCAAAAACTATATTTAAATATGTATACTATACTATAAATTTGCAAACTGACCTAACTCACAAAACAAAAATGCACCTACATATGTATATACAAATGGAATGGAAATCCAAGTAGCACTCCAATTGATTAGATAGAATTCCTTTCCCAAGAACTTGAGAAAGAAACAAAAACAAAAAAGAAATTATTATTGCATACAAATAATTTTAACAGAGAAATTGAAATGGTGTCGTTTTTTTTTTTTTATAAGGAATTTGGTGTATATCAGATAAAGTTTTTTTTTTTATTTAATAGAAACTGTGCTTAAGGCATGTCTAGCTTTTATTTATTTACTTTTGTTTCTATATACACAAAACTTGTTTAAAGTGTTTGATTTGAGAATATTGAAGTTCAATTTGATATTTTAAGGATAACATTATACTAATCACATAAATCGTATAGTTTCTATATAAATGTCGATATGTTTTTAAGGCTAATGTGTTTTTTTTTTTAAATTTAAATCCTAAAAACATCAAATTAATGACAAAGTCTGATTATTTAATATGTTTTTCTTCTTTAAATTAAAAAAAAAACTCTCTATTGAAACATCTATAGGAATATCTATGATTGAATTGAAACGATTTTGATATGGAATACAGTTTAGTAAGTTGCTTTGCCTTTGTAGATATGATACAGTAGAACTTCCCTAACTGGAACTTTTCGAATTCGCATCAAAATAAATGATAGTAAACCGAAATCTACATAGAATTTTACTTTTCTAGTTTGAGTTAGGGAAGTTCAACTCTACATACATATATAACAAAATACTAAAAGGAAGATTAAAGTGAAAGTGTTACTTTTGGAAAGATAAAGGCATTGAAAGAAAGAAAGAAAGGGAAGAAGAGAGACAAAGAGTGAGAGAGAGAGAGGGGGAGAGCGATGTAATAGCTACCGCCTTATCAGTTAGTTTGTTATTTGCATGCAAAAACATGTTCAAATAGTAATATGATCGTACATTTGATAATTATTAACGACAGCAAAATAATACAAAATTATACAAATTATTGGCACCTAATGTTTTCCGATGTTTACCTCGAAACAAAGTAGTAAAATGTTAATTAAAAATTCCAAAGGCATATATGTATGTATGTATGTACATACATATGTACATATGTCGACTAGGAATCGACCTTGTCGACGTGTTCAAAATGGTTAGAAGAAACGGGCCAGGGACCTCCATTTGATAGGTACATATGTACGTATGTATGTACATATGTGTATGTACAATGTTTATGTAAATATATATACATATCTATTCAATTTCCAAATGTTGCTTTGTATTGCCAAAAAAAACAAAACAATTTTTAATTTGTATGCAGGTAAAGTAATATCAAATGAACAAAAACAAAATGTGCCATGATTTTGAATTGGAATACTTATGTATATATACACATAGTGGCGAACTGCATTGATCTAATTGACAATTGTCAATTTAGGCTGTCCAAGTAATTCGGTGAGAGATTTATGAATTGGGTTTTCCTTTTTTTTTTTTTTTTTGCAACTGAATAAATTCAGAAAGACGGATCTGATGTATCAAAAAGATGATGACGAGATGATTCTTTTATATAGAGCCCGATTTTTAAGTTAAACTCTCCAACTGATTGTTGCTTTATATAATATATATGTATGTACATACATATGTACTTATGTTGTATATAGCACATTCCCCCCACATGGCAACTCAAATTGAAGTGTTCTGTCTGTCTGTCTGTCTGACTGCGTGGCTTATCTTTTATTATCTACCTCCCCCATTTATTATAAACCTCTTGTATCTCCAATGAAAATGAATTGTAATTGAGGAAATGAACGTTTAGCTTCGGACCAAATGGTACAACAGATGTATTCGTAGTTAGTATTTCTATATACTTTCTGTATTTTTCAGATACACGATAGTGGGTGTTATATGTATGTAGCTACCTGTGTTGCCCATCCCATTATCTATCGACTTGACTAATTTATATTTTGTATTTTTCATCTATGAGAATAGTTTCCAATTTCTATTGGAAAAACCCTACCCTACCCCCAGAGGCGCCACATTAAATCCATTGTGCTTGAGCTTTTCCAATTAACATTGTTTTAGAAAAAAACGTTTTTCGTTTTTCAAATTATTTTAGTAAAGGTGCGACGACGGTGACACCCACGTGTGACAGTTTGAAATGTGAATTACATCATTAATGTAATATATATGGTTATATATGAGGGATTTAAGAAATTGTTTAGTATGCCAAATGGATTCGTTTTCGATATTAATCAGATGATATGATAATACTGCAAATGCTAATGCACTCGTTAAATAATCTCAATTCAAAAACGTTTTAAAATAACCCGTATTCCGATATATTTTATATGATGTCAGCTTTTATATTTTGTTAAAAACAAATTTTAAGGTTTTTGCTTTTTTATTTTACAATTTATTCTGATTTATAGATAAAAAGAAACTTTGGCAAAGAAAAGGTTTTTATTTTTTCAAAAACAGCATAAATATCTTTTGAGATAGTCATATCATATCAGATAAATACCTTATCTACATAAATATATATATGTATATATATATTTTTTTTTTTTGGGTTGAAGGATTTGAAAATAATCTTAGTTAATGGCAGCAACTTGGCATTTAGTAATTATTTTAAGATATTTGTTTTAGAATTCTCTAGAATTACCATGAGTTAGATAAGTTATCAAACCTTTTTAATGACTTTGTCCTAGAAAACATTATGTTAAGTATCTACTATATCTACTAAGTATATATGTATATATGCATATATGTACATATGTATGTATGTGTCGTTTGGGCTAATGATGACCCATTTGGTTTATCCACATACAAAAAGGGTTAACCTTCGGCTAATTACATATACTGTATGTATATATGGCCAACTGATCACACTCATCACGTAATGTTACATCAATGTCACAGGTAAATCGATTCGATAGTCAGGTAGCAAGTAGTTAACAAGTAGCTCTTAGGCTCAATCTACAAATTTGCATGCCAGGCAGGTCGTGGATGGGAATGGGTATGGGTATCGAAATGGAAATGGGCGTAACCTTAACCATATATGCATATAGTACTTATAATGATCATGATGATTACCATATGGCGGCAGCGTATGGCACATACATAAGGGGCAGGTGTGAACCCTAATTGGGTTACTAACCCTAACCATAAATATAGAAAACTTGAACTTGACACCGTTTTGAATACCTTATATACATATATGTTAATCTCTTATTTTTTTTTTAGTTTCATTCATGGAATAATCAAAAGCATTTCATGTCAATAATAAATTAAACAAATTCTCAAAGTTTTAGCAATCTCAGTTGAAATTTACAAGTGATGCCAAGTCTTTCGGTTTGATTCTTAAGATTTTATATAAAAGTGGAAATCAAAATTAAAGGTTTATTAATGCATAGATATATATACATATGTATGATTCTGTAGATGAGGAACTCTGTACCGATTCTCTTAACACAATGTAACACACACACACACACACACACA
The DNA here is from genome assembly GCA_035045865.1 of Drosophila austrosaltans. NCBI lineage: Eukaryota > Metazoa > Arthropoda > Insecta > Diptera > Drosophilidae > Drosophila > Drosophila austrosaltans. The sequence goes on from JAWNOQ010000207.1 coordinate 13,189,727, forward strand.
CACACACACACACACACACACACACACCAATTGCCAATTGATATGGTCAACATTTATTATTGGACTTGATAAAGTTCGTTGACAATTTGTCACCTGAATTTATTTTCGTCTCTTGGCAAATATTTAATCAAATCATTTACACGATTACTGATTTTTTTTTTTTAACCCCGCCCTCTGTTTATTGCAGTTATCAAAATGCCGATTAAAGATCTCCTACAGCGATGTCAACCCATTCCCCTCTATGTGGTATTGGTCCTATCCATTTGCTATTTCCTATTGCAAATGGTCTTTAGCCATATAACCCATGCATTGACTTTGCTCATGTCCTCGTATCACATGTTGTGCAATATTTTTGCACTTGCTGGTTGCATTTTAACAATTAAGGTAAGTGGAGCAACAAGTTTTCAACTCATATATCAATATACATATATATATATATATTATTTTGTTGTATTTGGTGCGGATTTGTCTGGTCTGTCGCGTGCTTTCTGGTGCATTGAACTCCAGGCCAAAATTTGATTATACATACATACATACGTACATACACATGACTCTCCTTGTTTTTCTTTTTATCTTTTTTGCTTTTTTGGTTTTTTAAATTGGAATTTTTGAAAAACTGGTTCCGTTTGGCTTATGTTGCCAGGGTAAAAATGTATAATTTATGGGATTTTTTTTTTTTTTTTTTTTTTGCATTTGGCTGTACATACATATAGCACGTGCGATATGATAGGATACATGATATGATATGATATGATATGATGTGTTATTTGGGCTCCCAGTCCAGACTAAAATATTATCACAAACAAAATTAGCTTTAGACAAGGTTAATGCCTGTAGTAAACAGCTTGTTCCATCAGGATATGACTCAAATTGTGATTTGCGTTCGATAAGAGATAAAGATTTTGTTAACAGCTTGTTCAATTAATGTGAAATCACCAACTGACAATAACTTAAACTAACTTATTGTGTTTGTGAAATGTGTACATATAATAGATAATTCCAAGAGTTTATTTTGACAATTGAAACACTATCTATATCTATACTAATGTTTCTTTTGAAAGGTAAATTTATAGCAAATTAGTTCTACATAAGTATGCAAACGTTTAATAGGGATATATGGGGAATAGTCCTGTATATCTATCTAAATACCTTAAAATAAATAAACGACACTTTTACAATTCTGCAAATGACTTTAAACTCCAATTTCAAACATCTCTGATGACCTAGTTAGTTAGGAAATCTCAAACATTCCTCATCCCAAGATTTTATGACTATATTTTGCATTGTTTCAAGGGTAGACATATTTTTTGGAATGCAAATAATCAAATAAACACACACAAACACACACAAGCAATATTATTTTTTTATGCAAAAATTATTAATAATTTTTATTGTTGTTGTCTGATCCAATAGTGCTCACCCCTTTGTTTGTGTGTGTGTGTGTGTGTGTGGGTTGATCAAGTTGATGGGAAAGCGTGCCAAGCACGTTTCGCAAAAGACAAAGCCAAATATGAAACGGAAAAAACAAAAAGGTGGCAGAGAGATGTAAGGCGGCCAAATTAACTTGGCTAGAAACCACAAAGCAAACACCAACCAACACACTCAATCGTAGGCATTGTATGTTAGTTGAGCTGGAAAGCAGCAGCAAGAGGCTAACTTACATTATATAATCATAATCCCAAATTGTGATCGGTGGATCGGTGTTGACTGTGGACTGAGCTAAGCGGAGCGTTAAAATACTTGGCAACAGCAACAACATTTGGTGACGCTTTGTTTAAATAAAATCAAATCAAATTTACCCGTCTCTCGTGTCTGGGCTTAAACTTAGAAAGCATGACGAATATGGTTACAATTTGAAAAAAAAAAAAAAGAAGAAGCGAAATGTTTGAAAAACATAAGAATTAAATCACAATTCTCACTCTCTTTTCTCACTCTCTCTCTCTCTATTTTACAGCACAGCAAACAGAAACAGGAGGAGGATAAACGTTCTTTATATCATAGTAAATCACCGCCATCATCGAATGTCTCGTCACAGGATAAAATCACTGTGGTGGTCCAACTATCCGAGACTGAGGAACAGAAATTGGCTAACAAGCGAGAAAGTCGAGAGCAGAAACTACGAAATACCTTTGGCTGGGCTAGAATTGATATATTAACCATGTTAATTGTATTTATCATTTTGGCATCTTTATCCTTTTCACTGGTTGTGGAAGCTTTGCAGACACTTGTCCATATCGATCATCAGGATACAATGCATTTACCCATTGAAGTAATGATGCTTGGATTTGTTGGTCTAATATTGAATGGCCTAACATATCTACTGATCGGCGGTTATACCTTGCATCAGGGTAGTTTCCTTCACTTGACTCCCGGTGGCAATGTGGTACTTGAACGTTCCATGTCCAGCAATATGGATGTATCGTTGAAACCGATGCAAAGACAGTTGAGCAAGTCACGCAATGATCGTCAACTAAGGGAAGATCTGGAGGTGGAAATTGAAAATGGTGTCTATTTTGCCACGAAACGTCAGGGTGCCGTTGAGATGCTCCGTGATGTATCGAGTACAATATTTGTGATTGTCTGTGCCGCCATTGTCTATGTGGCCGAGGATGAGAAGCATACGGCCAAGTTTATTGATCCAGTGCTATCCATATTCTCATGTGTCCTATTGGTATCATTGAGTTATCCATACAGTAAGTATAGGCTAGAATTCTTATTGATAATTAATAACTATCCCATTATTCTTTTCTTTTTGCAGTGAAAGAGTCTTGCCTAATCCTGCTACAGACCATACCCGGTTCAATTGATCTGGAGATCTTTGAGCGTACTCTAGTCACCAAGTTTCCGGAAATTGTTAGCTATCATGACTTACATATCTGGCAATTGGCTGCCCATCGCTATGTGGCCACCATACACATACAGTTCCAGAATCCCAAACTCTATTTGACAATAATTGAACAAGTTCGAAATTACTTTCATGAACAGGGAATTGGTGCAGTAACCATACAGCCAGAATTTTATCCGGCGACCAATAAAAATGCCTCAGCATCTCTGGAATGTCTTATGCAATGCCAGGCAGCTGAATGTGCCGAGAAGGTTTGTTGTCGCGATTCACGTTCCGATTTAAGGGAGATAAGTCAATGTCCGGATGGTAGCCAGCCGCTAGCAATGGCCGCGTCATCAAGTCCATCCTCATCCTGCACCTCCACCTCTGCATCCTGTCATGAGCATGGCAAAATTAAATCACAATCATGTGCTGAACTTAGGGTAGTTATAGTGGAGAAACCGCAAGAGCTGAATGCCTCACAATTGATGAAGTCTGAGAAGGATGAGAGGGGAATAGGCGATAGTCACCTTCAGATGCAGCTAAAGGAGCAGGAGCAGAAGCAGGAGCAGGAGCAAGCGCAGACGCAGCAGATGGGGGATACACCCAAACTGACCATATCCAAATCCAGTCCAGACTTGGTGAAAAAGTGCTGAGAGGTTTTATTACATTGTATTTAGTATGTTTAATTTTTTTGACGATTTTAGTTAGTTTGTAAGCTAATTTACAACTATGCCATACCGCAAAACAAATAATAATAATTGCGGACGCTTAATTAAATAAATTAAAATTAAGATAAATTTATTTTATACAGACGAGAAAAAAAAAAATTATTATTGTACAGTTATTATATATATATGTATGTAATGTACAATATATTTTTATTTTAAATAATTTTCATTATAAATACATATATATATATATATTTATAAAAATATCTTTTACATAAAGTAAGTACAGTCAACAAGATAAGTTCCACATAGAGGCATAGAATCCACAAGGGGTAACAGTATTTGGTAAGATAAAGCAGGTCAATAGTTTGATAAGGCCTTTGCGTTTTGCGTTATACATATGTATATATGTGTCGTTCCAATTATTTAACGGGGATTTTCTGATTCTCAGCTACTACTTTTCTAACAGATACTCCAGAGTAAAGAGTCGTATAATCAGCGCCAAATTGTCCGTGGTGGCATAATCAATCACGCTTTCGTTATCATCTGGCGTATGCCAGACAGTGGGAAAGGGTACGGGTATTAAATGTAGTACGGGTACATTTCGTCTTAGGAATGGTATATGGTCATCCTCTATGTAGGAAGAGCGCATGGCCTGTGCTTGAAAATATCGGGTTGGATTACGTGGTGCCACGCCACTGGACACATATCGATCCAATAATCCCCGATTTGCAAGACGCGACTCAAGGGCCAATAGGCGCATATACCAAGATTCTGTATTGGCAAAAAAGCTATAGAATGCCGGATCGGGTGCCCCCAAAAGATCAAGTAAAACCAACATATCAATGCTATCCAATTTGCCATCCTTCTGCCAACGTTGAGCCAAATGACGGGCTCCATATATAGAATCATCGGGGCCCCATTCATCGAAGGCTTCTTCGCCATCGAAAAAGAGTAACATAAGGCTACGATTCGCCTTCTTTAGTGGTTCCAATTGTTTTTGCAGCACATGGGCCAGATTCAGTAACATAGCACAGGGCACTGCCGAATCTGTGGCACCCAAAAATTCAACATCTGGCATATATTTGCTATCATAGTGACACGCCAATACCAAATAGTGTTCCGCTTTCGGATTCAGTGTAGCTATAATGTTATGAAAATGCAATGTACCCACAATGGGGGCCGTGTCATGGAAACTATTCTGCTCTACATGCCAATCGAGATCCCTTAGACTCTCTATAATGTATTGACGAACAATACTATGATTTCCAGTGCCAACTACTCGGGGTATGAGTATGTTCCGTATGGCCTCGCGAAGATGTTGTTTATCGGATAGGTTGCTGTACTCCAGGAATTGGGATTCATTCAGCTCACTGGGATTGTAGGAAGTCTGCAAGGCAAACACAGAATGTAGAAAAAGACTTTAAATTCAGGTTCCATATGGCAGTCCGAGGCAGTGGCACCTGTTTGCGTCCCACTAAGTTTTCACCGGTTTCTGTCTGAGATTTCGTTCCGGTGATGGCCAGAGTGGCTATTAAAGCCACCTGCATGCAAACATTCCACATAGTAAGGTATTGTGTCAATTTATGATGCAGCATTCTTGATGGGAGGGGATATGTGTGGGCGGAAACAGGTGTGAACAGGTGGTTCAAATCAATATCAAAATGAGAACGCGTCCGGTATCTGGTGTTGGTCTATTTGCACTGACAACTCAACATTATTCCAGGTATAGATGGAAGGTGTAAGGGGAAGACAACAAAATAAAGAGCAACAAAATCAAAAAGCGAATTAAAGTGTCAAAGCTCACAAGGAGCTAACAGAAGCGCACAGTGAGTTAACAGAAACCGGCCTGCGATACAGCGAGTTCAACAAGTTCAGTTCAGTTACACCAAATTTTGAATAGCATTTTAATTAGTCTTCTTTATTAATCCGAGGGACTTATGCCTACTATTTTAAAGTAAGCAATATATAAATTGATAAGAAACAATGAACCATGTTCCAGAAAAACATTTGTTTCAGCAATTCGCATATTGTTTTCACTTAGAACAAATAACTTGTTGACTCACTGTTCGATTGCCATTCACACAGTAACGAACAGAAGAACTCAAGAAATTAAACGGTTTACGCAGAACAATCGTCGAGGTCTGGATTTTTTTTTGTTATCGTATATTCATTTATTCTTCTCACCCTTTTTATGTCCTCTAGTTCGAAACAGGCGCCCAAATTATATATTTTTTTACGCGGCTTTGGCAATAGATCTTTAATCTTCTCCGTCCAAGAATAATTCCTTAACAAGTTTCGACTGATTTTGATTAAACCGCGCATTGCTTCATTAATACTAATTTGTGTCTGGTTTGTCTTTTTAATACAATTTATACATACAACAATAATAGGAAAAAGGAGAGTTGAATTTCTTTTGACTTGTCCGTTTGTTATCGAGAATTATGCAATAGGGAAAACGATTACAAATTTACAGTTAGAGGGAGGTTCGTCTGTCCCCGCAAACACCACCTTCCCCTCTCTCTTTCTACCTGGCACTGTCTCTCTCTTTCTCGCATGCTCAGTCCTATGTACAATAGTAATTATTTAAATGGAAATGGTTAACAGTTCTTTTAGGTATATATATAAAAGCTAGTCCAGTTTCTTTTGCCCTGAGCCAGGTGCTCCAAAATACGCCCGATAGATGTACAGGCCCAAGGCTAGATGAAGCGCCACCACAGCACCAACCGCCGATGCGATGTTCACTTTTATTTCTGACATGGTAAAGAAACGATCCATAACGAAACCTTTCATCAAAAAAAAAGTTAGCACGGGCAGGAATACAATCAGCAGACAATAGAATAAGACTGTTTTGAATGAACTGTAGTCCTGCGAATCCTGTGAATAAGTAAATATAATTAATTGCCGGCTAAACCGAATGCCCTCAAGTTGCTTGCTTACTTGCGAGCGCTGTTTGGCCAGCTTTGATTGACCACCATTGCTATTGGCCCCGTTGCTTCCATTTCCCTTTTTATTTTTGTTCGTCATTTTGCTTTAGTTGTTTGAATACTTATAATAAACTTATTTATTTTTCTTTTCTATTTTGCTTTGACATGCCGTTTCTTTACTATCGAATACATCTCACATTGCCAGTCACATGATAAGTTTACATATTCGATATATTTTTTTTTTTTTTACGATAAACTGAACCAGTCATAAATATGCCCCTCAAAACCGATGCCAGTACCGAATCAGCAAGCCAAGTGAAAATTAATAATTATTACGTGCCTAATATGATAATGCAAAAAATACGATATATCAACAATGATTTTTTCTTTTAGAAAGAAAAATATTAAATGTATTTTGTAAGTTGCGCCGCTCTGCTTAATTACACAGAACCAGTGCAAAGGCAGCGATAAGAAACATCGGAACAACACTGACTTTGGTTATCGGTAAACGGATAACAAAAGAGAATGAGAAGTAAACGTGACGAAGACGCGTAGCAAAGCGGATGCCGCGAAATGTTAAAGACAAAAACTTGCTTATTGGTTTATTTTTAACATCAGCCGTCATCGTCGTTGCTGCGCTTGGCTCCATTTGCGCTTTTTCTGCTGTGTCGTGTGTGTTGTTAATTAAATTTATTTCAACATTTTAACAATTGCTGCGTATTTTTACTTCGATTTAGCTGTTGTTACATTTTTTCTCTTTATTTTGTTATTCTTTCTGTTTTGCTGCAGTGCAGTGAATTTTAAGAAAACGTCTATATACTATATAATTCAAGCGAACGAACGCGTACAGTCAGAGTCGTCAGGTTGATTGGTCGGTCGGTCAAACATCTATTCTTTTGGTAAATTTCCACTAACTCAACAACCTCAGAAACCTCAAATATCAGGATGGTCTTGACAAATTTTGAGTGCTGGGCACATGGTGATTCGGGCGCCAATTTCGAAATGAGGCCAACAACTAGGATGACGGATCCGTTCAATCCACGTGCTGTGGCATCTGCCTCCAATGGTTATTATGGCTATGCATTTGTTAACGATGCCAATAACAATAACAACAACAATAACAATAGTACAAGCAACAACAACATTTCTGTGGAGCAAACAATGCCAGAAGTTGCAGCTCCACCAGTTACTACTATTAATCGCTGCAAAAAACGCTGCAGCAGCGCTGCCCACGCCGACGCCGCTGCCTCCATGGACATGGATAACTATATCTCTGCTATCAAGCGCTGCCGCTACGATGCTGATGCCGATTTGGCAGCTCAATATTGCAACGGTAAATATGGCTAGTAAAAGAGCAAAATTGGAAGAGAGCACAAAAAAAAAGAGAAAAGGAAAACCTAATGAAAAACAATTAAATGTGTAATTTTAGTTTTTAGGTCTCTACGCGGCCTTGAATTTAATTGACGGTACGCTCGCATTTGTTGCGTGGAAAATTTCGTAAATTTTTCATTACAAAATTCGTTTGTGGGCCGATTTTATTTCTCTCTTTTTCCATACACCCCCTTATCATCCAGATTGTACGAGCGTATTAGTTTTTTTATGGTTAAAGAAAAACGAAAAAAAAAAGAAATTTATATAAAATATTGTGATGGGTATATAAAAATTCACATTTGCTTTGTGATTTCAGCATTTTTCATCAATATAATACCAAATAATGGGTATCCAAAAGTCGGTAAACAAATTCATTTCAAGAGATTTTCACATTTCAGTTGACCTGGGCCAGAATCAGCTTATCAGTTCGAGTCGATAAGCGGCAACAGAGGAGATACACTCAGTGTTGTTTGAATATACATATATTCGTTTAAGTCACATTTAATGGCTCTAAACTACAAACAAACAAAACCACTATAGAAATTTGAGATAGGGACTAAGACTAAAAACTATGGCTGAACTAAGTCCATGTATTCGTGCATTATTTTTTATTGCTTGTGCAAGTTATTTACCTATCAAAATTGAACAGTCGAACCTTCCCTCTCTCAAAGCGCCTCAAAGTCACAGAGACTTCGAGTTAGAGAAGTTCAAATAAGGGAACAAATCAAATCTCTAAGGACTTATAATTCCTATTTGAATTTGAAAAGCTCAAAACCGTCAACTTCCTATCTCAACAATATTTCTTATCGCTTTAGTGCCCCCCTGACAGCATTTCTAACTAAATACAAGGCACTGAATAGATATTAAAATTCACAGTGTTGGTATTATATCACAAGTGTTGAAGTTTGTATACCCTTACCCAAGACAGTACAGTAAATTAAAGCATATACAAATCAATTTCTCCAATTTTTCGTAATAGTAGCTGTTTTATTCAAAAAGCTCTCTAATTTTTAACCCACATAAACATGGCCATTTTTACTTTCTAGTCATTGCAAATTTGTGATCAAAATGCATGTACATATACTTTATTGCATTATTTTGGAATTTCTCTTATCAGAAGTGGAACATTTTTTTCCGATAAGAAGAGACAAATTATAGTAACGGTAATAGCGACAGCGACGCTTCGCTTCGTTTTGCTGTCAACTTTTTTCTTGCCTGCATTGACTTCTATTAATAAACTAACGGCAATTGGGTCATCAGTGTCTGAGTCGTCGGCAGCGACGTGCTTAACGATTAATGATTGTTGATTACAAATCGAGTTTTCATGCTCTCCTTTTTTTTTTTTGTTGCGTTTTGTCTTACAGATTTCTTTTCACTGCCTGCCACACAATTAATCGGAACACAGGCTTGTCTAATGGACTATGAGATGGATCAGCAGCAGCCGCAGCAACATTACCAGCAGCAGCAGCAGCCACCTCCGCGGAGTATACATCAGCATTATCAAGGTCATTTGCATCGCGCTAACCGTGATGTGAGTCGTTGCATGATGTCGCACATGATTTAGAGAGTTCATTTATACAAAATATTATGAATGTATATAACAAATGCACTCAAAATGCATACACATACACACACACACACACACAGATAAACTCATACACATACACGCACATTTAGCAACAGTTCACCAAACGATGCGTCTCTCTGTCCCTCTCTTTATTATACATATAAAGAAAAATTCAAACTGTAAAAATAGCCAAAAACAAAGAAAGAAAACGGAATAGCACATTCAATATACAAGCCGCCTCATTGTACAAAACAAGAAAAAACAAAAAAAAAAAAAAAGAAACAAATAAGAAAAGAAGCAAAATAAGTAACAAAAACAAACAGAAACAATAAATGTTTAATTAAATGGAATTCTCTACTTAATACATTGTACTTAACAAATGTAACTACCTAATAATTTGATAAGTAACCAAAATCGATTGCAATTAACTAACAAACTAAAGAAAAAATGCAATATTTAATAGAATTAAGCTAAAAAAACAAAAAGGCTTCGAAAATCCTTCACAAAGTGTGGGAAAAACTTTAACGAAACATGTAACTAAAAATTAAGTTCAAACTTAGCTTAAGAACTATAAAACTGGAAGGTTTTTCTCTCGTTTTTGATTTTTATTAGGAAAGTTTTTTCCTAATTTTTTTTTTTTTTTTTCGTAATAACCATATGAAACATTAATTTGTCCATACTTTAAGAAGTTTAAAGAGCATATTTCTTCTACGACTAAATCATTAAAATCCGCTCTTGGTCAAGTCCATTTAGATATTTTTACACAAATACATTTACATATATGTATACAGGAATCATTTTAGATCAATAACAACTTTCCAATAGGCCAAAGAGAATTTTTTACAATCCATTTAAAACAAATTTTGATTATATATAAACATGTCTGTCTGTTTGTTGCAACGAAATATTATTCCTCAGATCCCACGTCAACAAGATGTGCCAATTAAAATTTCATTTGAAATTTGCAATTATCTCTACTACTCACACAAATGATTTATTGAAGAAAATGTATAGAGAGAGAGAGAGAGAGAGATAGCAGCTCTCATATAGGAAGAAACGATCTGTCCAAAAAGTATTTATAGCAGCTAAACTCTTTGTTGCTTGTTAGAGCTATTTGCATATTTTAGTTTTATGCATTTTCTAAAGAATATATGACATAACTCTTGTAGAATTTTCCAAATTTCAGACAGAGGTGATTCAAGAATTTGCATTTCATTAAAGTTCTTCTATATATATATTATGAGTTTTGGACACAAATATTATACAATGTGTTGGTTATTATTGTATATGCACAATATTGATTATTAGTCTTGGTATACAATTACAATTTATTAATTGAAATTTTTTTATGCGAACTACAAACGAAAACCTAATTTAAATATATAAGAAAAAAAAAATACGTTCAGTTCCAAACACTTTGTGAACGATCTCGAACACTTAAAGACGAAAAACAAAAATATGAAATAATTTGAAAAAAAAAAAAAAAGAAAATAATAAAATACAACTGAAAACTGATAGACAAACTCTCTCTACTCTATCTGCTCGTTTACAGACTCAGACCCCACAGACGAACAACCAACCGATCCAATTGCTCTAAAGTCCTTAAAGAATAACCAAATTATTGATTCTGATGAGGCGGATTTATATATAGCCACGCATGGCGGTTGTTTGCATCACTTCAATATGCTAAACGGGGAGCATGAAGAGTTTGATATCTAAAAACTAACTACCAAAACTAACAAATCTAGGGTTGTCTATTTATATAGTAATCATATATGTCTACATATATATATATATATATATATATATGTATATATATCTATTTGCATATATGGTTTTTGTAAACTTAATTGTGCATTGTAACTAAATCCTAACCTAAGTAGAAATGTAAGATATCATATCAAAAACAACACACACACACATACAAAAAAAAGAAAACGGTGCTTAGTTTTTAGTTAATGAATTGTAATAAATAGCTTTGAAAAATAAACTTTTTTTTTTTATAGAATCCTTAAGTTTTGTAAATTATAAACCTATTCTGTTCATGTTGTTATGTTAAACAAAGGTATGAAACCAAATTTGAATTGTAACTGTAACCGAAATCGATTTTGTTATATTTTGAAAATGTAACGTAACCGAAAAAAGGCATTTGGAAATTGGTTCATACCGGTTTGGTTTTGTAATTTGGTTGTACTATTTGAAATCTATCATTTATTTGTACCACACACCGTAAACGAAACGAAATTTAATTAAATTACAAATTCGTTAAATCGTAACAAAAGATATATGTATTACTGAAAATTTATTTTGATTCAGTTGTTGCATAGTTTTTGGTAGAAAAATTGGCCATAATTTTTATAGATTATTCTCTTAACATTGAAAAGTGGATAGAAAATGGATTTCTTTTTCAAAAACGATTAAGAATATTGGTTTTGCAGTATATGTATATATTTTCAAAGATAAAACAAAAATTGTACATTATTTTGATGTATATATATGTATATACCTATATATACTTTAAAATAGATAAATGCATTTAAATGCAACATTTCTAAATTGATTTTCAATTATGAATACTATGTGCAGCTTCCATTCAATCTGCTCCCTCTCTCTCTCTCTCTGTCTCTTCACTTTGTTTATATCTTTAGTGTCTGTTGCTCTTCATTATCCACATTGATATAGTTATCGCGTACATCCTTGACCATAAAGTCAACCAGATTGCCCAAATCATATTTGTGTTGCCAATTCCAATCGCGTCGGGCATCTGAATCATCGAATACCTGTGGCCAGGCATCGGCTATAAGCTGCCTGCTATCCGGTTTATAGGTCACATGGAGATTTGGTACATGTTTGCTTAGTTTCTCCACCAGCTCCTCGGGCGTAAATGACATGGCAGTGACATTATAAACGCGACGTTTCAACTGCTCATTGGGGGCACGCATAAATTCCAGAAGGGCTCTGTGTTAAGGAAAGAAAAAAAAAAAAAATCTGCTTAACATTGATTTTAAATGGAATATAGATGGACTTACCGCAGACAATCCTCAATGTACATCATGGGCAGACGTGTATCGGGTCGCAGGTAACAGGTGTATTTGCCATGACGCAAGGCCTCATGAAAAACGGCAACGGCATAATCTTAAAGATTTTTTTTTCGAAACAATTAAACACGACTTTATAACGGCATATGTATGTACATATATGTATGTTCTTAATCCGTCTGATGACCGCCTGATGAACAGTTAGATTTTAAAACTTTAATGGTTAGGAACTATCAAGTTTCTGGCCTGACTTTTTAAAACCATTGCTAAAATAATTTAGTTAGGGAAATTTTCGTTTTAGTTAAATGTTTTCAACAAATTAGATTAGATTGCAATGCTCCACATAGATAAATGATGAATATGATTAGCGAAGAGTAAGTCATTGACTAAATCGGAGCGGAGCACTCACTGTCTGCCAGCGAGGTCTCCGTTTCTGTCTCTGTCTCTGGAGTTATTGTCATGCCCATTGGGTTAGATTAAAGTGGCAACAATTGTACGGAAATTGGATTTAATAAAGCTTGTCAAAGCGAAAGTTCTGAAAGTAAACTCACCCGTAGTGCCACCACCTGGTGGATCACTGGATATTACACCGGGAAAACGCAAACATCTAAAATCCAATCCAAATTTATGATAATAATATTCACCAATTAGCTCAGCATGCACCTTGGAAACGCCATAAATAGTGCGAGGACGTTGAATCTGGGGTAATGAAATCAACAACAATTTGTTTTTTTTTTCCATTATTATTGAACAAACAAATGTTTGTCAGGAGAACATTACCGTTATATTGGGAGTGGGATTACGTGGACTATCGGGACCAAAAGCTCCTATAGTACTAGGTACAAAAATTCGTAATTTGTATTGCTTGGCCAGCTCAATGACATTATGGACACCTTCAATGTTGACTCTTGAAATAAGTTGACCAATAATTTGTGTCCTTTTTGTTGTACAAAGATGAATCCTTATTCCACTCACCTTACAGCTAAGGGGACATTTTGTTCACCCACAGCACTGAGTAATGCCGAAAAATGTATAAGCCAATCGATGCGATGATCTACAACAATTTTTTGCAAACCCTTAAAGTCCAATATATCGGCGAATATATAGGGACCATTCTCCAGGACAGCCTGACTGGGTTTAATAATATCCGAAAGGATGACATTTGAATTGCCATATTGGGAGCGCAACAGTTTTGCACACTCAATGCCCAATTGTCCCAGGCCACCTAAACACACACACACACACAAATATAAAAAGAAATTGATGAAGAAATGTAAGGTAGAGGGGGGACCTTGGTAGAACTAACACGTGGCCCGTACAGTTCACCGACCTGTTATGAGAATCTTTGGTGGCCTAGTGGCAGCAACAGGAAGTTGATGAACCTTTCGCTTCAACAAAAGTTGATTCAATAAAGGTACAGCAGCAGCATATGGTTGAGTTTGGGGTTGCCTTATTTGTTGTGCCACACTGGCCAAACATTTTCGAAACATTTTCCCAATTATATAGTAAGTATATATATACACGTCTATCTATGTATGTATATTCCTTGAGCTAAAGTGTCGCGAGCGAATGACAATTTTCAACTGATTTCGAAATTTGCGAATTCCAACGCACTAACTAAATTTCCGCTATATGTTTTATTTTCCATCATCATCATCATCATCATCGTCATAATCATCCTCATCGTCATCATCATCATCATCATAGTCGCCGCCGTCGTCGTCATCTAAATAAGTACATAAGTGTGTATTGTATCGCGTGAGGCATTCGTTGCTTTTTGACTTGGTAGCAAGTCAATTTTTATTATGAGGCAAAATCAAAGAGGGGAAACACAGGGATCAGTTGCTGTTACTGGGTCTGTCGCCATGGCGTATCGTACTATTTGAGGAGGAGGCCTGGCTGCCAATTGACAACACCAACAACAACAAACACTCACAAATGGGTTTCCTTTTTGGTGCTGCTAAATAGAAAGAGGGAGGCAGGTTCGAATCATTTCAACATGAGCTTTTGCTGACCATACAGGGTATACATTGAAATAGATAAATTTGAGACAAGCCCCCTTTTTATTTTGGTCAATGGTTAACTATAAAAGTATATAGAAAATATTTGAAATTCCATTAAAATTGGATAGAACTTCGGGCAAATCATTCCAAAAAACTTAAATTTTACAAGGCTTTTTAATTTAGTCTAATTTTGGGAGATTTTCAAAAACTTTTTAAAAGGTTTTAATGTAGTTTTTTCTACAAAAACTTACGACAATATTGATGCAGAAGTTTTTGAAATCGACTAAAAAATGTTTAACTTGTAGCCCAAACAAAATTGTTGTGTTACTGCACAGAAAAAGGATGTCGGACATATCCTTAAAGGAAATTTGGAGGACCATCAAGAACATTTTTGTTCCATACATTTTACAAAAAATAAATAGTAATTCTTTGAATCATGTAAACATTAAAAGGTTGAAATTTTCTCAAGAAGAGGAAACTAGAAATGGATGAAAACTTGAAAGATCTCTATTAGGACACCCTGTATACAACAGCTAATTCTGCACACTTTTAACATACATACATACATATAAAAGTTAATATCCATTTGAATTCCCATTTAAATCTCAGTATTCAAATGTTCTCTTTCACCCCGAAATCAAATTAACCTTGGAAAATGAAATGAAATTGAATTTCAGTGTCAAAGCCGGGATTATAAAATATTTATTTCATTAAGACTTCATTAAATGCACGTGTAGTTTGATCTGATAATGAATATACATCTATATAATTATGAGCGCAATGAATTTGCATTACAAATTTCAGTGTGCATCTATCTTATCAGCTGATTTGTATATAGGGTGCCTCTTCCATCAGGGTTTTCCGCCTACAGCAGTAGCAAATTGTGGCCTTGGAAACTGATTATAATGAACATTTGTGTTTTTTTTTTTTGCACTTGAAGTGTAGAGAATAAGTAAATATTATTTATAGAATTTGGAAATAATATTTATGATTTCTTTTGCCGTTTGTCAGCTGAGAACATTTTACTTTACTTGAATAATAGATATGTACATATGTATGTATGTGTAGCATATATAAATATATATTTAGGGGAAACTAATGTGTGTCTGGCTGCAATCGGCACCAAAACAAACGAGACCAGATCAGCCAAGCGTCAACGTTGGCGACGTTTTACTTATGTAATGCCAAAAATTATGGTTACGACTTAAGAGCGCTTTATGAGGCCTTTAATTTAATTTAGAAAAGAAACCCAAAAGCTAAACCAAGGAAATGACAGCAGTCAGCCACTTTAATATAAAGTGAAAAGACAGAAAGAAAGAAAGACTTGTCTTTTTAATTGATTTTTATTATTTGTTTGTTTCGTTTGTTGATTTACTCAAGTCATGTGAGATAGGGGGTTAGGATTCCATTCACATAATTCAAAACTTGTAAAGCTAATGTCTTGTTAAAGATCTATTAGATATATGTACATACATAGTCCCAATTTAAGCTTTCCTTTGGTATATAGTATTATCTGGATAAACGACTTGACAATGGACATTTAGAGATCACTTTTTTTTTTGTTTCGTTTTTGGCTTTGGCCTTAACTTGCCACAAGCAATTTCCTCATATAATTCTTCTGGTAATTTCACTTGCAATTTCATTATAAACAAGATAACCTCGTAAATAACAACCTGACCAGACCCAATCCCAGAGCTCTAATGTGTCTCTTTAGTGTTGGCTTGCGGCGGTCACAGTTCGCATCACTCGCTTGCATTCCACATTCCACACACACACCATACACCACACACAGTCCACACATTCTCCTTAGGAAAACGAACGAATTTTGGAGTGAGAATCAGCCAAGTGTGGCGACTTCAACTCCAAGCTTCAATATTGCACAGGGCAGGAAGCTTATAGTTATGGTAGAAATCTTGAGTAATATCAGTTTTCGCCTGCATTCCAAACGAGACGGTTCGAGCACAAAAAAATTTCAAAAAAAAATTGTGTAAAAACAAATTTCTTTTATTTTTTTTCCTTTGCGAAATTTCAAATCAAAAATTGAATTTAATTAAAGAAAAGAAAAAGTGAAGTGTTCTTTTTTTTTTTTTGGAAAATAATACAGAAGAATTTGAAATTATATAAAGAGAGTTATGCAAAAATAATTGAAAAATATTTCCAAAGAATTATTGTGTTTGAAAATTGAAAAAAAAATTGCAAAAGTACATCAAAAGTTTGGATTACCCCCCGTAATACGTAACGGATATTTTTGGATATTATTTCTTGTTTAGATTGAGTAAGACTTTGCCGCTATATAATTGGTTATTAAATTTTATAAAAATTTCATTTTAATTGCAAAAATATAGTTGTATTTCTCGTTATATATGCCAAACGCACCGTTTTATCTAACTAACAATCTATGTATGTATCTGTTTAATGTTAGAACTAAACAGTTATTTAATTAAACTGAATAGAAATCAGAGCTTAGTTGTCGCTTTGTGGGTGAAACTGTCGCATAGACACAGGCACATACACATATTAATATGAGATCTCTCTCCCAGATCTCTTGGTAGGAGGTGGGTGGGTGGGACCTTCAAGCCACACTTAGTTGCGCCTGCTGCCAAAGCAAGCGCAAGTCTTAGTTAAAGAAGCGCCTCTTCTCAAAGATTTACAAAGAAATTACGCTTAGACAGCGTCGAGATACAACAACAACTACAACAATAACAACAACAACAATCAACATGATGATGAAAACGACAATAATTTCAAGGTTCGTTTCATGTAAACTCCAACTTCAACTCCATCATCTCCCGCCCGTTTCAGCTTCTGTTCCAGCTCCAACTTGGACTCCAGCATTTGCTTTGGCTTTAGCTTTAGCTTCGGCATCGGTGCGCATGCGTAGAGAGCCGCCGAATATACATAGATATACATATACATATATACTTGACGTTTCACTCTATACCATAGATTTTGCAGCTGCTGTTAGTGTTGTTTCTATTATATTTCTTTTCTTGTTGTTTTTGTTAAATGATTACAAAATTTTCGTCGTTGAAAAGGCCCATGTTACGCTTCTTGGCGCAAAAAAAAGAAAAAATAAAGAGAAGAGTTTCTTTTTTTTTTTCTGTTTGAGTTGCGCAGCTTATGCAGCGCGGCACTGAATTTTGAGACTCTCTGTCTCTGTGGATATATCTATCTATACTTCTGTTTTTTTTTCGGTTTTCTACACTTGTTGCACAAGCCGAATAACATACACTTCCTGTGTACACGTATGCCACACACACACACACACACACACCACACACCTGACCATAATAAAATTTATGAGCCATTTAAAATGTGCGTTAGATATTGATATAATACAAGTATTTAAGATGCAACGATTTTGATAAATATATAAATGAATATATAAACTGTTGGTTTTAAAATATTCAAGTCATTATATAGATAGTTCTTTTTAGTAATTATTTGAGATTTTCAATAGAATTGTTAGAAAGTTGTAAGCATTATTCAAAGTTGAAACTAGAAGGATGGGCTAACTTCGGGCCTGCCGAAGTTCGTATACCCTTGCAAACTATTATTTAACAATTACACATTTATAATTCGACAAAATCATTAGAAAGCATATAAAACAAGTTAAACATACATATATCAAATTTTCGTGGCTTGTGAAAAACAAGTGATTCGACAAAAAAAATGTTTGGTCGGATTCCTATGGAAACTATAGCATATAGTTGACCGATTTGACTGAAACTTAGCACAGACATTTTAAGGTATACTAAACTTCCAAATACCAAATTGCAAACCCCAGTTATTGCTCTAAAACTATATTCTTGACCGATCGTTCCTACATATGGGAGCTACATATATGATATAGTCAACCGATTCTTATGAAACTTGGCGGATATGTTAGAAAGTATATTAAACTCATAAACAACAAATTGTAATATTCGATTGAAAAACAACAAAGTTATGGAAGTTTAACTCTGTTATCGACCGATCGTTTCTATGGGAGCTATAGGATATAGTCATCCGATTCCGAAATATACAATGTCTGCAGCAAAAAGAACCCTATGTAGCTTTAAGGGTCTCGGAGGAGAAGCTGTTGATCCAGACAGACAGACGGGCATACGGACATGGCTATATCAATTCAGCTCGTCGTCCTGATCAAGAATACATATACTTTATATAGTCCCAAATGCTTCCTTCTATGCGTTGCAAACTTCTGACCAAAATTAATACCTACATATGTATACCCTTGTAAGGGTATAAAAAAAGGTTTCTCTATTTAAAGAAATGCTTCTCTGTTTTCTTTTAACAGAGATTCAAAATAATTTCGATTTACTTAAATAATCTTTAAAGTTTTTCTTTTGGGGGCTTGGTTCTTCCCCTTGTATACTTATACATTATTATAATTTTCCAACTGAACAATCATATTCAGATAGTATAAACAATTCTGTATTGATATTATAATAATCATACGATTATATATATATGGCAGACTGACTGATAATTTATGGCATAATATCCCATGTCTTAATTGTAATCTAATTTGATGAATTTCTGCCCAATAGGGCACAAAACGAAGGCCATGGACTACAGGCAGGCAATATCTAATCGTTGAGAATCCGCAGCAATAAATTGAAATGCAGACTGGAAGCACTTCAGTCAGTTTGTGTCATGGAAATTTCTGTCTGTTGGTCTCTTTTTCAAAGATAAGGCAAATGTTGAATGCATTTTGGTTATATTTATTTCATTTTGTATAGACATTAGGATTCATACGAGTTAATTCTGTCCACAATCAAATCATTGACTAGCTCTTTCATATTATTGGCAACGATAAAGTCCAAATGATTGAAACTCTGTAGGGGCACACGATGATCTTCGGTTAGATGAGTGAATTTGGAGACCAAAGTGTCAACATCCTTGGGACCACAGAGGGCATCATTGTTACTGGAATACGAATGAGTTGGGGCAGTGATTTTGTCAAGATCATAATCTGGTGGCAATTCTTGATCATAAAGTTCTTTATTCTTCTTGGTGCCCCAATCATATTGACGGAACCCGTGAGATTCCCAAAGCTGAAGATAATGAATGCCCTGATTGCTAGATGATCCAGCGGGATGGGTTTCAATCAACACTTGCATGGATGACTGAAACGGGGGATTAAAATTGTAGTTTTCTCGTATCGTATAAGGTAAAGTTACTTACCACATTGGTATTCTGATAGCCACCATTGGCAAAGATCATAAAACCATTTTTACATACTGCCGATGCAGCTCCACAACTATTATCCACAATACGATTAACTAGATCATTGTGTGGAATCAATTCCGAATCGACAAATAATTGATTCCAAATGCCACCCGGTGTGCCCACTAAGGGACCCAACCATTTAAACACAAACGATGTGCCATGCTCAAAGAAAGCACACGGAGCCAACAAATGACCCGACTTGATCTTTGCGTTATATTCAGGTAGCATTGACAGCATAACTAAATATACTGTCGTACCCTGTGAGTGTCCAGCATAATGCAATTGCTTGTATCCAGTCAAATCGAGTATATAATCAATCATGGTGGGTATATCATAAACACCAATCTCATGCCAATCAAAGTGCCAGAATTTAGGGCTATTTAATGAGATTTTCGTGTTGGCTCTTGAATAGATGTTGCCACGGGCATTTCCTAGCCAGACATCGTAGCCAGCATCGGCTAGCAAGTATGCCAATGAGTTATCCGGACCCGAGGAAAGGAAACAATCCGAATTACTGAATAGACCATGTTGCAATAGTACAGGCTGACGGGGCTTATCCTTATTGTTCAACTTATGGGAATAGGGTATGCGGAATAGTGTCAACACATAACCATCTTCGGTCTCCACTTCATGAGTCTCGGCGGGATAACCGTGTGAGCGTATGCGCTCATCTGATTTCACTATTTCCTTTAAGCAATATCGAGGACTCAAGAGAAGATCTTCCTCATCCTCGGCGCGAGTTAGACCCACACTTAATATTATGAAAAGCACACAAGTCAACACTAGCGAACGCATTGTACTTACAATGCCTTGGCCAAGTTAACAACGCTCTTATATAGGTGGAAGTTATCACCACGATTACTGATACCGCCGATTGTCTATAATGATTTACCACTGTTTAAAACGACAAAAGCACACACTAAAGTCTTATTTAGACCCCCCACATTAGGTTATTTTCTTTAGATGTTTTTTATCAAAAGCAAAAACTAACTTTATTTTTAGCCAATTATAAAGTTTCTACTTCAATATAAGATATACGATCGGTAAATGATTTCTTTTTGTCAATTTTCCATCTACGCAGGAAATACTCGGCTACAATGACCAGGTGGCCGAGCATAAGACTTGTATAAATTTTCTAGTCTAAATATAATTCCATTTATCAAATAAAACCTAATCACTTAATGTTGATTATAAATAATTCAATAGAATTAAGTCAAACAAATTTTGAACCCTTAACCACCCAAAAAAAAAAAAAAAGCATGTAAAACAACAACAACAACGAGAATTCATTATCATCAGTCAAGAGATTAGTTGGAATAGGTCTGGGAGAACATTTAACCAACTGTATAGCCAGCAAGTGTTTATTATCTAAGATTTGATGGAAATCAAGTCGGACTATAAACTAATATTATACTTGAGTGAGTGAGCTAAAATGAATGGCTCACTGAACTGAGCCACTGATCTTGTTCATTCAATATGGCTCAGTTTGGTTCACTAGCTCATTTTGGCTCAATAGCTCAGTTTGGATCCCTAGCTCATTTTGGCTCACTAGCTCATTTTGGCTCACTAGCTCAGTTTGACTCACTAGCTCAGTTTGGCTCACTAGCTCATTTTGGCTCACTAGCTCAGTTTGACTCACTAGCACAGTTTGGATCACTAGCTCATTTTGGCACATTAGTTCTTATGGCTCGATTTGCGTTCTTCTCAATTGGCGATCGCAAAGTGAACTCATGAGCTATCTACAAGTGAGCCAGTGAGCCATATGAGTGAGTTGGCTCACTTCGAAAAAAAGAACAAGTGAGCCGGTTCACCTCAGTGAGCTGCTTTTACCCAAGGATAACAAATATGCATATACATATATGACTTCCATAGAAATAATTGGAATTACAAAATATAATAAGTAAATGATTTTTTTTTAAATAGAATTTATATTTTAATTTAAGTAGTTGTAGCTTCCTTAGCACTTTTTTTGTTTTAGTATTAGACAATCAACAGAATATAATAATACAGTCAAAACTCTCTATATCGAATCCCAAGGGACAAAATACACTAAAAATAGATTTAAATTATAGTGTTCTTAACATTGATTCGCTATGAAGAACACTTCGTTATATAGGAGTTCGTTATAAGGAGTTTCGACTGTAATTGTTTCAAAACTTAATCAAAATAAATATATATATACCCATAGGTATGCATCCAATTTGTTTAGCAAGATGTTATTGCTAACAATACTCGTTCTACTGTTCACCTGGACCAGCTTAGCGAAAGCGGACAGTTGTCCACCATCTGAGGCTATCCTACCCTGTCGCTGTACTCTGCGTGGCAAGGAGATACAAATATGGTAAGGACAGACAGACAGACAGACAGAGACAAGGACAGACATAAGCTTATCTCTAACTGTAACTATTATTCCAGGTGCTCCCACAGCAATTTGCCACAAATTATGGATGGCCTTAAGTCAGTTGAGCGTAATATTAAAAGCCAAATTGATGAATTGGTCTTGGAGAATAATCAATTGCCCGCCCTGCCGGGTCGCTTCTTTGGCAATCTTCAGATAGTGAGACTTATGCTACGCTATAATAGCATTGAGCGTGTCTCAAATGGTTGGCTCAATGAGCTAGAGAATTCTCTGGTTGAGATCTTTATTGTGGAGCCACAATTGCGTAGCATACCAACCGAAAGTTTAAATGGCATGATCAATATGCTGGCCATTACAATACAAAGTGAGGAATTGAAACATTTACCCGACTTTTCTGGCCTACTCAGTCTTACCTATTTGAGTGTACAGACATTATCTTTGGTTGAGTTGCCGCCGCAATTATTTAGACATTTACCTAAATTGCAGCATATTCATATAACTGGCGGATCGGGTTTGACGCGTTTGGAGGCGGGTCTATTTGATAATTTAATCTCCTTGAAGAATTTGGATTTATCGTATAATGCATTGAATTGGTTGCATTTGCGTTCCCTTGCCAGATTACCGAATTTAGTGAGTTTGAAACTATCACACAATCAGATCAGCGATGTGGGCATGATTGGACGCATAGTTAAGGATTTGGAGCATTTAAAGAAATTGAGATTGGATCACAATATCATCAATGTCATCGATGAGGGCTCATTTGTCGATTTGCCCAATCTATCGGAGTTGCATTTAAATGATAATCGTATAACTGAGCTGCAATATGGTGCATTTTTGGGTTTGCCACAATTGAAGACAATTTATTTGCACAATAATCTGATACGACGCATTCATCCTGAATCTTTGCTCCAGACATCGGGCAATTCGGGTGTGGAATCTATGTACATTTATAATAATGAAATTTCCCATGTGGAGGCATTGCGAGCTCTATTGGACTCCTTGCCTACTCTACGTTTCCTCGATATGAGTGGGAATCTGTTGAGTGAGCTGCCATTTGGTTCGTTACGGGGTCATGGCACTTTGGAGCAATTGCATTTAAACAATAATCAACTAAGATTGATTGAACGTGATGCTCTGATGGCCATGCCGGCTTTAAGGGAACTTCGGATGAGAAATAATAGCTTATCATCGGAGTTGGCCAAACCTTTTTGGAATTTGCCCGGTCTTAAGGGCTTGGACTTGGCCCAGAATCAGTTTGCCCAAGTGGATTCACAACTGTTGGCCGGATTGCCATCTCTGAGACGTTTGGATCTTAGCGAGAATGGTCTAAGGGAATTGGGACCCATGAGTTTTCGGCATAATCCCCTGTTAGAAACTCTCAATATATCGTCGAATGAATTAACTAACATACATCCCGGCACATTTCTTCATTTGGAACGACTTTTTGAGGTAGATGCCAGCTATAATCAGTTGTCTGTGGTCATACCAGGTCTACCAAAGATTGTAGAGCGCATCTCTCTTAAAGGTAATCAAATTGGATCTCTGCCCGCTTCAGCGACAAAGACACTTCAATTGCCCAATCTTCGTATGCTTGATCTAAGTCAGAATCGCGTCGAACAGTTGCCTAGACATGGTTTTCAAGGCGCCCCACAACTGAGGGTTTTGAGTTTGGCCCAGAATCAGTTAACCCAACTGGAGGATACCTCATTTATGGGTATACAACGTCTGGAATTGCTTCATCTGCAGGATAATCACTTGAATCAGGCAGATGAGCGTGCTCTCCTGCCGCTGGCTGAGTTAAGAAATCTAAATATGCAATCCAACAAATTGGAATCCATTACAGATAATTTCTTCTCCAATAATAGTCGTCTGGAACAATTGGATCTCTCGCGTAATCTAATACGAAGCATATCCCCCACAGCCTTTGATACGCAACGATCTTTGGAATATCTAGATTTATCTGGTAATGCATTGCTCGACATATCTGTGGGGCTTGGCCATCTCCATAGCCTGAGAGATATTGACTTGAGTTACAATCAAATATCTCGAATACAATCGGATGTTGTGGGTGGTTGGCGTAATGTTGTCGAGATTCGTCTATCCAATAATCTGATCGTGGAACTTCAACAGGGCACCTTTAAGAATCTTCCCAAATTGCAGTATTTGGATTTGAGTAGTAATGAGATCAAGAACGTGGAACCCGGCGCACTAAAGGCTCTCAATGATCTGCAGGAGTTTGTCCTGGCTGATAATAAGTTAGTGGAGCTCAAGGATCATGTCTTTGAGGAGTTACCCAATCTATTGGCATCTCATTTTCAATATAACAAACTACGTTATATCTCGCCCGAGAGTTTTCACAATGCCAATTCCTTGGTATTTCTCAATTTATCGAATAATCACTTTAGAAATATGGAAAATATAGGCTTAAGAAGTATGCGGAATTTGGAAGTATTGGATCTATCTACTAATGGTGTTAAATTGGTATCGACAATGCCCCTAAAGGCACTCAATTGGCTAGTAGAGCTGAAAATGGATGATAACCAAATATGTCGTATACAAGTAGGTCATATACATCTTATATAGAATGAACCTACTTTAATCGTTTCTTTTTTTTTTTTTCAAATTAGGGATCACCCTTTGAGACTATGCCGAGATTAAGAGTTCTGTCCATGCGTAATAATCAACTGAGAAGTATTAAAGAGCGAACTTTCCGCAATTTAAGGGGCAACATAGCCATTCTCGATGTAGATGGTAAGTTAAGATCAAAAGCTGATATAGAATTCTTATTAATCTCAAATTATTTTCACAGGTAATCCGATTGAGTGCAACTGCCAGATGCAATGGCTATCAGTTTGGCTACAGGAAACGAATTTCCCCTATCCTGGGCCGAAATGTCAGGATGGTCGCCTTTTGAGGGCTGCTCGTATGGAGCGTAGCCTCTGTCTTGGTTTCGATCAGAATGAAGAGAGAACTGGGGAGGGAAATAATAACCATTTGCCACTCCTCAATGAACATGGCGATGTCTTTCAGCGTGATTTACCCGACGACTTTAATGACGAGTGTGAGGTTCCATATGACACGGCAACGCGACCAACGGGCGAGAGGCCTCTGGTGGGTGAAAGCGAATACTTTTATGATCAATATGTAGATTCAACGGATGCGCCATTGGATGGTACCAGCACCACGAGACCCAAACCTAATCCGACACAAAACATCAATCTTAATAATACCCTGCTGCATACCAAATACTTTAATAGACGACCCCAGCAGGGAGTCGGTTTGGCTCCGGACGGATCTCCATTCACCTTCTTCGGGTATCCTATACCCAGTTTAAGTTTGGGTCGTTTCTTTGGATTTGGTCAACGTGGACGTAAGCAGAGAACTGACGTAACTGCTACTGTTGATGATGATCAAATGCCGGCTACGCATCGCATGGCTCAAATAAGTTTACCCAGTGGCCGGGCCAAGACGCGAATGTATCAGCCAAATAGCGCCGAGTTCGAGAAATATCTGAAAGAGCAACAACAGCAAAAGCATGAACAGCAGCAGAATCTAGCAAGAAATCGTTATGTAGCCGCCGCATCCGGCGAGGAATCAATAAGTAACGAGAGCGGCGGAGCAGCTGCCACCACTGTGGGTGTGTTTCGAACAACAACAACGCACTTTCGAGAGCCATCGAGTATTGAGCGCGGTGGCTTTCGTCCCATTGTACCGGCTCAAGTTGGTGGTTTTATGCCTGTCCACGATCCACAACAGCGACGCGGTCTTATCGAGGCAGTGAATATCACCACAAAGCCAACGATAGTAAGAACAACTAGTGAACGTCATTTTGTACCCATAGCTGGGCCACCAAAGCCAACTAGCAGTGAAGAGATCACAGAATCGGCCACTTATGAAGTGACCGAGATGACTACAGATGTAACCACCACTCAAATGCCTCTTATAAGGAGCTTGGCGGCCACTAGAACCTCAGCCACTACTAGCTCCACAACAACAACAACATCAACGACCACAACAACAACTACGGAAACTCCATTCAGAGATTCCTCGTCAAGCAGTTCCCAAGAGCATAGTGATAACAAATCCCAATATGATGATGATGATTTAGAGGCTCAATCTGTAACCCTGTTGCGTCCACCTCCTCTTCTGGTGCCAACCACCACGGCGGAGACCATACTCTTAATACCACCTGCCGAAGAGCACGTAGCGCAGATACAAAAGAGCCAGTCGTGGATAACCACAACCAGTACCACAACTGTGCCACCACCGCGGCCCCCTCCTCCACCGCTTAGGATAGGAAGCGGGGGCGGCGGTGGTGGTCGTTCCACCATAACGAAAGTCTATACCCCATATCAGCAGCAACCACAACAGCAATTAACTCAGCCCACAGCTGAGGAATATCAACGAACCACGCCCAGTGCAGCTGCTAATGACAATTTGTTGGCCCAAAAGAGAAGTGAATTGGATTTACTTCAAGTAGATCGCTTGGATCGCAAGGATGGCATGGATTGGTATTATGAGAGTTTCAAAAAGAAACGTGATTTCCAGGGGGGAGCTGGCGTTAGAAAAGCCTCCGCAACAAAGGAGCTAATAGAGCCAAATGGTGCCACATGTTGGCATAGATGGAGCCACAAGAAAATCATTTTTCTCAGCTTCTTATGGCTATGGAGAAGATTTTGAAGATGTGTAAAGTGTTGTTGTTATATAAGATTGACTATAATTATTGCTTCTATGTATATTTAAATAAAAGAAATTATTTTTTTTTATTATTATTTTCTATTATATATCGTTTTCGAATTCAGCTAGTACTTTGGCGCAAATGGAATCTGAAATATATTGTGAAAATAAACTAATTAAATATTGAACTCGATTGACGAGGAGGGATTGATTATGATATCGGATGGTGATGAATGCATATTATAAATTATTTCGACAGAAAGGAGTTTGGTATGTAGATATTTCATAATGCAAATGGAGAATGGAATGAATATAATCCGCTTACCTCTGCTGCTGAAATCTCACTTGATATACCGATATATCATCTTCCAGTGGGTTTCAACCTGTAAAGTAGAAACAAAAGGGTGTCATCTATTACATGGCATTTAAAATAAAACATTTTAACATGTACATATATATTATTGGCAAACTCAATCAGATGGTGATGCATGTTTTAGAAGATTTCAACATAATTTCTCTGATGTTGGTGAATGTAATTATCATCATTTGAGTTGCCATATGAAGAACATCGTTGACAAAATTTACCAAAAACTAACCTCAAAATGAGCCTCAAATGATTCCATCACAACTTTCTTTGCATTCCTTTGGTGTCATTACAAAAACCTTTTTCTGAAATAGAAACATTCACATATTAATACATTGAAGCGCTAATGCTTATTAAAAAAAAAAAACAATGCATTGATATTTGGTCAGATGGTGATGCATGTTAAATATATTTTTCAACATTATTTTTCTGCTTTGGGTATGTAGTTGTCATCATTAGCTAACTAGATTAGGTGGATTCTAAATAAATGAGAACTTACCACTTTGTTTCCTAATCGGTACGAATACCAAACCACGTGGAGCAATGCCACAAAACTTCCTCGAAGTGTCGCATCTTTACATTTTCAATTCAACAATTTCTACAATGCTGTTGCCATAACTGGCATTGCGAAAAACTCAAGTAATCATCTTGATCAACTTTTTGATTTAGAAATAATACTTATTTCCGAAAAATTGGCCGACTGCATTGACAAACGTGTGAACCCAAAGACCGCAAGATTAAAAAAGGAGGGAAAGTAACGTTGCCAGACATTGGGTTAGTGGTGAGCTGTTTTACTTGATGGTAAAACAGGGCAATCAACGTTGCCAGACAGTGGGGTTAGTGTTTACAGTTTACGGATTAGAAATGGCAGCACTGTTAAATAAATAAATCAATATGAAATTTCAATAAAGTTAATAATTGATTTTTTAGATTAATTTAAATGCATTAATTTAAATTACTTTAAGACGAACTTGTTGATGTCTATCCCAATATTCGGTAGTGTATATCGATTTTTGCGAACTTCTTTTAAGTGTCTGGCAGCACTGCTAAAATTTAGTGGCAGCACCGCTCACGACCAAATTGGCGCAATTCCTAAACAAAATACAAGCAAATAGCAAAGGAAACTGCAACAGTTGAGATAGAGATAAGCTGTCGTAGCTATAGATCTTCCCAGTCCCTATCCCGACCAACCATTAAGCATTAAATCTAGGCACTTATCGAGGTCAGGCATTTGCAAAGTGTAAGCGGTAATGTCATTTAGTGGGGTGTTTTGGGCGGGGTGACGCAGGAATGTTTATACAATCGTGATTTTTTTTGTTTCCTCAAACACAACAGTTGCCATGAACACGCCGTTACAGACCCGCATGGCACTGGCCGAGATTCCCGATCGCTTGGAGGCCTTACGGATGGCCAACACTCCAACAAATGCCAATCGTCGTACTCCTGATGAGCCTACACCGGCAGCCATAGTGAACACACCAAACGCCAATGGCGGCGGTGGACTACCCTTAGGTGTGGGTGGTGATTTTAATTTCTCGCCTTTGCCCTCACCGGATGAGCTTGTTATAAGGCAGCGTGGTCGTCGTCGCTTTACCACAACTTTCTCACCGGATAAGGTCAATGGTGGTGGAACAAGTGGAGCCGGTGTAGGCGGAGCCTCTGCTTTACGTAGTCCTTTTCAGCGCACTCCAACCAAAAATCTTCAACTCACCAGTGGTATGATTTTACGGAGTTCACCGCGGAAACGTTTGACCATGGGCAGCACTCCGCCCGAGCCGGTGCCAATGGAGACATATTCACCCATCAAAATTGCCACCAGCAGCAGTACCAAACAACAACTTTGGCCTGGAACACCCATAGTAAAGAAATTAAAAATGGATGATCGCCCCGTTGCCCAGACAAATAGTGGTATATTCTTACCCACCCTATTGCAGGGGCTATCACAACAACAATTGATCAATTTAATTTTGAGTAATATTGTTACCAGCAGCGATGAGGACGAAATACGAAGAAAATTACCCATGCCGGATATTAGGTAAGTGTGTGAGCTCTATATTCTCGATATATAATTACTCTTCTTACATATACCCTTATCTATTTGTTAGTGTCATGGAACAGGAATTGCACTATGCCAAGCGACTTATCTTTAAATCCCTACCCACCTCGCGCCTATGTAAGAAAACCGATGCTGCTGCCTATTCCAAGGCTTCAATGCATCTAAATGAATTTAAACGTCTCCTTCAAACGCAGGCTAAGCGTTTGCATGACTCCACACACTGGGATGCTTTGGTCGATTATGTCAGCATGGCTTGGCAATGTGTGGCCAGTACACCAAATTGGGAGAGTCATGCTCATAATGCTATTAGACGACAGTGTTTCAAATTGTTGGCATGCTCATGTTATGCGGCCATTAAGCATGGCGGGCTCCGGCTGGGTCAAACACGCTTAGAGACTCTCGAACGTAATCTAAGGGAATGGTCAAAGGATTATGAAGATATTTTATCCTGCGTAAATGCCTTGCAGCGTACCCTTAACAATCGAACTAGTTTATGAGCCACGTAGCTGATAGTTAAGGAGGAGATAATAGACTTGCTGAACTCAAGGTTTAGTGGAACGAATTTTTTTTTATAAGAACATACGAAACTTTAAATGAAAATCACTCTTAAAAAAAAACAGAGGAAGAGAAAAAAACAAAGAAGAAAAAGTGCATACCAGGTTTGTTGTCCAATTTGTTGTCGTTTTGTTAAGAGCCTAAGGATGTAAGTTTTTAGTGTTACAAAACAGATAAAGAAACAGAAAATTGTATTTATTAACACTTAAATATATATATATATAAATCATATTTGTATAATGCTTAGCAAGTTGCATTTATTGGATCGGTCTTTGGACAGCTTTGAACTAAGTACACTTAATTTAGTACAAAAAAATGGCGTTTTCTTTCTTTTCTTTTTTTTTTTTCTAAAACACTATGACTATGACTGGTGACTGTGATCCATTCAATCAGGCGTAGGATCAGGTTTATTTTTAATGCAAAATTTTCCTTCAACTTCGCCAACTTGTCCAATGGGCTAATAGAACCCAGCAGGAAATTAAAATAGTTAATAATTTTGTTGGGCGACAGCACCAAGAACTACCAGAAATATGACGCCCTGTAAACAAATGAATATTCAAATTTATAAATTAGTTTAATAAATGTCTTAATTACGTTATGTAAAAACATGTAAAAACTAATTATAAGCGATATTATTTCATAAACTAAAAAAAAAAAAAAACACTTTATTCAATTGATCTTTCCTTTACGACATGTCCCAAAATCATCAATAGAAAGTCTTTGTGCAAAATGCCAATCAAACGGATGTGACATTTATTTATTGGCCCTCTGAAGGCGGAAATATACACTCTATAAAAAATTTATGGGATTGATTCTATAGAAGTTGACTATATTTGTTTGTTCAAGTTTATAGAAATAATCTTTAGGCCCTTTTTTTAAATTTTAAAATTTGAAACGATTGAATCGATTAAGATATTTTATTGAATTGGAAGAATGAGTCAATATTCATGGGCTATACTAAAAATTGTATTTCTTTTCTTTAATTAGGTATACACACACACACACACACAGACTTATGTATGTATATTTACTCATGAGCTAATTAATGATCAGCTGTAAATTTTGATTCTTCAAAATCAATTTATTTTTCAGCTTCACTCATATTTCTTTATGTATATTTGTTTATGAGCAAGTGTTTTGTTCTTATACTGTTTACAACTTGAAATACTTAGAAACACACTGTACTTGAATTTATAGTTTCCAAAAAAAATATATATATATATATATATAGTATATATAAAGTGAAAACAGATTTGCCATTGCTGTTGCTTTTTTATGATTTAAAGGTCTTTCGACGCCAATGGAATAAAAAAAGGAAAGAAGGAAAAAAAAAAAAGAAGAAAAAGATCATCATACGAGTGAGCCATTTCAATTAGCATTATAAACTAAATATAATTATCATGATTTGAATTTGTTTTCTTTTGATTTGTTTATTTATCGGCGCCTTCGCTGTGTGGAAATTCTATTTACAATATTAAATTAGCAACGCATTGTTAATACCCAAACATGCGGAGAGAGATACATGTTGGATACTTTATATATACAAAAATTTATAATATATTGTATATATACATATATATCTATTGGCTATAGTACTTACATTCTTTGGCCAAGGCAGCCGCACAACAACATTCTTTCACCTCTTCAAAATGGAAGCAGGAACCTACCGAAGATTTGTAGACCTTCTCACCGGCATAACAAATGTGTGGAACATAGGGCAAACCCTCTGTAAGATAGAAAAAAAAACACATTATACATATATGTATATGTAATTATTGGAAAATTATAAATATGTATACATATATGATCGAAAGTTAAGGCCAAATGATAAGACTTTAATCTTTAAATATTTAGTTCAACAAATGTTTCTAAAACCTCAGTTGTTCATGTCAATCAGAATAGAAATTTTGTATTTGAAATTGAGGGTCTTGTCCACCATTTTTGGTTAATATTTATTTAGTTAAAATCTATAAACAATTTTTGGTAATAAAAATATTTCTTTTCATTTACGAACAAAAATAATTAAAATATGAAATTTATGTCTATTGCATTATTTAAGTTGAAACGGAAAACAATAAAATGGAATATGTTTATACTGTATATCGACATACTATATATATATATATATATATTTGTGTATATATATTGTGTTTTTTGTTTTCGGTCCTAATTAAAATCGAACCATATGGAGGTTGTATGTATGTATGTATCTAGATATTAGCCCAATGTTGTTTATATTAAAGTCAACGTGTCTAAAAATTATAGACATAATTTTTGATACAATTTGTATACCGTATATACAAACAGTGGGTATATTAAGATTGTTCAAATCTATATATATATATGTAGATGCATATTCCACATTCCAAAAAAGGTTAACCCAACAAATTGAATCTTAGTGGGAAGAGAGAACATAACAGAGGCAAAGGATATTGTATAATATATGTACATCAAATTGGTAAAGGGTATTTTCAAGTCTATACTCGTATCTAATGTACGCAATTTTAGATTTTTGTTAGTATTGTTGTTGTTGCTATTGTTATTACTGCGTGTCGCAAATATTTATCCAATTAAATAATTATTGCCTCTTTTTTTTTTTGTTGTTCATTCGTGTTTGAGTTGCTCCATGTATATTGTATTGTCTAATGCAAATCGACATTTAAAATTGTTATTAATCTTTTAAGACAGAGCAAGGACTTGCAATTTAGACAGAAGAGAGAGAGAGAGAGAGAAAGAGAGGGAAATGATCTAATAATAAATCAATTGTGATTGACGCTGCCAAATGATTCATAGTTCAATTTATAAACACAACAAATTATATTTAAATTATCTATGCAAATTATCGACTGAGGTAGTTTAATTTTTTTAAATTTAATAGCGTAAAATTATGGAAATATTCTTTTTTTTTTTTTTTTTTTTTTTTGATTTGGCGCTATTAACACGACACCAACCATAACCGGGAGCCAATTGCCACCCAGTGACCAGTATGAAAAATTTCTTTGTGGTCGGCATTTATAATTCATTCATAGACAGGTGTTTCCAAATTGATATGCCTAGCACGTCCTTCATATCGACTATCGACTATCTGTACTATTGAATCAGCAGAGAAATATTTTCTATATACAATTCACTTGTAAGCAAAGAACAATAATAGATGTCTGTTGTTAAATGGAACCCATGTAGATTATATAGAATACATAGAAACCCTTACTTAGTAACTTGTCCACATTACTCTAGTAATCAGTTATTGGTAA
This sequence comes from Drosophila austrosaltans, assembly GCA_035045865.1. NCBI lineage: Eukaryota > Metazoa > Arthropoda > Insecta > Diptera > Drosophilidae > Drosophila > Drosophila austrosaltans. The sequence goes on from JAWNOQ010000207.1 coordinate 13,222,625, forward strand.
ACTTATTGATAAAGAAAAAATAAGGCAAGTTAGCCTTTAAAAATAAAAAATTGTAATGAATTAAATGTTTATACAAATACAAATTAAACGGAAATACATATATCCAACTCTGTATCGGACAGACTTCTCTGGATATACAATTGATATACCCTACTTTTCTTTTTTTATATGTATTTCTTTTAACAAAGGCAAAAAAAAAAAAAAATAAATATAAATGAATAAATACAACATCAATATTATTGTTTATTTTGTTGTCAAGCGATAAGGTAAAATTCGAAGAAAGGTTTATTGGATTTATATATGTACATACGTACAAACATATATGTATGTAAGTATGTACATACATATGTACGTTTGTATATGCCAATTCGTTAAGGTCAATATAAGTGCAACTTTGGTTAATATCGAAATTTGTTATACCCTAATAAAGTTAATGGGATATCTTTGAATGAAATAGGTTTTTGATAAGAAATCTTATATACTTATAATGATGAAAAATTTCTTGTTTTACAAAATTTATCTAAAAAAAGGTGGAAAATTAAACAAAATTCTTACATTAATTTTGCTTTACGAAATTTATCTAAAAAAAAAGATGGAAAATTAAGCAAAATTTGTGCATTGATTCTGCATTTAAGAGAACAAATTACGTTTAAAGATAATTCAAATGATCCTAGATTTACATAATATAAATACATACATACATATGTACATACATACATATATGTACATACATATATATGCATATACTGTAGAGCATCAAATAGTGCTTTAATAACTTTACTTTACATTTTTTGCCCTACAAACAAATCATAAATTTATGTTTATTAATGTATGAAGAGAGAGAAAGAGAGAGAGAGGGGGAGGGGGGTCGTTTATAACCCACATTATAAGTCATTATCAAACATAGATAACTATATACATATATGTAAGTATGTATTGGCTATTTAGATAAAGTTCTTGGAATTTTGTTTCTGTGTCAATTTAAAATGCAGGGGATTCCCCCATAATTGAAACCTTAAACACAGAAAAAATAAACAAAAGGTGAAACCCACCTCCTCTTCCACCTCCACCTCCACCTCCTCCTCCTTTCTGCACAATCAAGTCAATAACAAATTAAATCTAATGAGTGCACTTTTAACAACAATTTGAAAAGGCATTTGGCGAATGCATTTTGGAAAACAAATGGAAAAACTCTGAATGCCTTGAAGAAAACCATTCAAGTGTATAGAGACAAAAAACAAAAAGAAACACACACAGCAACAACAACAACAACAGCAGCAGCAAGGAAAGGAAAAACAGTATATAAAAATTCCAAGCGGCGATGCCATACCCACAAAATGCAGCCAAATGACAAGTAAAGAGAACAAAATTTATAAACTGACGCTTGGACATTAGAAGCATAGTAGATGAGAACCAACTACAGTGAATTGTTGTTATGAAGGAAAAATAAACTTGCAGTTTCCTAATATACAAATGTATGTATGTATGTACATACAACAGTTGTATAGATAACCATAAAAACAGCTGATAATTTGATTTGCATTCCATTACAATTTTATTAACTTAGGTAAATTGGAAAACGGAGTAGAAAGAACTTTTTGATTATCTTTGTATGTATTATTATTCTAATAGTTAAACAAAACTGAAAGCCTTGACCTGCTTGGACTTATCAAACAATAGATCAATGCCAAAGATGTTAATCTATTCCCTAAAAAAAGATCATTAGTAGAGCTTCTCTTACTTGGCATGACTCTTTTAATGGAGTCTTCACTGTCTTCTAATGCAAAATAGTGCAATGAAGCGTGCCCGGGAATAAACTGTGCGGTTTAATCAGGGCTTTAACAACTTCCGTCCCTCACCGCCATTGCAGCAGCACACACCACGTGCTATACAACTATCTATGTATGTATGTATATTTGTATATTTGTATGTATGTATCTATGTATGTGCATAACAATGACAAAGAATCATCTCATCTCACTCGCCCGCCCAACCACCTTTTGAGATATTTTTGTGGTTCTTGTTGCGTCAGAACTCTGAGACGACTTATGGCTAGCGTGTGAGCGGCTTGCTAAAAAAACACTAAACAAAAATTAAGTTGCATATTTTTTTTGTTTCTTGTTTTTTCTTTTTTGAGTTTTCAGTGGGTTAGTGGCACCCGCCCAAGCAACCAATTTTGTTGTTTACTGTGAGAAAGAAAACAAAAAAAGAAAAATAGTAATAATTTGCAAAGTTTGTCTACTAAAGATTTGTTTGTTTGTCTTATGGGATGGGGGGGGGGAGGTAAAAGTAGGCTGGCCATGTGCTATGAGTCTTGTGGCAAATCCATAAATATCAAAAGATTTTCCTTCTTTTTTTTTTTTTTGTTTATGTATGTAAATACTAACCCTCTCTATGCTGTAGCTCGCACCAGCAATGATCATTGATGAACTGCAAAAATGTAATTGAAATAATTTGCTTAAACAAAATAGATTATATTAATTTATATAGAGTGTTTTTGTACCTTTGATCCCAGACAATATTTGAGTACAACAGGTGTACATTTCATGGAATTGCAGGCATTTTTTAGACCATGTGCTATTAGATATATGAAGGGAAAATGTGAGGCAATCCTTTAGCTAGGATAATCATCATTCATTAGCTTACTCTCATTGAATTTTCTTAGAGCCAAAATGGCCTCCTGTCTCGATACTTGATGATCGAATGTAAACTCCTCATAATTGTCACTAGTGATTGGTTCCTTTGCCTGCAAATCGTCCTTATCACACAATATACAGGATGTCTGTGGTGCAGCCAATGTAATGGTCATTAAGTTCAATATTAATAGCAGCAGAAGATATGGGAATGTTATGCTCTCTGAATGATTAGGCTGATGTTGACTCTTCTTCAGGTGTTTTCCACATTGACTTAATTTCTTATTAGAATCCTTTTCAAGATATTCCAATTCCATATCCAGCTGCATTTTATATATAATTTCAAGCGGCTTTTAGTTTGTTGTTCTTGTTGTTTTTTTTTTTTTTTTGTTCTTTGCACGATTATCACATTAATTAGTATTAGTTCTGTTTTGTGCGTTTTTGTAGTATGTAGTAGCTATTTTTTTTTTTTTTTTTTTTACTTTGTGTCATCTGATACGAATCTGTAAGAGGAGGGGGGGAAAAATGCGGTCGTGTTTGGCATATTGAAATTCCACATATACAATATATATGTATATATGTATATACATACATATATATATGTTTTTCTACATACAAATCTCTGGAATAGTTTTCCAGATGAATTACTTTAGTTTCAAGCACTTTACAGCTGAATTGTTTAGCTATTTTTATATAGTATTTAAACTGAAATTTGTTTGCTTTATTTTTATATCAATAGCAAATTGAGACTGAGCTTTTAGTAAAAAAAAAAATATTTTAAAGTGAGTTTTATATTTATTAAGTTATCGATATAACCCTTTAAAATCTTCAAAAGTTATGCCGAATTTGATTTACAGATCGTTTAAATAATAAAAAAAAATATATATGTACATATATATATGTACATATATATAAATATTATATTATTAGTTTTTGTTCTTTTTGATTTATTCTTTAATATTTGAAACTTCTGTTCACTTGTTTTTTTTTTACTTCACTTTTCACTTTTGCAACTTTTTATATCATAAAAATAAGTTTAAATTTTAATGAAAGAATGTTTTTTTCTTTTTTTTAAGTTATTAATTGATTTTTTGTTTGCTGTCACTTCTTCATATTTCAAACAAATTTTTCTTCATTTTATTTTGTTTTCACTTTCTTACTGATAAATTACTAAAGAATTTCGGTTATTTTTTGTAAATAATTTATTGGCCAGCTCAATTCAAAGCAGAACATAAATTAACTAAAATGTTACAACAACAAAAAAAAAAGAAAATTTTTAGAAAAAGGGGGGAGAAATTTTAAGAAAAAAAAAAGAAGAAAATTATCATCGTACCACGAACAAAGATTACAACAGATCTGTCGCGTTTGCCGAACGGCACAATATTGGAAAAACTACGTCCGTTTCCCTAGCTATGCAAATTCACTCTGACGATTCGTTTTGAGTGTGTTCGGGGTTGCCTTTTGCTTCGGTTCACTCTCACTCTCTCTCTCTCTCTCTCTCATCAACTTCGCGCCGCTGACTCTCTATCGTTGCATATAGAAGGCTGTCCCATACGTTACATTGATTATAGATTGAGGCAGGTAGGGTTAAGGGGGGAATATTAAGAGGGCTTCTTATCAGTAGTATCTTAATCATCATGTAACAAAAAATTGTTTTGAATTCAATTCAAATGTGGAGCGAAATCAAAGATTTATTTGATTTAGTTCATTTTTAAGCTTGGCTTACTGCATTATCAACTATATCAATGGTAACAAATTTGTTGATACTTATGTATTGAAATGTAATAAATACTTCAAAATTGTTAATAAATTTTGTTTGGGAATATCTAAAATGCATTATAAACCATTAGACAAAAGAACAGATTACAGTTAAATTATGGTTTAATACAAAATGACTCAGTGTATTAGCTGAAGAAAAAACTATTTCGTTTTTATTAGGTAAACTTTTTGATACAATTGAACTTCTCCAACTTAAACTTCTCTGACACAAAAACTAGAAAGATGGGCTAACTTCGGCCGTGCCGAAGTTCGTATACCCTTGCAAACTGTTATTTAACAATAACGTATTTATAATGTCACAAAATCATTATAAAGCATTTAAAACAAGTCAAAACTACATTAAATGTTCGTGGCTTGAAACAAAAAAGTAATTCAAGAAAAAATTGTTCCTATGGGAGCTATAGCATATAGATGACCGATTTGGCTAAAACTTAGCACAGACATTTCTATATATACTAAACTTACAAATACCAAATTTTGTGACAATCGCTTTCGAAACACCCCAGTTATTGCGTTAAAACTATATTATTGACCGATCCTTTCTATGGGAGCTATGGGTCATCCGATCTGGATGATTCCGAGATATACATAGGTACATACATACAATGCATGCAGCAAAAATGTGCAAAATTTCAGCTCTGAAGCTTTAAGGGTCTCGGAGGAGAAGCTGTTGATCCAGACACAAACGGACAGGGCTATATCAACTCAGCTCATCGTCCTGATCAAGAATATATACTTTATATAGTCGGAGATGCTTCCTTCTATGCGTTGCAAACTTCTGATCAAAATTAATATACCCTTACAAGGGTATAATAAACGGTAGTAGAGAGAAATCTCCTTAGAAATTAGGAAAATATTTAAAATTAGTATAAATAGTAATAAAACCATCAATATTATAAGTGATTATAAGAAAGAAAGAGAGCTAGCTACCAAGAGAGAGAGGGAGAGGGACAGAGCTTTTAACACAATTGTAATTTAGGTTTAATAAATGATCTACAATCTATGATTTGTTTAGATTAAAGAGTTAACAATAAATGAAATTTCGAGTTTTATATTGAAATTAGATAAATTGTAGTATAACTATAAACATTTTGCTCAATTAACACTCACACACACACACACATAATCAAGGATAATTGATTAGCGCCACCTATCAACACACACAGAAAACACACATTACACACACACACACACAAATTGTTCATGGGATGCTCCATTAATAATATATCACCAAATAAGCTTTAGTAATTTGTTGAAAATCAAGCAGAAAGAACCAACAAAGAAAGATAACAACAACAACAGCAATATCATCAGAATCAACATCGGGCATACCTTATAGCATACCGAACTAGCAATATCTGACACACATTGAAATATTTTTATAATTTATGCCTACATAATGATCATACTCATTCCCACAAAATTCGTATCCCTTTAAATAGATATATGTTCTACCTCAACATAGATAGATATACATATATATGTATATGTATATATATACAATGAAAATCTTCTCTGGGCTTCATAATTTTGTCGGTTTAAAAATAAACGTCAACAACAACAATGTGCAGAGACTGAATAAGAAGTTGGTCGGAGCAATCTATTGTTTATTTGTATGACTGCAACCTGCTGCCCGTGGATATAGAACCAACCCCCCCTCCAACCACTTCTCCTCCCCGTACCTCCTTCAACGGACGCTGGATCATTAAATTTTTGACAGGCGTCTCATGTTTTGAAATGCAAACGTTTTATGGACTTTACTTTCTTGGCTATTAAAATGGTTTTCATTTCTTTCGTTTTGTTTCTTCTGTGTGTGTGTGTGTGTGTGTGTGTGTGAGCTTATTGTATTTTCTTTTGTGGTTCAGTGGTAAAACTATAAAAATGCGAATGTTCTAAATAATAACAAAAATTTATCCAACTAAATGACTTAATCCATAAGGACTTTAATTGAGATGCAAAGACAGCGACAGAGACACACAGAGGGAGAGAGAGAGAGAGAGAGAGAAGCGTGTCAAGGTAACAGCTTATCATGTAAATGGTTCCCAAAGAGCAAATTTCCATTAGTATGCACTAAGGGAGCGTCTAAATGGAAAGCAAAGATGATTTTCTGACACGCAAACTCAATTACTATATATGAATATTAAAAAAATGTTTTCAAAAACTATTTGGTAATATTAAGTAAATTAAAGTTAAATATTTGTAGGTCATGCAATATATTCTTTTATGTATATTTTTACATTTTTTTTTTGTTCATTATTTGCTTGCAGTAATAAATACAAACTATATACTTATATTCATGAACAGCATAAATGGACTTATTGATTTAGCTTTGACCATATTGAAAAATAAATATTTGGCATGCCAGTACTATAATATCAGAGAAATAGCCAGAATTTAAGAGAATCTAAAGTCAAGGAGTCAAATAGTCCATTGACCTATGCTCCACATAAAGTCATTAAGGTGATTGCAATACCGATTTACCGTTAATAAGCAGTTCTAGTTAATAATTAAGTCACAAGTGACTAATATTTCAATGTAAATATGTTTTAGATATCAACTCCACTTTAGATATAGAGTATCTCTATATCGTTATTTCTATTGCTCTGTTTTCCATTTCCATTTGTTTAGACATTTTTCACCCCTTGATCTTTTGTATGGAAAACACGTTCTGGCCAGTGAATCTAAAACTGTATGAACTATAAAACTGTTTGTTGAACAAGCACTGAGAGAGAGAGAGAGATATTAATATGTTTTTAGTTTTCAGTTTTTAGCTTTTATGCCATTGGCAAGGCAATTTTGTTTTTGTTTTAATCACTTTAAATTTATGATCATTTTCACACTGACCAATCAATCAACAGAATTGCAAAAACAAAACAAAAAAAAAAATAAATAATATCCAACATAAAATAAAAGGAGAAAAAGAGATGGAGATGAAGAGGGAGGGATGGGGGGTTTTGGACTATTTTTAATACTTTTAACTAGAGAATGCTTTTTAAGACCATTCAATTTTTTTTTCGGAATTTATGTTGTAAGTTTTAAAAGTGTTGTTGTTGTTTCTTGTTATTGTTGTTGTTGTTTAGTTTGACCTTTTTTTTACATAAAGATTTTAATCGCTTTGCTTGGAAACGCAAATTTGTCACAGCATAAATTTTCACAATAATAATAACAAAAAGAAAAATTAACTAAAGGGGCAGAAATAGGGAGGGAGACCGAAAGAGTGATGAGATGAGATGGCGACAAATGATTTTTAGTTTTTAGCGACAGTTCAAGTACGTTTGGTTTTTGCTTTTTAGTATTTAGTTTTTGGTTGTTCTTAAATTAAATAAACAATTTTTAAATTTATTATACAGTGGTTTGGTTTTGCTTTTAATATCGGAAGCGCAATAAACGAGACTGAATAGAACTTGCGGCAGCTATGGCAACAACAAGCCCAAATATCCTTTGTCTGGTCATATCCTGGCAAACCGTTCATGCGAGGCGGCACAACCACCCTTAAGTTACAGAGCAGCAGCAAGCTAACAGAAATCTAAAGCGAGAGTTAACAGGAGAGTTTTTTATGCTGGCAATGCTGATTCTTGAGCAAGCAAGAGAAAAAGAGAAAGAGAGAACGAGAGATGGAGTAAGGTAATATAATATCCTTCAGCTAAGCAACAGGCTACACACACACCCACGCACAACATTAGAAAACCGTTAAACTCACAGCAACATAACAGTAAGTAAACTTCTTTACGCTGGCAGTGCTATTAGACAAAGGCAAAGTAAATGAACGGTAATTCAATAGCCTTTTGCAAAGCAACAGGCTTCCCACATCCAACACCAAGGAATCCTCTATGGCAGACAAAGTTAATGTTTATTTAGCAAAAGGCAAATCAAGTTATAGACGCAGGTGTTTTAACCATATAGATTTCTGAGAATATATGACAAATATGTATGGAATGGGGTATACTTTGGGGTAGGACCATTTTTATTTTATTTTTCCAGATCATTTGTCTTGTGTCAGGTGTTTGGCAATCATTTTTTCTTTTCTTTTCTTTCAGTCTTCATGGAATCGATTGATGCCCTAAATATGCTCAAAAAAAAAACACACACACACACACACATACGCACACATGGCGTATAAGCAACAAATCATGAACTCAACTAGCTCTAAGCATTAATGATTAGCCTTAGCCAAAGTTCTGCCCCTCCCTCCTCACTTCCTCTTAGTCACTTGACAGCCTGAGAATAGAGGCAATGGAGACAGGCGAATTGGTCTATAGAAGATGATAGTGGGAGGTGGGGATGGGGGGGGGGGGATGGGGGGGGGCCAATAATATGGTCGAGTGGGGCCATTGGCATGAAGCCAATTCAATGCTTGACATTTATTATGATTGACTTATTAGGAAGCAGACAAGGGAAAGTATAAGAAGGAGGAACAAAAAGCACTTGTCGCCATAAGAGCTATTAACAATATGTTTAACTAGTTCAGCAAAGTTTATACAAATTAAAGACAAATATTAACTATAAATGGCCAAATGATAAGAAATTTCAATATCAGCAAACTATAGCAATAATCCTTAACATAATTGAAATAAATGAAAAGACTTTCTTTTGTTTCAATGTATAACTTATACACCTTTTCGAAAGGATCTTCTTTGTATATAAAGCAAGGAATTCCATAAAACAATTGTTATTAATATTGAGATATCATCCCCCACCATTGATCAGTCCAATTAATACAAAGAATAACATAAACAAGGAAAAAAGCAGAAGTCGTGCGCCAGTTAAAAACAAGATTCTCTGTTAACAAATAATTTCACAACAATTCTCCCTCTCCCTCTTTCGCGAGTTCTCATGCAAAACAACTTTTGGCAATGACAATCACCAGAACCATAACAATACATAAAGTATACGATAATACTTAACACTCTATTTATACATTGTCCTCTATTGTGTATGGAGGAGCTTATCGGCAATTAGAACAAACAGCAAACAAAAGAAAGAAAGAAAAAAAAAAGAGTTTTGGGGGCTCGCAACAGAAATCAAGTTCAATGCGATGACAACTTGACAAACTTGACTTGCCTCATGCATATTTCATTTAAACTAAATATATAAAATATTTTGCATAATGAAATCTCTCACATGTTTCTAACGGCAATAACATTGTTGCTTTTCAGTAAGTTAAAAAATGTTTTGTCATTACGGTTTTTATTTTAATTTGGGAACATTTCCGATAAGAATTTATCCAATGTGTGTATGTAATTGTTGTTTTCTAAATTGTGCAATTCATTACGATTGATAAACAAATTAAAAGCAGCAACAAAATTGCATAAATTTATTAACTAACAGCGGCGGCAACTGTTGCCACCTGTTCTCAGGTAAACAAAAACAACATCAACCAGATTCTTAAGATATTCCAATTTTGAGATAAACAAAATACTAGTTTGGCTTATATTTAAATGAGTACAGGATTTTTTTTTTTTTTTCTATTTTCCATTTGATCTGGGCCCTATATAAAGCGGCCGACATAAGTTCTGCTTAGATCTATTTTGCTTAAAGATCGTGTAAGGCAGATCGAACGGATCGAGATTATACTTAAAAAAAAAAATATTGAATCTTTTTTCGCGTGTGAGGTGAAAATTTGCATAAATTGAGTCTGAGTGATAATGGTAAATCTTTTATTATATAATCAAAGACCACACAAAACTTTCCATATTGAATGAATATAAATGCAATTAAACAATTTGAAATACAAAGTGAAAAATTAAAATGTTTCAAAACATTAGAATTACTAAGTATATATAACAATTATGAATTACCTCTAACATATTTCTTTTTTATATACTTCTATATCATTTCAAAATTCTCTTTACAGACCAGCTATACTGACAGAGGAACCAAAGTGAGTTGCCCCTTATGATAGTCCTTTATTGGAATTGTTGAATATTCATTTTCTATATACATTTTTATGATATTCTTTTGCAGCCTGAAGCCGGCAAATTCCTAAGCTTTGATCACTTAACATTCTTTGTTGGTAACGCCAAGCAGGCGGCCAGCTATTATACCACTCGTTTGGGCTTTGAACCGCTTGGCTATCAAGGTTTGGAGACGGGAGAGCGACGCTATGCTAAGCATGCTGTGCGTCAGAATAAGATTGTGTTTGTCTTCGTTTCGGCCTATAATCCGGATGAGCAAGAGCATGGATTGCACTTGATGAAACATGGCGATGGGGTCAAAGATGTGGCCTTTGAGGTAGAGGATTTGAATGCCATTTTTAATCTGGCTGTGGCTCGAGGAGCTGAAGTCGTTCGTGATATATGGGAGGAAAGTGATGCGAATGGTTATGTAAAATTCGCCACCATTAAGACGGTAAGTTAATAAATGATTATGAATTTATTGCAAAATAAAGAAATATGTGTGCTCCAGTACGGTGACACCACTCACACTTTTGTGGAGCGTCATGGCTATGTTGGTGATTTCTTGCCAGGATTTCAGCGTGCTGAAACCGATGTCCTATTGCAACATTTACCATCAACGAAATTGAACTTCATTGATCATGTTGTGGGCAATCAGCCGGATTTGCATATGGAGAGTGTGGCTTCATGGTATGAGCGTATCTTGCAATTCCATCGTTTCTGGTCCGTTGATGATTCCCAAATTCATACGGAATATTCGGCATTGCGTTCCATAGTTATGGCCAACTATGAGGAGACTGTCAAAATGCCAATCAATGAACCGGCTAATGGCAAAAAGAAGTCCCAAATTCAAGAATACGTTGAATACTATGGAGGTGCCGGAGTCCAGCATATTGCCTTGAATACGGATGATATTATTCAGGCTGTGAGCAATTTGAAGGCTCGTGGTACGGAATTTCTAACAATTCCTTCGTCTTACTATGAAATTCTTCGGGAACAACTTTCACATAGCCGTACCAAAATCAAAGAGGACATGGAAATTCTTCAGAAATTAAACATTTTAATTGACTTCGATGAGAATGGGTATCTACTGCAGATCTTTACAAAGAACTGCCAGGATAGGCCCACTCTCTTCCTGGAAGTTATTCAGCGTTACAATCATAACGTAAGTTTAACTAAATATAAATTATTGCTATTAAATCTTAAATTGAATTTGACCCTTTTATTTAATTTTTTTTTTTTTATTTTTTGCAGGGCTTTGGTGCCGGCAACTTCAAGTCCTTGTTCACGGCCATTGAAATTGAACAGGCCAAACGTGGAAATTTGTAAATGTATTGTAAAATTTGAATGAATAAAGTGAAAAGTTGCAATCTCATTTTTTTGCACTTGGCTGACCTTGCTGTTGGTTCTTTTTAAATCGTGTATCAATCAAAACCTCGTTTCGAGGATCGTCAGCAGCCAAAGTTTCCATTAGTGGATTCCAAAAGCCAGGCGGAGTTAAGGGAGCGTTATTCTTATGACGACATCTCTTTAAATAATCTTGTATCTTCTTTTCATTTAGGTTGGAACCCATGAAACTGATAAGCTAGAATCGAAATGAAAGGAAATGAAATATATATAGAAAATTAAAACCAGTTGCCAAATGTAATATTTGAGCAACATGTTATACAAATTCCTGATCAGCACTAACAGTGAAGCCGATATATAGCTGATTGTGTACATTTGTCTTTTTGAAAAAGGATGTGCTTACTAACCCTTTCACATTGATCGCATTCAATATTATATTTCTCTTTTAGTGACAATTCTTTTTCCTCCTTAATCAAAAGTGGACGAGGAAAAGATTCCTCTGCCATTTGAGTAGATGTATTGGGTTTCTCCTCTTCGTCTTTGGGAGCATCCAATAGATATTTCTCTATTTCATCATCGAGTTTGGTAGATTCATTCCCTACATTTGAGTCATTCTGTGTTTGTTTCTCCTCTTTAATTCGTGGGCAAGGTGGGTCAGTACTTGAAATTTTCTGTTTTTGCTTCTCAATCATACGTTTCTCATAGTTTTCTAAAGCTTTCGATTGATCTTCTTTAATAACCTCGGCCATAAGATCCATAGTGCCCAAATTACTTAAGTCATCAGAGCTGTCATCTAGAAAGACAATGTCCTGGCTTGCTGGAGTCATCAGTATTAAACTATCTGAGGTAGTATTAGAAGACTTGATAACAGGTAACGTTGCAGGAGGTGGTAAGAAGGTTTCCTCAGGAAGTTTAATCATCTCCTCATCATTATCCAACTCTATATCAAAATTTGGACTTTGTCCCGTCCTTTTAATTAGGCTATTGACATTGCTTTCGCTGGAATTGTTGGCGCTGTTGCTGCTGTTGGAAGCGAAGTCGTTGTCTTTGGTGTTTCTGTAAGCTTTGAGGATTATTTTAACATTTCACGAAAATATTTAACCACTTACTTTTGAAGTAGAGAGCGGGTTTGCGATTGTTTGGCCTGTTTCAGAGAGGTAAATAAATTCGGACTATCTTCTATGGAATCCTGCTGAGGTTGCTTATCCGTTTTAAATTCTAGTCGTGTTTGCTTTAGCTTTGAGCCACGCCTTGTTAAGGACAACTTGTTTATAGATTGATTTTGTGGCGTTTTTCCCATCCAACCAACCATTGGTTGCACATTTTCCACATTTTTTACATCCCATTTGCGGCAAAGTTTTCGTGGTGTGCGCTTAGTGGCACTTTCAGTCTCTGCAATAGTTTCATCCTCTTCTCCAACTTGCTCATCTTCGGATGGGTAAAGTTCTAAGGTATTTATCGCTATATTCATGTTTAAAGTATTTTGACTCTGGGGCATTGGTGAAATTTCTTCAGTCTTCTTAGTTAAGGACAATTTCCTTTTCTTGTCGATATGAAAATTGTGATTATTCTTTGAGTCAATTAGTTTTTGTTTGAGCTCCAAGGCTTTGTGAAGCTTTTCATTCCGCATTTGCAAGCTGCTTATTGTTTTCTCATAATCAGAAGATGTTTTTTGCAAAGCTTATCAAAACAAAACAAGAGGATTAGTTATCCAAAGTAAATTCAAGTGTAAAAGAAAAACTCACTCAAAACATGAGCCTTAATAGACTCAAATGCGGTCAAGAGGCATTCGGTGGCATCCCCATGGTCAAAGCACAGACGACAAGTCATTTTGTTTAATACAAATAATAGAATTAAACTAAAACTACGAGCTAAATTTTATCTTGTTTTCCACTTTTTTTGATTCCGCTCCAGTGTTAGTAAGTCCCAACATAAGAAAAGTAACGAGTGAAGGCAGCTGACGTCAGTGTTGGAAAAGTTAATTTGTGAAGCTTGACACTTCAGCGGTCTGAAAAGAAAAACTAGTTTTAAGTGAAAAATCCAATTGTAATTGATTGCCCAGCCTTAACTACGGCTTCAAATTGGGAATCAGCTAGCGCACAGGAGGTGAACGAACGCACACCGCTCATGGATGCCCATGTCAATCTCCCCACTTCTTCCTCCTCGGTTTCTGTTGGGTCACCATCGGGAGTGGGCGTGGGAAGTAGCGGCGAGCGTTTGGAGCGCCCTCCAAAGCGGCAAAACTATGGTTCCTCTTCTAGTAATCAAGAGGAACAACAGGATCTCCCAGATGCAGTAGGCCAAAGAGTTAAAGTATTTAAAAATATTCTAATAGCAAAATGGTTTATTTTCATAGGCAATTTTGGCAGTGCCCAATATCGTCATCAGAAACAGATTAAGCGGTGGAGGTGGTGACGGTTCTGGAAATCCTAACCAGAATGAAATTGAAGAAGAACAGGGCTTAAAATACGGTGCCCAACATGTTATCAAACTATTTGTGCCTGTTTCATTGTGCATGTTGGTAGTGGTGGCCACCATTAATTCGATTAGTTTTTATTCTAGCACAGACGTTTATCTGTAAGTGAAAGTTATATTCCAAAAACATATTATTTTATCTAATTACGGTTTAATTTTGTAGTCTTTATACGCCATTCCACGAGTTGTCCCCTGAACCAAGTGTGAAATTCTGGAATGCCTTGGCCAACTCGCTTATTCTAATGAGTGTTGTTGTAGTGATGACCATTCTATTAATTGTCCTATACAAAAAACGTTGCTATAGGGTCATACATGGTTGGCTTATACTTTCCTCCTTCATGCTTTTGTTCATTTTTACATATTTGTATTTGGAGTAAGTAAATTTGGACTATACGAATTTCAAGGCTCATTCCATAAATTATTCCATTGGTGTTTTGTAGGGAACTGCTGCGAGCCTATAACATTCCCATGGATTATCCCACGGCCTTGCTAATAATGTGGAACTTTGGTGTAGCTGGAATGATGGCTATCCATTGGCAGGGCCCGTTGCGTCTGCAGCAGGGCTATCTGATCTTTGTGGCTGCTCTGATGGCGTTGGTGTTCATCAAATATTTGCCAGAATGGACTGCTTGGGCCGTTTTGGCCGCCATTTCCATATGGGGTATGTTTAATATGCTAAATATCTCCGAAATATGTTTCCAATAAAAATTTTTCTTTGAAGATCTCATTGCGGTGCTCTCACCAAGAGGGCCGCTTCGCATATTAGTGGAAACTGCTCAGGAGCGTAATGAGCAAATCTTTCCGGCTTTAATCTATTCATGTAAGTCCAACTACACAATTATATACTAATAAGTTAATTAACTAGAGTTCTTTTCATTTTCTTGTATGAGCAGCCACTGTCATCTATACCTACATGGGTACCCATTATACACCACAGCAACAGCAGCAGCAGCAGTCAACTTCATCACCATCTTCAAGCAATTCAACTACCACAACAAGAGTCACACAAAATTCGTTGACTTCACCAGACACTGGAGCTGTAGCTCGTGGTAGCAGCAGCAGCTCAACTTCAGGTAATCCTCCTCCTCCTCCACCTCAACAGCAGCAACAACAACATCAGCATCAACAGCAACAGGCATTATTAACCGATGATAATCAAGCATTGGCAACTGAAGGTATGCCACTTGTGACTTTTAAAACCAATATGCGCGGAAACGGTACATATGCATTAATTATACTATTTATTTATTATTATTTCCTGATTCATCAACTCTTGTTTTCAATTCTTGTATTTCGACTTTTTCTTTTGTAAAAATTGCTCTTGTACCCTTGTAGAGGAAACTCCGCCACCTGTAAAGTATACAATATAGATGTAGCCATGTCCGACTAGCTAATCAATTAGAACTAATGGAACCCTTTAATTAGATTATCTGTTTGCGATTTTATATACTGTGTAGGCAGATACCAAATTGTTAAATAAGAGAGTTAATTAGTTGCATCTTGCTTTTGATCAGAGCTGAAACCTTGTTGGAATCTTCACATATTGTCTGGTAATATTGCATCTATTATATTTTAAATGTTCTGCATTTCTTAAATTGAATTGTGGTTGGTTTACTTATAGATTTAACAACAATTTAGATTGCTTCAAGGGTATCAAGTTCGGTGTACCGAATTTTGCTTTCATGTTTTGTTGCTTTTTTCAAGAATTTCTTTCCATACTTTCTTCTGTTTGTTTTCTCGTGCTCCTTTGGCATATGGTGCTCGTAAATCTTCTTGTATCTTAATATTTTTCGTAGTATCTCTTACTTATACAAATTAAACTTATTTTTTATGCAGCTGAAGCAGCTGGATTTACCCAGGAATGGTCGGCCAATCTTAGCGAGCGTGTAGCTCGTCGTCAAATTGAAGTACAGAGCACACAGAGCGGCAGTGGTCAGCGCTCCCATGAATATCGAACAGTGACAGCGCCTGACAACAGATTGTCAGCAGCGGAGGGGCAGGAGGAGCGTAAGTTTAAACAAATGCCTCTGTTGATGACACACTTTCAGTTATTATCTTTTTCTTTTCATGTAGGTGGCATCAAACTGGGCCTTGGTGATTTCATTTTCTATTCGGTGCTGGTAGGAAAAGCTTCCAGCTATGGGGATTGGACCACAACCATTGCCTGCTTTGTGGCTATATTGATTGGCCTGTGTCTGACTTTGCTACTCTTAGCCATTTGGCGAAAGGCTTTGCCAGCCTTACCTATTTCGATAACATTCGGCTTAATATTTTGCTTTGCCACTAGCGTGGTGGTCAAACCCTTCATGGAGAACTTGTCGGCCAAACAGGTGTTCATTTAAAGGACAATGAAAACAATGTATTTAATCATAATTAAATTAACATAATTAACAATCAGATTTTGCGTTTAATAATTGTTTTATCTACCAGATTGATAAGCCAGCCAGGTTCTAGACCCAAAAACACCTGTCTTGGATCTTTTGCTTCTGTTAACATCTGATAATTGGGATCATCTTCTATTTTGGGCAATTCGTAGCCATATTTTTGGGCTAAAACCAATCGCTCTTTACTGATTTCTTCGGGATTAGCCAAATACCCACGGTTCTTGGCATCTGCATAATAAGCTACGGCATCCTGAGGTGGCAACATCCGATGGGGTATGGGTACACCTTTTTCAAACCATTTTTGGGCATCAGCCAAAATATGAAGACTACGGGGATCGTAATAAGCTGTCCGTATAACTCCACCATTTCGCTCTATGGCCGCTATAACCGACTCATTAGCATGCTGCACTTCTATGTTAATCTTGGCCTTAAAATTGTCCAATCCCTCATCGGTCAACTGGAAACCATATTGCATTTCAGCAGGCTTCAGTTTAAGTAGACCCGAATTACACAACGTGCTTATATCAATAGGTTGGCCTATATCTATTCTATTTGTGTCGATAAGGACTTGCAACTGGAGCAAAGATATTGGTGGATATTGACGCCTCATGTGATGTCCCTTGTAATACGGTTCATAAGGGAAACGAAGATAGAAAGGTTGGTTTCCCGTCTCATAACCCAATCTCATGAAATTCTGTCGCTGGCCTGAACCCTTGTTGCCGGCACCATGTTTATCGCCACCGTGCTGGGCGCGTCCACGTTTATCCTAGAGAAGATTGGGATGTTATTTAACCGGTTGCAGAAAACTGAAAGCAACTCACATTCTGTTTGGAATTGGGATTGGGACGCAGATTACCGATTTGTACGCGGGGCAAGGTACGCAATAACTTAAGCGCCTTGTCTGAAGTCTCTCGAAAGTGAGCCATGCTTAATTTATGTCAGTTTTTATTTAGCAAAATAATAAATCTCACTAAAGGCAATAATAGCACGAGTGTTGAATAAGAACTGATCGGTAGAAAGGCTTAGTTGTCAACACTACACCTAGAGGTGGGCAATATTGTCAGACAACACGATGGGGTTTATGTTATGTTGTTTCCATATAAAATTTCCATGTTAGTTTTCATATTGTAATATTTTTTGATGACTCTTTTAATTACAGTAGTTGCTTACAGCAGTTAATTAAGCCTGGACATCCTCTGTTTCTTAATAAATAGAATTCTAATTAAGTGTTTTGCTCATCTCTATGTTAAACCCAAAACAGATACGGTCACTTTGTTGCACCTAGCTGGTCAAAAAAAATTGCTGACAAAATAAAACGAGTGAAGAGACAGAATTCTTTTAATAAATGCTGTGAAAAAACGAATAAAAATTATTGAATTCCATACGGAATACTCATTTTTGATATTGTAACAACTTAGCAACAAGATAAAACGATAATTAATAAGATGATAACTACCTAAATCAGACCGCTAGAACTTTAACCGGCCTTCTCTGAATTGCATTCTCTTTGTACAATTTCACGGCTTCTGTTGCTGGAGGAGAGGAGTTTTTCATGCTTTGTTGCTGCTACGAATTGTATTCGTATTCTGATTTCGTTTTAGCTTACGCAAGCACAATCCAATTCGAGCCGAATTAAGTCAGTGTAAAAAATGAGGCTTTGTTGGCTGCTTCTCCTATTTGGAGTGGGAATCGGAGGCATAGCCGGCGCCTCCATTGATGCAAGTTTGACCCAGCAGCAGCATAGTCTTGTTGACCACAAAGCGTGCCAGGACTTAAAGAAACTATGCTCACACTTTAACTCATTGGACAATCTATCGATGCTAGAATGTGTCCAGAGTTTCAGTTCAAGCCAGTTGGAGGCTTTGCCAGAATCCTGTCAGCATGCTGTATGGCTAGAGCAGCGTCAGTTGCAAATGCCCATGTGGATTGAGCACACATTCCTGCCAAGCTATTGCGCTGAAGAACAACATAAGCTACAATCGTGCTTAAACTCGGTGGATTTGTGGAGTTGTCTGGAGGATGAGCGCAGCAGGCTGCCCCAAGCAAATATGTGTCAGCAGAACTTAAGGAGAGCCCATCAAGCACTGGGCGAGGATTATGCCAGTTTGGGAGATTTTTATCTAACCTGTGGCGCACTGGTGGAGCAACAGCAATGTGGACGCCTTAATGTGGAACACTTGCCCTCAGTTCTCTCCCAGCTAAGCACAGTAGAGTGTCTGATCGAGAGTCGTCATAATAATATTGATGGTAATTGTAAAACGTCCATGAATATGATACAGCAGCAGCATGGCATGTGGCAATTATTTCAAGCCTGCTCCGCAGATCTATCCGCTTTGTGTTCGCAGGAGAAAAACGGCTCTCCCGGAGCCTTTAAATGTTTGGTAAGGCACAAAAATAATCCGGCCATGACTCAGGGCTGTCTGAGCAAGCTTTCATTGCAAGATGTGCAATTGGGTAAGGATTATCGGGTATCGCATGGCCTGGCTAAGGCCTGCAAAGAGGATATCAAGCAAAATCATTGTCGTCGTGGCGTTAGCGAGGATAAACAAGTCAGATTGGCACAAATATTGTTGTGTCTGGAGTCCGTATCCAAAAACGGAACGAAATTGGCACCAGAGTGCCTCATCGAATTAAGTGATCATCGCCGTATGCTGATGTCCGACTACCAATTGTCGCCAGAGTTACTCAATGACTGTGCCGATGATATACCAAAATTTTGCCCTGAGGAGCATAAAGCACAAATGGTCAATGGTATTGGATTGGCCACAGGTGGCGAGATAATCCATTGTTTGATGGATCATGTTAGAGCCAGGAAACCGCAGCGACGAGTTACTGCCCAGTGTCAGCGTGGCTTGGAACAGCTGATTAAAGTCAGCGATGCTGGTGAAGATTGGCGTGTTGATCCCGTATTGAGGCAAGCCTGTAAACCTGTTGTAGATGCATTATGCAACGAAGTGGAAGGCGGCGAGGCACGGGTAATGAGCTGCCTTATGGAGCGCATCGGAACACCCTCAATGTTGCCTGCATGCGAACAAGCTTTGCTTATCATTGAATATTTTGTGGCCAGAGATTTTAAGCTAGATCCTCAACTATATAAACATTGTCGGGATGATGCTGTCAAATATTGTAAAGCAAAACGTCAATGGTATGATGATCCCGGCCAGTCGCAACAAATGGATCCGGAACGCGGACCCATGATATTGCCCTGTCTCCATCGGATGGCCTACAATGACGATGAGCATCAAACTTTGCGCAAAGATTGTTTCAAAGAAGTTAAACGGGTGATGCGACAGCGAGCTATATCTGTGGATCTAATGCCTGAGGTGGAGGATTACTGCTTGACAGACCTATCACAATTTTGTACCGATCGCACTGAGAAGGGTGCGGAAATGGTGTGTCTACAAAACAATTTGGAGAAATTGCAACCAGAATGCAAAAACGTTGTCAATAAATATACCGAAGAAGAGGCAGCTCATGTGGAATTGAATCCGGTCATAATGAGTGTATGCAGCGATGCCATGCAGCAGCATTGTTCCGATATATTGAAGAGTGGCAAGGATAATGGTAAAGTAACATCCATAAACAAAATCATCAAGATAGTTATATTCACCCTCTCTCTCTCTCTCTTGCTATCACGCTCTATTTCGTAGGTGATATGATGGACTGCCTTATAGCCCACAAAAATGATGCTGATTTACGAAAGGATCTGCGTTGTCGTGCGGCCATTGAACATTTTCAAATAATTTCATTGAAAAGCTATCATTTCACAACCAAATTTAAGGAGGCGTGTCGTCCATATGTCACCAGATTCTGCACTGCCAGTGTCACAAAGAATGATGTCGTCGCCTGTCTCAGTGAGGTGATGCGCAACGATACCATTAAGGCACAACGTCATCAAATCCCTAAAGATTGTAGACAGCAAGTCAAATCGCAGCTCTATCAGCAACGTGAAACTATACAATTGGATCCCAAATTGGCTAATGCCTGTAAAACGGAGCTGCAGAAATATTGTGATGGTCAATCGGGACCCGGTCAGGTGAATACCAAAAATGCAAGTCATCCAAACATTCAGAAAAGCATTACAAAAACACCTCCAATACATCCACAAAAAAAAAAAAAAAACCATAATGTTTCTGATTCCAGCACCTAATTCAATTTTCAATCCTTTATCCTTTGTGCAGGCCTTGGAATGTCTTGTGCAACGGACCCCGAATCTGGGTAGGGAATGTCATCATGCCATATTTTTGATCAAAAAATCAGAGTTGGGTGACAGTGGTACAGATTATATCTTGATCAATACGTGCAAGGAAATGATTTACAAATTCTGTCCAAATGAGGATTCAGCTAAACTTTTAGATTGCCTAAAGACCTATAAGGATAATCCGAAATTCGATCAGCGTTGCCATTTGGTTGTTGTCAATCGAATGATCGAACAGAATACCGATTTTCGTTTTAATCCCTCGCTCCAGAGTGCTTGTGGGAAGAACATTGATCAATATTGTTCAAATATTGTGGCTACAGCTCAACCCAATGAGGAACTCAATGGCAAGGTGAGTCTATTTGCTATACATTTTATTAGCTACGGATTGGTATTAAGTACATATTGGTACTAAGTATATATACTAGTAAGTAAGGATTAAAAGTCCATATTATTTCGTTGGAATCGTCCATTATTGGGATCATCAATGGTAGCCGTGAGCGATTGTAGAAGATCGTCAGCGCTTTCCACTTGTATGGCAATACGATTATAAGGTCCTTCGGCACTGGTTAAGGCTTTTAAATGCCTTGGTTCTCCATCAATGACAAATGATGTCCATATCTGAATCATTTGACGGGCCATTTGAATATCCGTAGTACCTTCTTCCAAATGATGGGTTGCAAATATATAGATATTGTCATTGGAATGATGAACACCCCCGTTGAATGGATAATGCGAATTACCAAATTCATAGCCAAATCGTGTGTGATTCCCCTCATATTCGAAACTATAGACATAAATCGGTGCGTCTTCACTTTGTTGAGCATATAATTTTGTGGCCAAACTGATCACTGGAGATTTCATAAACACTGTCGATGTAAGCTATAAATTAAACCATATTAACTATACATTCGTCAATATATACTTATATATGATTAAGACTTACGTCGAAATAACCAGGCAATGCAGCTTTATGGTCATAGCTACGTAATATTTCTGGCTTAAAGAGCAATCGATACAGTGTGTGATCTGTTAGACCAGTTGTATCATTAACCATATTTATCAATCCCTGTGAAAACTGACGTACACTCAATGCACCAATGTTTGGAATCTGGGCAGTCAATGCATCGTAATAGGCTGTAAAGTTATAGTTTAGTTTGTAAATAAAAAGAAAAACGTGTAAAGAGTAAACTCACATGCTAATACAAAGGTTCCATCATGCTCTGTAAAACCTGTCATTAATGGCACCTTTCGCTTATAATTCTTGACCAACTCATTGGCTTGCTGTGGCAATATTCCCAGCAAATCTCCCAAAATTGGAGAAAATGTTTCTGCACTTGTTGCCTTTAGGATATCGACAACTTTAACCTCTTGCATGCATTTGATATCACAGCCGGCAGAGCAACCCAAAGCTTCACAAATTCTTTTGGCTTGTGCCAAAGGATCTTTGTTAATTGCCCAACCAGCAAATATTGAACCCGATTGAACAATGGCACGATGAAAAAGGATTTCATTCGAGCGATAAGGCGTTAATAGCAAAGTGCTAGAGACACCAGCTCCAGCACTTTGACCAACAATGGTCACCTGATCGGCATTGCCGCCAAATGAATGTATATGCTGTTGGACCCAATCTAAGGCTAAAATTATATCCGCAATTGGAGCATTACCGGGCATCTCATTCGTTCGAGTTGTTAGCCAACCCAAGGCACCAACACGATACTGTGGTACGACCAAGACAATATCTTCCTCGAGTAAATAATTCGGCGGATGATCCTCAGAGGAGCCATTGTAAAAGCCACCACCATATATATAAAACATAACCGGCTGACGAGCTGTGAGCTAAGATGAGAGAAATCTGATATCAAAGATCTAACTGTAAACTTTTAAGGATATTTACTCACATTTTTCGTATAGACACATAGATTAAGACAATCTTCCAACTTGTCATCAGATAACTGGCCATTTATATTGGTTATCACTGGGCAACGCTGTCCAAAGTTCAAACCGTCGTGTATTTCGGGAAACCAGGGCTTGCGAGCAATGGGCAACTATATATATATATTATAGAGAAAGAAAAAAACCGGAAAGTTGTCTTATATATACATTAATATTTGGACTTATCAACAGATGGTCTGGGTTGATTATTAAAAACGTATTAGTCAACATGATTGTTGAACTTACTTGAAAGCGTAATGGGCCTATTGGTGGCTCTGCATACGGTATGCCACGGAATTGCATGAACCTTTGACCTGTCCATGCTGTCACATCATAATTGCCCAGCACTTCGCCTTGTTCATTGCCCAGGGCAAGAATAATGTTATCCCTCGGGATTGCAGCATCTGCATGAGACTTATTGAGTGAGATCACTAGCCAACAGGCCAAGACCGCACTCAATACACCACAAACAGTTAACATTACGTATACGGCGCGCCTACGCATCACACGAGACTAACTGATTGACTAAATTGTGGACTTGTGTCCGATTCGCTGAGTAACGGAAAAATAGCAACACCTTTTGCCGAACAGAGATGACTACGTGATGCCGCCAAATAAAGCACGAAACATCTCAAAATATATTGCACTTAAGGGAAAACGAAAAGGATAAATTAACAAGAGGGTGAAAAATCCTTGGAGGAATCCCATTTGTCTAGAATATTTAGGACTGAGTGTCGAAAGCTAATCTTTAGTTAAATGGACTTTATAATCATTAAAAACTCGTGTCTCACGCGTTCAACTCTTATCGGAATTGCCTTATGAACAAGGGGTCTTCTAATCTCTTGTTTGTTTTCGTGTCGTTTTAATGATCGTGCAAAAGACTTAGACAAATCTAAGCCTTTCTAACAGCCAGAGTTCTATTTGATAATCAAAAGGCAATCAAGTGATGCGGTTAATTGACAATTGCATTGAACCTTGCAATCAATAAAAACGAATTGTATATTATTTAATGAAAATTTCTTCCTATTGAATTGTTTACAGGTGATACACTGCCTCAAGAACAAATTCCGTCAATCAGCGCTTGATGAAACTTGTGCCCAGGAGATGATTAAAATTCTACAAGAACAAGCACTCAATTATAAATTAAATCCATTACTTCAATTGTTTTGTAAATCGGAAATTCATGAGCTATGCAAAGCCAATATGGATGCCGATGAACATGGTCAGGTCGCTGAGTGCCTGAAGTCGGCTTTTTTGCAAAAACAAATCATCAATCGTCAATGTCAAGTTGAAGTGGCAACACTGATTGCCGAGGCCAAGGCCGATATACATGTGGATCCCATATTGGAGACAGCTTGTACAGTGGATTTGTTGCGCTATTGCTCCCAAGTGACTAGCGGGAATGGACGAAGTCAGTTAAAAATTATTTCTTAAAGTGGTGCAATTTTTCATATTTTATTTTCGTCTTTTTTTTTTTATAGAGCTAAATTGTTTGCGCACTCTTTTGAAAAATACACCCAATTCTCTAGATTCAGATTGTCGTGAGAAGTTGAAGCGTCGCATTGAAATGTTTCGAAATGCGGATGATACATTGGCCCAACCGCCGGAAGATATGCAACAGCTGGTGCAGCAGGTGACCAATTCGCCGGCCCGTAAATTCTTCCTTGTGATATTGATGACAGCCACAGGCTTGGTTTTCCTCATGGGCATCTTCCTGGGCCGTGCCTCCAAACGTGCAATGGGCTTAAAAAATAAATAGAATAGACTGTAGGGTATATTCCCTATCACGATATGTCTCCCTCTCTATATATGTGTGTATGTGTGTTTGTATATGCCTTTAATCTATGTGTGTGTGAGCGTGTGCGTGGATGTGTTTGAGTGGAAACCAATTCCTGCTTGTTGTTTAACCCAACCTTCCTTCCATTTCCAACTCCCTACTACCATGCATGCCGCAGCCTGAATATTTTTTATCAAAAGCAATTTGTGGCTTAATCGTTTATAAGTAACAAAAAGAAGACAAAAACTATTAGGGAAGATTTTTTTATGTTGTAATTTTTCCCTTCTCCGATGTATGTATATTAAATTGTATTTTTATAAATTACATAAATCAACAAAGTTGTTTTTCAATTTCAATAACTCTGAAAGCCAACTTCTAAAAG
This sequence comes from Drosophila austrosaltans, assembly GCA_035045865.1. NCBI lineage: Eukaryota > Metazoa > Arthropoda > Insecta > Diptera > Drosophilidae > Drosophila > Drosophila austrosaltans. Next base: position 13,247,429 of record JAWNOQ010000207.1, read on the forward strand.
AAACTTGCAGAATAAAAATACATACATATATGCCGCCTTGCCGCACATCTGTTATAAATTCATTTGCATCTGGCAACACTAGTCGAAATTTGGCGCTGCCAGAGTGACCGGAAAACGTCAACAAAAACAAAAGTTCGTAGTTAGTTCTAATAAGAAATGCTATCACATACGAATGCGGATGTGGGTGATAGTGTTTAAAATATTTGTACAATGTTTGTGGGAGAACCACGGGAGCAACAATATTGAAGAACTTTGGAGCAAGCAAAGCTGTCGCCCACTTTTTTGACTGTAACGCCCACACGGCTGTTTGTGCAGAGTGTTGTTGGTATTGTTGTCGGTACAACAAAAAAAGGGGGTTGGAGAAGGCGGCAGAAGAAATCAAGTGGCAACAACAACAGCAGCAGAGTAAAATGCAAAAAGTTAATTAGTGTGAACAAAATCAAATTGAACAGCCCGTGGTGGTGGCTGGGTCACCCAATTAGGTTTGGGGTTGTGGTTATTTTCACGTCATGGAGTTTGCCGATCTGATTAAAACCCCCAAGCTGGATGGGGTGTTTCTGCATGACCCGCTGCATACAAATGCAACAGTTGAGGGCACCCTGTGCATAACGGGTCATCATTTGTTGCTTAGTGCCAGGCAGGAAAACAGCCAGGAATTATGGGTAGGTCTTCCTCTCCCTGCTTGTCCTGCTTTGTCATACCTAGTCCAATGAAGTGTAAAGTAACCACATGCTAATCGAATTATATGATCTCCGCCTCTTGGTTGTCGTTTTGGTTTCTTTTTTCTGCTCAATTTAACTTTCAGCTACTGCATAAAAATATAGATTGTGTGGAGAAGAAACCATGTATGGGCCAAAACATTGTCCTTGGTGGTACAATTACACTGAAATGCAAGGATTTGAGAATCATCTCGTTGGAGATTAAATATGCCAAAGAGTTTTTCAATGTGGCTGCATCACTGGAGGCGCTCAGTGCCATACAGAATCCTGAGCTGGATTATCCATTCTTTTACAGGCCTATGTATTCCATATTGGAGGATGGTTATACCATGTTTAGGTAAGCAAAATCATATATTATCCCCATTAACATGTACATACATATCTAGAAAATTGTCATAATTATATTGCAGGCCAGAGCTGGAATTTGCCAAACTGATTAATGGTGTGGGGGCTATGGGCGGCATGTCATCACCTAATGTGGCCAACATAGCAATTTGTTTGCCTTCTACATCATGTATATCTGTGGGCGCAGCAACAGGCAGTAGCAATAGTATCATAGGCATACCACACCCCCTGCAGAATGGCTTTGCGCTGGACGCAGCAGCCGCCTTGACGGTGGGAGGACACACAATGGGACTGCCGTCCTGTGAGTGGCGTCTCACTAATATTAACAAAGACTTCAGCGTGTGCCCGACATATGGTGCCACGCTAATTGTACCTAAAGCAATTACGGACGAGCAGGTTGCCCTCTCTGCCACGTTTCGCGACGGCGGACGCTTTCCCATGCTCAGCTACAGGCACGAAAATGGCGTAAGTTAAAAGCAAGCCTTAATTTGATTGCCATAATACAATTTATATTCCAACCACTGACTCCGTGATAGGCGACACTGATGCGCAGCTCTCAGCCATTGTCAATACAAGGAATCAAACGTTGCCGAGCCGATGAGGCCATACTTAACTTGGTACTTGGACGAAGTAAAAAGGGCTTTATTGTGGACACATGGGGCAAGGGAAAATCAAATACGGAAACGGATCTTCACTATTCTCAGTGGAAGAAGGTCAATCGTTCGATTGGAAATGTTAGCTCACCTGCCTCCATATTGGACAGCTATGCCAAGCTGATAGAGGCCTGTAACGATATAGGCTGCAGCACCGACAAATGGCTCTCTCGACTGGAGAATAGTGGCTGGATGAACCTGGTCCTAAACTCATTAAATGCTTCATGTGTGGTGGCCCAGTGTCTGGATCAGGAAGGAAGTCCAGTGTTAGTACATGGCGCTAAAGGTTTAGATTCGACTTTAATTGTTACATCGCTTGTGCAGATTATACTCAATCCCGACTGCCGTACTGTACGAGGGTAAGTAAACCTGAAGTCTGTTTCGGTTCTTGAATTGAAGTAGTTCTTTCTTTATGTCTTACCCACAGTTTGCAGGCTCTGATTGAGCGCGAGTGGATACAGGCTGGACATCCGTTTGCCTCTCGGCATCGATATGCGTGCTATACGCCACATCAGACACGCAATAAGAATTCTGGTGCTACTTTTGTGCTTTTCCTTGACTGCATCTACCAGTTGTTTACACAGTTTCCATGCAGCTTTGAGTTCAGCACTCAGTTGTTGATCTTGCTCTTCGAGCACAGTTATTTCTCGCAATATGGCACTTTTCTCTGCGATTCAGAAAAGGAAAGACATGAACTTAAAATTCACACGCGAACGACTAGCCTCTGGTCATATCTAAATCGGCCGGATGTTTTGCAAACTTTGCTGAATCCCTTATACGAACCAAATACCAATGTTATATGGCCATCTGTGGCACCCATTAGCCTCGAATTGTGGGGTGAACTGTATTTACGTTGGGTAGTTGATCAGCGCAGCCTGGTCAGTAATATGGCTCAAATTCAGGAATTGGTAAATCGCGAGAAGGAACTTAGAACTCAGGTAAGTGTTAATTGAGATTTGAAGTATATAGCAAATCGAATTGATATAATTACAAATTTATTTATTTTAGGCGCTTAAACTGCGAAAACAAGCCTTGGAGCTGAGCCAAGAAGTCTCCGCACTCATGAACCGTCATGCAGATTCTGCATAATTGGCTACCTCAGAAGCTGCAACAATCTCTCTAACTCCTCCTTCATACGTTTACATACATATTTTTGATACGTTTGAATTTAATTTAAGTCCATATATACATATATATCTATGATATCTATTATTTCTATTGTAATAAGTCTTGAAAAGTTCCATTTACAACAAAATTGTGCTGAACAACTGAAAAATAGAATAATATTATACTTGTATTTGGATCTGATTTTGGATCAAAGATCCATTCAAAAAAGCTATATACATGTATGTATTTAGCTGCATAATTATTGCATGATAACGCTCTCTCTTTACATGTAAATTGCTCTCTTTAAACAAAACTGAAACTAACTGCACATGGCAAAAACTATCAAATGTTTAATAACAATTTGAGTCAATTTTTGACGCATTTACTTTTATGGGATTTTTAAATATATAAGTCTTCAAAAGTTTAATATACATATATATATACATATAGTACTTACCTTAAATCAGTGTTTAAAGATCAAGTTTTTAGTATTGTAATTTCAAGAGATTTGCCTTTTTTTTCGAAATGTTTAATAAAATTGCATAAATTTGTAAGCTTCAAAAGCAAAAAAAAAAGAAAAAGAAAAAAAAAAAACACATTGAAAAATGAATATAACAACCGAAACGGAAATGAATTAATTATGCTATGCATGCGTTGGTACATAAATATTTATAAATGTTTGTAGTTAATATTAACGGCATTGTGTGTTTATTTGAAATTGTGATCACATTTTGAGAGAATCAACAGAGAAGTCCTTACATATATATATGTATTATTATATTTCTATTGTGCGTATTTTGAATGTAAAATTGCAAAAAATGCTTAAGTGCAATAAATATGTGTTAATTTGCAAGCGGCAACAAAAAAAGACATTGCTCCAGTCGTTTTTATTACCATTATAAGTTAAGATGCGAGTCCCAGGCGCTCTAAGGTGACGTGTTAATATGGCAAAAGTAATTGTGGTTTTTTACTTCACCCCACCCCAAATAGGAATCCATGGGAGTTTTTATCTGTCGTCACAATACATTATCATTATTTTCTCTCCCATTTACTGGGTGGACTTTGAGGGTAAATATTAAATGGAAACAATTGTATGTATTGCCGTTTTCTATAAAGTAAATTAATTTATTATTTTTTACTACTCCTGCTTTTGCTGACAAAAATCCGTTGCTTGATTTTGTTTTATTTCTTGTTCGCTGTAAATACGAATATAAAAAAGTTTACTTTAGTTGGCGATTGTACAATGAATGGCCCTTTAAAAACAATAACAAAATAGGATGAAAGCAAATTTCTGGACTCATTGTTCATTAAAAAAATGCAGAAAGGACAAGATGACAAATAGAGAGTAAAAGGAAGGAAGAGTGAAAGAGAAGTAACGAAAAAAAATCCAGTTGTCCGATCTGTGTTGTTGACGGCGATGGTGGAACTGAAATGTTTGTGTGTGTGGGGTGGGGGGGTCTGTGTAAGTGTCTTAATTCGCAGCTTCATCTTCCAGGAAGAAGAATTGACCTGAACGCTTCTGTTCCGTATCCTTAACAGAGTTATTCTTGTTAATGCGTGGCCTGAAATTGTTGGGATCACGCCGGAAGGTAATGCCGAGCAGTTCGAGGAAACGGTTCATGCCATTCAATAGAGATTGTGGCGTGGATGCTGTGGTCTTAACCGAGGGCTGACCCTCAATTACGATGACACGATCAGCGAGGTAGGTTGCCATAATGAAATCGTGCTCTACCACAAAGCCCGTTTTCTTGGCATGCAAAATGTAACTAATTTGAAACGAAAAGTAAAAGTAAAAATCATCATCGTCATCATATAATGCTTAGAGTCTTACCGCTTGATAACCTTGGCAGCTACCAGACGCTGTTCCGAATCCAAATAGGCAGAGGGTTCATCAATAAGATATACATCTGCTGGCTTACCCAAGCACAGAACCAATGCCACACGCTGCAACTCACCACCGGACAGGTTGGGTACCTCCTGATCCATGATTTCTTCAATCTTCATGGGTTTCATTACATCCGCTATGAACTGCGGATGCACATAGGCATCGCGAATCTTGTCATGCAACAAATGACGGACATGATTCTGGAATTTGGGGGAAATCTTTTGCGGCTTGTACGAAATATTCAGCATGGGCAGCTCCACTTCTCCATCAGGTTGCAAATTTCCAGCCAACATCCGAATGAATGTCGTCTTTCCTGTACCATTCTCGCCGAGCAGAACCAAAATTTCGGAATCGCTAAAGTGTCCCTTCTCAACGGTTAGCTCGAATTTTCCCAGAGTTTTCACCATGGATGGATAAACATAGTGATTCATACGCTTAATTTCCTCTTCAGTTGCTGATTCAGACACCTTAAACGTAAGGGATTCTGTTCGGAAACGCATATTCTCGGTGGGTACAAAACCGTCCAGGAAAATGTTGATGCCTTCGCGCACAGAGAAGGGCATAGTGACCACTCCATAACAACCAGGAACACCATAAAGGCAGCAAATGAAATCAGACAGGTAATCCAGCACAGATAAATCGTGCTCCACCACAATAATGAATCTGAAATCAAATAGAGAGAATCACATACGTGTCATGGATATTTTAGTGGATGGTGACTCACTTGGTGGGATGGAGCAGAGAACGTATGGTCAGAGCAGCATTAAGACGCTGCTTCACATCCAAATATGAGGACGGCTCGTCGAACATAAAGATATCCGCATCCTGTATGCACACGGTGGCAATGGCAAATCGTTGCAATTCTCCTCCAGACAATTGGGCTATATCACGATCCCGTATGTGCGACAGATCCAACATCTCGCATATCTTAGTTTGAATATTCAGGTCATTCTTCTTGTCCAGCAGCTCACCAACTTGGCCACGGACCGCCTTAGGGATCTGATCGACATACTGCGGCTTAACCAGAGCCTTCAGATTGTCTTCCAATATCTTGGTAAAGTAATTCTGCAGCTCCGATCCACGGAAGTAGGCGAGAATCTCCGTCCAGTCGGGTGGACTAGCATATTTCCCCAAATTGGGTTTCTGCTTACCAGCCAGGATTTTAAGTGCTGTTGACTTGCCAATACCATTCTGTCCGACAAGACCAAGCACCTCACCCGGACGCGGTATTGGCAAACGATGCAGCTTAAAGGAGTTTTTATTATACCGATGAGTTGTGTGCTTTTCCAGATTGCTGGGCAAATTAATGATTGTGATGGCCTCGAACGGGCATTTCTGTAATTTAAATGACACATCAAATAAATGAAAACGAATGACAATTGTAAGGCGTACGCACCTTGACACAGATACCACAACCGATGCATAGCTCCTCCGAGAGTGAGGCTATCTTAGACGTGGGTGTCACCTCAATGCACAGCTTGCCCATGCGCACCACTGGACAGGATTTCTTGCACTCCTGACGACACCGTTTCGGTTTGCACTTGTCATCGCTGACAATGGCAATACGCGTCTGCTTGTCTGTCTCCTCGCTCTCTTTTCTGCGCGACATGGCTAAAAGACACCAATAAATAGAAAATTAAAGAAAAATTTCTCACATATATTTCATCAAGTGTCAACGTTGCAAATCACTCGGCCACTAGGAACAAAACCAGTGCAGTCGCTACTTGACTAGACAAAGAGAGGGGGAGAGGGCCGAACCGTGTGAGCTGCGTGCAGCATTTTAGTGAAAGTATAACCTCAAACAATAGTCAAAACAATTGATTTAAAGGGTAAATCGTCTTTGACTGTCATGTAGGTACACTGCCCTCTTTGAAGTTACCGCCTGTGTCTTAAATCGAAGTTTATTTACCTGCGAACTAGTCCGAAATTGTTGAAAAACAGGCAGAACGCACGCTCTTGCGTGTCAGCTAACAAGTTTCAAAAGGGGAGCTCGATACTACTCATTTGAGGTGGACAACATTTCGTGCTTCGTCGATTGTAGTGACACATAAGCATAAATTCATTTCTGTTCACACTAGGCACGCAGCAGTGTGCAACAATTAGTTAAAAAACTTACTACTTTGCTAAAGAAAACCAAATCAAATGAGTTGCAGAATACGGTATAGTTAGGGCGGCATTGTGATAATTCAATTTGTTTTAAAAACAAACTTCTAAAGCGGTTCGTGCATAGTGTCGGGAAAATAGCACGTCACGCTTCCATCTCTATCTTCATGGGAACAAAGAATCGGCAGTGGTGACGAAACTTCTATTGTATTTAGAAAATCGATACTAAAGACTATCGAAGTTTTTACCAGCTCTAGCTCTTTACACGTCGTCGGTTTACTCGGTTGCTTTGCTTTGGAAAAATGGTTGAAGAAAATTCAAGTAATGGGGAAAATGCAGAGAAGACTGATAGTGGGACATCCCTGGTTGAGCCAGTCAAAATCTTTACTGTTGAAAGTGAGTAATGAGTCGCTTCCCTAAGTCTCAATTGTAGTTTAACCTAAACGCATGGTCATTGCCATGGGCTGCTAAAGAAAACCAAATTCAACTTTCACTATTGCTTTCATCTCTTTAGTATTGCACATGATCAAAGATGCACAGCAGCAACATGGCCTGCGGCATGGTGACTATCAGCGCTATCGTGGCTACTGCACACGTCGTATTCGCCGTTTACGCAAGGCATTGAAGTATCCGCAGGGAGACAAGCGGCACTTCAAACGGCGTGATGTGACCATCACCCAACTGACAGGCAAGAAGGCAGACGAGCGTTTTATTCACATTCCTTTGATCAGTTCTGAACGTGCCTGGGCTTATGCTATGCAATTGAAGCAAGAAGCGAACACGGAACCAAGGAAGCGTTTCCATTTGATCAACAAGTTACGCCGGGCCTGCTTTTATGCTCTACAATTGCAGGAGTTGTGCAATGTAAGAAACGGTTGTAAGAGAATGATCTGCCCTGGTCTAACTTTCTTTCCTTTTCTAACGTTGTCTTGGACAGTCTGATGCATTTGACGCCCGCACGAAGCTAGAATGCGAAGCCTATGTAGCCTGGATGCATGGAACTCTGCACTTTGAGCTTCAGATATGGAAGTCAGCCGGTGAGCATTTAAAACGTGCCCAGGTGGTCTATGAAAACCTCGCCAAGGCACTTCCTGAAGATGAGCAGGAACTGTATCGTGCCAAGGTGAATGAGTTTGCGCCCAATTTGCGTTACTGTGCTTATAACATCAGCGGTGGAGCTAGCGGAGGTAAAATCGATGAGATACTTGAGCTGCGTGCCCAGGGTGTCCTGGAAAATCTGGACGTACTAGTAAGCCAAACGAAGACGGAGAGCAGCGAAGGCCTGCAGACAATCGACTGGCGTGGACGTAAGGTCACTGTGCGCCCAGAGAAGGTACGCTTGTTCCTACTTAGCGCCCAGGAGCTAGACAAGTCATTGGCCAAGACAACCAAGTTGGATGCCAAGATTGAGCTAATTGAGCGCATTTTGATGGACTGCAAGGATGCCATTCAGGCGGTGAGGGATGAAATTAAGCAGGATCCTAAGCTTCGCTCACTTACTACCGGTCAAACTGTCTCCGGCGTACAATATTTATTAGCGTATTTGAGTTATATACGCCACAGCCGCACGCTCCAGCGTAATCTTTGCCTTGTGGAACAGGTAAGTCGTTGAGAAAAATATGAAGCCTTTCGTTATCTATTGTAATATGTTTTAGGCCAAGCTAAACTTTGATGATCCCAATCAGAAATCCCAAATCGTTGGTGATGGCAAACGTGTACGCTCTCAGGATTTCGCCCGCCTTTATGAGATCATTTTGCAGAATGTGACAGAAATGCAGCAAATTACAGGCATGGAGGAAGATGTCCAGTATCAAAGTGAAGTTGCCAATCTAGCAATTACTTTTAAGGCGTTCCGTTGTTATTATATTGCACTTACGCTCATTGACATGAAGAAATGGAAAGAAGCTGTGGCTCTATACGAACGCGCTTCCAATTATGCCACTGAAGCTCTGAAAGGTAAATCGACCTCTGAGTTCCAGATGCAGTCGGAGCTGAAGAAAGTTGTTTCTACCATCGATGGATGCAAATTTTCGGCCCATGCTTACAGTGTTTTGGAAGATGACACCAAGGAGGATGCTGGTGGCTCCTCAACCAAATCCCAGAAAACAACGAAACCGCTTTATGAGCGTCTATCACAGTACAAGGAGGACCAATCACTACATACCAAGACACCGAACGTGTTCAAACTCACCCCCGATATGGAACCAATTCCCTGCAAGCCACTGTTCTTTGATTTAGCCATGAACTACATGGAATTGCCGTCACTGGAAGCTAAGCTGGGATCACCCGGCAAAAAGGGTGCCTCCATAACGGGCTTTGTGAAAGGCTTCTTGGGTTGGGGCGGTGGCGGCAACAAGTGAAAAATTCTACCCGAAATGTCCCCTTTCTCCCCTCTGCTAATTACTTTTTTTTTGTAATTCCACGCATTTAATGTTGCCCCCTCAGACGCCTTTTCTATCTAGACTAAGGAATTAGTCTGTTGTTTTTTATATTTGTTTTTGGCTTTTTACACTACTCGCGCGGCAATTGTATAAACAAAATATGTTTAACTTTCACCACAACATATACAAGTTGTAACAATGTGAACAATTATTGGTAATAAAGGATTTTACAACAAATCGCCATGGAGTCCTTGCTAGGGTTCATAATGTGGCAGACAATATGCAATTGCAGTAATTAATACTTTTTATTCACATATTCACGTATCAATTTATTGATAAACTAAGACTACATCACTTTGAATCAAAGAATGCAACCGAATTACATTACGTACGGCTACGGTTGTTTTGTTTTACAATTTTAGTCTAAATATTGGTGTACTAGTATCATTTCGGTTATTATACAAAAAATATATATGTATATATATGTCTATTTTTTGTATATAATACATATATTCATAAATTTAAATGTGCCTTAATCCGATTGCTAATGATAAATTTGAAATTTAAAATCTGTGTTTAGCATTAATGTTATTCAAATCAATCGGATAATTAAAATAAAGTCTAGCACCTGGTAAAAGACTTATTACGAATTTGTTAGTTAAAGGTAAATAACCGAAATGAATGTTTCTATATTTATTATGGTTACATAATTGTATGGAGGTATAATGGTTAAAGATTAATCTGTAGTGTCGAATTAGTTTCGCTCGATTATAGAATACTCATAATTCCGCTTACATCTCCAGATAGCCATGCTCATAGAATTCCATGGCCAATTCTCTAATACGCAAATGATATTCCGGTGTTAGCTTAAGGGTACATTTTATCTCCTTGCCGTTACGGTTTAGTTCGCTTATCACATCGAGATTGGGTAAATTGTTTGGATCAAATGTGACTGCGGGGAGTATCCACATACATATCGCCAGGCCATAGTGCACTTGACGTACATATTCGGCACTGAGTCGCTGTAGCGAAAATGTCTCACATAGTCCTGCTAATTCTTTTGCCGCCGGTGTGTGTCTCAATTGATGGCCAAGTTCTCGGGCCAAGGCCTCGGCATAGGCAGCCAACATGGTGTCCGTGTGAACATCTCTCAGCTGCCTTCTTGTGCTGGTGTAGATGAAGTGGAGTATATCGAACACTGGCGATGTGCGTCGCATGGCCTGCAGGTCAAAGAAGATTGCTTCCTCTGGCTGGGATCGGAACATGATGTTGTTCACCCACAGATCGCCATGGCACACTACACTAAGAGGAGATTCAGCTGCTGCATTAATTTGCCTCTGCAGTTGCTCAAACAGTTTCGGTTGCAGTTGTTGGATAAGACGAATGGGAGTGGTCAGACTGCCATCGGCATTGGATGAATGGAGGCTATCCAATGCCTGCTGTACCGAAGTGTCCAATATATGGGAATAGAAATCAGCCGCCTCTTGGCAATACACAATCTCGCTCATATGTTCACATTGCTCAGGGAATTGCTGCTCCAGCTGCTGGGCAGCTAAGGAGGCCGCATGCAATTGGGCTAATTTCTGTGTAAAGACAACTATAAACAAGTGTCCTTGTCAATAAGATTATCTCTACTCACTTACCTTCATCACAAGCAGGCAATGGCGTAGCTCCAAGCCCGCCAACCGATTCTGCATGCGAAACCCCAAAGATTTTAAATCTTGCAGCACTATAATCGGTTCTCCACTCTCGCCCTGGTCATGGGTTTCGGCTATATGGCATAGTGGGAACAATTGATGCTGACTATAGCGACGTAGCACGGGCACCAGATGCCGGTAGACATTAATCTCATTGCTAAAGGCCTCCTCGCAACGGTAAAGCTGGCGACGAGAGAGGCTGGGAATTTGCCGTTTGATAATGACAGTGACTAAAATGAAAGAGTCAGAGATACCAAGTCTAAGAGAAAGAGAGAATACAAGAGACAGAGAGAGAGAGGCACACCGTTGCAGCGAACAGCTGTTTTTTGTTTATAAAAATTTATGAATGAAATTGGTGATTGTTGGCCTTGTTGCGTGAGAGCTGAGCAAGCGTAGCCCAGCACTCGCTCTCTTTCTCTCCCTCTCTCTATTTTTCTTTCTCTCCCTCTCTGTGCGAGTGTAAGTGTGTGTGTGAGTAAGTATGTGAGTGTGCGTCCTGACCTTTAGCAAATGTATGCATACATATATATATCTATATTACGTATACGTATGGGTGTATTGCATTTAGAATGCGTGGAACAAGGCCATTTGACGCCGCCGACGCCACAACGGCAGCAAACAAAAAAAAAAAAAAACGATTTTCAAATGCCCAAACCAGGGATCTGCTGATCGATACCCTAAAAATTTCACCATACAATTGCATAATACAAGGAATTTTCTAGAACAAAACTATTCATCAAATAAATATTATATTCTTCCACTAACTGTTCACAATCTTTTGGGAGGAACAATTTGACTTCCTTATTGCTTTCTTTAAGTTGATTGGAAACGATTGCCTTACATGTTAATGGGCAATTTATAATAGTGAATAAAGCGTATTCATTTGGAATTCCTATTTCTTTTCGATTTGGAGATGAAACTAACGAAGAACGAAGTTTTCTCATACTTCTCAAATAAGAATATAAAGGTAAGTATGTTTACAAATACTTTAAAGAAAACACTCGGAAATTTTTGAACTTAACAAACTTCCGGTCTAACTAATCAATTTACTTTACTTAAGGAACATTTGAAAATTTAGTCTAATTGATACACTTTCGGGTTACAGGGTATATCGATAAAATCAATAAGCTTTAACACTTGTACTCCATGTTAGAAGGGGGAGGTAAAGCTACTCTACACTCTTTCCCCTTTCCCATTAAAATGTTTGCCATTTTATTTACCCATTTCGTTGCTGGCTGCCTGGACATGATCTTGATTCATCTGCGGCTGCTGCTGCTGCTGCTCCTCTTCCTCATGCATATCCTTTGCCTTGCTGATTGTCACACGTTTAACCACAGACATGTAATTGTCACCACTGCTGCTACCCGCTGTGCAGGCTATGTGGGCAATGTTAAAGGATACCAAATTGTTCTGACTGAACAATTTACGCAAATGCTCGACATTCTCCTCATACTGATAAGCAATGGAGCCGGCATTATCATCGCTGACATTGCTGTCAAGCGACTCTAAGTCCATTGCCATGGCGCCATTCGAAGGTCCTGTTGTCGTTGTTGTGGTCATTGCCATTGTAGTCGCTTCCATTTCGCTTGGCGGTCGATGGTTAACTGTATGTGGTTCTGTTTGCCGAATTTTGTGCCAGATTTCAGTTTTTGCAATTGCTGCATTTTCTTTGATTTGGCTTTGCCCTAGACATGTGGCACCAAAATTTAATGCAGGTCACTTAATATGATTATACTATAATTTTTTGCTTCTTGTTTCCCCAATTTTTTTTGGTTTTTTGTTTTTTGTGATTAGCACAATTCTGTGAAATGCGTCGAAATGGCAAACAAACAAACCGCGCGGACTGCACTACAAAAACGAACTGACTCAGTTTATCCAATTGCAATGAGAGAAGCCGCCACAGAATGCACTCAGAAGCAATGCACACACACACACACACACACATATATATGGACACACTCGAACACACACATACTCAATTTGTGTCCCGCGTCTAGTGTCTGGTTGTGCTCTCTTTTGATTGAATTTGAAAGCCGGTAGCCATTGCCGCACCAATAGCAAACAGACGATAGTCAGTCTCAACCTGGAGACTTGTAGGTAAACATGTTGCCTACGTTTACGGTTCTCTAGCTCTCTATGGTTCAAGGTTAATTTGCCCTCCTTCCCATTTTTCTCTCCACGGTCACTTTCACTCACTCAACATGCGTTGCGTATACGTAATGTATATATATATACATACATATCTATTTTGGCTGAAGCGGATGTAGTTGCTCATACGCCGCATGTGTTTTTCATAGTCGTTTGCATTGTGCCACAAATTCGTGCACTTGAAATTGCATTGGCTTGTCCTTGATAAAGCCACCATAGCCACCCATAGCTGCGTGTGGGTCGAGGTAAATTGCATATGAAATCAAGTAAATAAATTCAATGTTAAAGGGGAGAAATATCATAAATATGTTTTAAAGGTTTTTCCATAGAAAATTATCTATAGATTCCAGATACCTTTAAATAGTATAAAAAGCATAGGCTACTTGGATGAGAAGTAAATATTATGAGCTATATTCTGTCCCTTTCGAAAAATGATTCTAAATTCTGATTCTTGGATGATACCCACATTTTAACCCACCCTTAAATTGTAATCTGATAGTTTTGTAGTTTTATAGATTGGCCAAAATGTATGCATATACCCCCCCCCCCCCCCCGTTTATCTGCAAGAGCGTTAAATTTTGTAATTAAGCGGACAAACATTATGGCCGAAAAAAAAAAATCTTCAATCATTAAAGTTCAAAGACCAAGCTCATTAACAGCTGCAAAATCTCCTCCAGAAATTAAGTTGAAACAATGCCTGCGATGCCAGCAATTTGTTTATTTAATATGCAACTACAAAATGGCTAAATGACTATTAATTAAATATCAAAAATTTGCCACGGCCAATAAATAAAGAAAAAAAACCGCTCCCAAAAAACAAAACAAAACAAACGAACGAAATAGAAAAAAAAAAGACACAAAATCTCAAATAGTGTATATATGTATGTATGTATGTAAATACCAACAAGAAATCAACAGCAAAGAGATACAATACGCACCAGCAGACCCAACAAGAGATGAGGAAAGTTCAAGGGCAAAACTGAAACCAAAATGTCCAGTGAGCAAAACCCCAAATCCAAATGTACGGCCAGTAGCTTCCGCCTGTGTCTGTGTGCTGATCGGTCGTCGGTAGTTGAATAACCCCAAAATACGTACATACGTACATATGTATGTATGTACAACCATAACAAATTAGGGTCAAACATGTGCAGGCACCAAAATGCTCACATTTGGATTTTAAACGCTCAAAGCCACCTGTTTCCCAAAACACCTCCGCCCAGCAATAAATCGGAGACTAAACATTATATTCAGGGTCAAAATGGCACTTTCAAATCTGTATGTATCTCATAGTTAACTTGGACTCGGATTTGGATTCTAAATAAACTTGTCAATCATATGTATCTGTATATGTATCTCTATTTGTATCTGTATCTATATCTGTGTCCGTATCTGACAGTCGGCTAAGTGACCTTTTTTGGCGGGCATTTTTGTGGAGCATGAGAAAAATGGAGACGAGAAATATTATTATATGTTTTTTTTTTTTTTTTGTTGGTTTTTAATTGCTTAAAATGTTTGCTTTGCCTAGGCCTAGGTCAGCTCAATTGTGCACTAACACTAATTAAAAAGCACCATAATTAATTTAATAGAAAACTTAAAGGCAACCTAAGCCAATTTCAGTAAGAAACGGCAAAACAAACAAATTTAACTCATTCTTGATTTTGAGTGCTCCCCCCGAATGACTGGGGACGGACTGACTGACTCTATAATAATGTTGTATGTATTTCAACTCAAAGTTGCTCGCTTGAGTTGTTTGTTTCTTGTTATTGTAGATTTTAGTGGCATTCAACGGCAAGAGCATAAAAGTTCGCTACCTTGTTATTCTATGATCAGTTTACAGCTTCAACAACTTCAGCCAGGTGTTCCAGTTACAGTTAAAACGGATTATACTATATCTACATCTATATAAATTCTATTTAATTTTTTTTTCTTGTTTTTTTATTCAAAATTCAAATCTCAATTGTGTGAGTGCAAATCGTGTGGGTGTATCAAACGATTACGAATTGAATCGTATCAAGAAATCATATCAAATCTAACAAATAATATATAACCTTGACTTTGGCTTTTAATTAATTTACATATATGACATTATGACTATATATGTGCATATATGTATATGTGGACTTTGACTATTTAAATGCATTTTTTATATGGCCCATAAACAAGCCAAACTACACTAAAGTCTTACTAAATGAGACCTTGTCAATGAATTTAAATAATATATAATTATAACAAAGTGAGGATTAATCAAATAAAACCAAGAAGAGGATCCTTTCTAACAACAATCAGTTTAGTGCGGCTATATCCAAGAACTATTCCTTTTACAAGAAGTATTAGTATACATAATTATAACATACATATATATAATTCCGCTTCGATTAGTGGCGTTATCATACCTATTCAAATATTTTGAGTTGCCTTAAAACTGATCAAAAATGATTAACTAAAAGTGTTTTTAGCATATGATGGACATTCAAGTAGCTCGTGTTACATTATTGTTTTCAATTTCTCATTGAAACTAATGAAAGTCAATGAGGTGACCGCTATGGAAACACTAGTTCAACACCTGTCAGCGCTATCTTTCATGATGTGTTCATGTTCTCATGCAATGAGGCTCCACTGTAGGGTTTTTTCTTCTTTTTGTTGTTGTTTAAATTGGACCACTTTCTGGTTTTGACAATTAAAAGTTCGACAAATGTCCAAAGTCTTATCAATAAATGTAAGCCAGTTTGAGTCGCAAAAAAAAAAGCACACAAAAAACAGTTCATGGATAAGCCACAAAGAACACAAAGATCTCTTGCCTCACTTGGCCATGTGCGATAATTGATTTTCCCGTAAATAATTTATGACGCACGAAGCTGACAGGTCGACCGCCACTTGTAGATTAAAAACTGTCCGCTACCGACTAGTAGCGGTCGGTCATAAATCTGTCCCAGCTTATTCTACTTTACCCCTTACCTCATCAGCCTATATATCGAGCCATATCATACCATTTGCCTATGTATTTGTATGTCCATGTGTGTGTGTGTGTGTGTTTAACTATATTAATTCCCAGCCTCCATCTCTCTGTCTCCTTTTTTAGAGCCATGTTGCCTAGCTGTTGCCACCAAATTGTTGCAGTCTTGTCGCTGGCATTATCATTGAGTTTGAGTGCCTGGCCTGTCCAGGGTCAATTTTTTTATCACCAAGCTTTGGCTAACCAACATTCATTTGAGCCTGCTTCACCCTATCAGGGATATGCCACAGCCGATGCTCATCCATCTGTGGTACAGAATGCCCACTGGGAATCCGAATTGCCGGCAGAATTGTCAAAGAGTTCACGTTTCTACAATGATCCGGTTATAGCTGCCAATTTGGCCAAGGAATCGTTGCTGACCAAAAAAGAAATGGCTGTTGTAGATCGCGAGGCAGAGAAAATACCAAGGGAACAGGTCTATAAGCTATTTAAAAATGCAGGATGGCTAAGTCGCAGATAAGGATGTATGTAGTGAAACAAATGAAGACCTTTAATTGTGCCTTGTTGTATTCTAGTTGATAAGATTGTTAATAAATTGTACATATATAGCACACAGACGGTTTTCTCTCAAAGATTACGCATGGAATGACTAAATTTTAGGACTATGCTTGTATATATAATCTAATATATGTATATGCATATACAGATAAAATTTGTTAGATTTTACATATAGGAAATCCATCATTAAACAATCAACTCAGCCCCATTGCCAGGTAGGGTGGCAAAAACAACCTCATTGAAATCATTTGGTTGATAGCGCTCCAAAAGGTGAGCGGGCAATTGGGCATAGTAATCGGATTTAAGCACTTTGATATATTGCTCAGCTGCATCAATGGAATTACACATGGCCACAATACAGCCGCCCCATCTAAAAAGTGAAAAGAAAGACTTAAATTATTACGCTAGTCAATTAGTTTTAGTTAACTGAGATATGTATAAAACTCGATTATAAATAATATAGCTAATTTCAAACTTTTCTTTACGTTTCTGGTCAATAGAAACAATATACTTTCTAATACCCTATATCAAATAGTGGCATTGCTTCAAGTTCGGAAATTAAAGCTCACTTGAACTTGACATCAATTTCTGGTTAGGTTACTTTCTCTCGCTCTTTCTCTTCTGACGCAATATAGACTACATGCCATCTCATTCTCTTCTATGCTGACCCACATTAACTCATACATACATACTTAAGTCTATAAAAAATTATGGTCCACCGTCACGCAAGAGCTACAACTGAAGCATATGTACATAAGTCACTTTTACCTTCACTCACTCTCATTTTTACGTTAAGCAATTGAAGTTACTTAGCATTAAATATTGTTTATACAGAAGTTATCTTTGGGTTACGAAAACTAGGTGTAAGTGGACAACTTACCCAGCTCCTGTTACACGGGCACTGACATCCTGTTTATTGGAAATCTCAATGAGACGCTCTACATCTGGATGGGAGCATTCATAGAGTTCACGTAGACTTTGGTGTGATTGACGCATAAGCTGACCCAGCTGCTTGACATCTTCCTCGCTTGTTCTTAGAGCCAATTGCTCGCAAATCTTTCTAAATTTGGCAACGCGACCAGATTCTAAAAAGGATTCAAGTCTATATAAAAAGGCAAAATTGATCGAAACCTAAAGCTTACCCTGTATAACGTGAAGAGCCCGTTGACGAAGCTTAAACTGTTCCATATGTCGTGTATTGGCTGACAAGAAATCCTTTTCTAACTCTTGCTCGCTTATGCCCAATCCTTTGCATATATCTGATCTGGTATAAATCGATTTGGTTAACTGTTTCTGGATCAACTCCTCAAATGTGGCATTATCCATACGGCAGGCCTCTTCAAGATCAATGAAACGTGTATAATCCCTCCAGTTGCTGAGGTTTTTGGCCTTGGCCAGCCAACGTGTGGCCAAACGACACTCCACAACCCGTTCATTATAATCCGACGAGGCTGCCTTGTTCTTCTGTGCCAAGCTATTGGCAACGACAAAACATTTGCCTGAGGGCAATGTGACCGGAGTGCCCTTCAATTTTGGATGGAACTCAATGTGGTGGGCACAACCTTCTTTTCCTAAATAGGCAATGGCCTGATCCATTCCACCGCTGTGCGTGCCAATATATTGCTCACATTTGGCCGAAATGGAGGCCAGCTCTTTGCGGTCCAACTCCATGCCCTGGACCTTGGCTGTGGCAAGTACGGCAGAGCTGACCATGGCACTGGAACTGGAGAGGCCAGCTGCCAGGGGAACATTACCAATAACAGCGATTCGCATACCAAGTGGCTTCCACTTGCTACCCAGATACTCCTGGACGCCTTTGATACCACAGAGGAAATATAAGTACCAGGCTGGACCACCACTTTTCGGTAACTCAATACTGAAACAAGATTTTAAATTAATTAAAATTTTCGGTTTAAAAATTAAGATACAAACCTAAAATTTCTAAGGTCACATTCAAAACCTTGAAACTTGGCAGCGTCAAGATTCCGAAGCAATAATTGACTCTCCACAGGATTACGATCAACAGCCAATAAAATACTCTGGGTTGACAGAGCCATGGGGAGAACTGAATAACCACAATAGTCTACATGCTCGCCAATGAGATTAACTCGTCCAGGGACTCGTACAAAAAACTCGGGCGCGGAGTCATATTGATCCTTGAAATAGGTACCCAACTGCTGTAATCGCTGATAGATCTTAGTCTCCGGTTGTAGTTTCCTCTGAGCCACGTACTCGTCACCCAATATTTGGGCAGTTCCATTGCCATTTGACTTCGATGTCATCTTGAACTGGAAGCAAGCACAAATTGAACTAATTTGAACTTTGTGTTTTTGCAAGCGAATATTAACGCGTCGCAGTAAAGAGACATAACCAGTTAAACTTAATAAACAATTAAGTTATAAAAAAGCTCAAAAACAGAAACAGCAAATATGTACATATACATACATACATACATATATAACGATGTGCATGTTATGTACTTCGAAGGGTTGTGCAAAATTAGCTTATCAAGAACGTTCGTACCTTATCACAATGTCAAATCATCCATTAACACATTAAATGATTAACTAACATCTTTATCGAAGTGGGAAGCAAATTACAGATGCACTCGCGTTAAATTAATGCTAATTGAGCACGTAAATTGGAACAGAATAGCGAAAATACCAAGAGTAAAATGCAGTCTGCCGGCAAGAATGTAAGCAAAGGATGAGAGAAAGAGAGAGAGAGAGTTGATAACACTGAGTGGCGTTGCCCATAGACTTTCAATTGGCGCTTCATTTTATCATTCAAAAATGATGTCAATTTAATTGATTTTCAAATTCAACTATTTATAGTACATACCAAATAGAATATTATCACTTGTTGTTGTTGTTGTTATTAAATCAGAGTACTTATATGTGATTATGTCTTATCGGAGTCGAGCTCTAGTTCCCGATGCGAACGCCACGAATTCCAATAAAAAACTGAGCAGTAGTCGTCCAACTGTTTCCGTTTTGTTTAGATTCTGATATCGTCTAGAATCTTTTTAAGTACAAATAGCCCAGTAGAGTTTATTTTGTTTTGTGGTGCTTTCTTGTTATCAGCACACATACTTATGTAAGTATGTACATATATAGGCCATTCCCATAGCATCTTCAACCCAGATAATATCACTTTACTTGCGATGCAACATTTGGAAATTTAGACTTGTTATTCAATTAGTTCATACTTAGTTAGTTAGTTAGTTAGTACATGTATATATTTATATACGTAAATTCATCTTTGTTTGTAAGTTATTGACCTGCTGCACAATTTCTCACTTAAGGTGCGTCGAGTGTTTGTTCAGCTGATAAGATAAATATAAACAATGTTTTATAACGGGAATAGCTTTCATATCAACTCAATTTAAAATGCCAATGTTGCCACGTTTTTGAAAACATATTAGTATTATTAGTGCAAAATACTATTAATACAACACTTCTACAGTCAATTTACCCCATAATTTTTACACGTTACTATTTATTTTTTCTCTACTTACTTTAAATAATGATAGTTATCTATAATCATTGCATACAAATTAGCTATGTTCAAATGTAAGCTATTCAGCGATCTAACTATCAAAGTTTTAATTATTTGAAGTTATCAAAGTTTTAATTATTTGAATTTAATGTCATGTAATTGTCATTCGATTTAAAAATTTTGTATCGGGAAGCAATTGTTTTTGTCAGTGTACTTTTAGTTTTTCATATTTATGCATGGTTGCCAGAATCAGAAAATTGCTATTTAGATTCCGGCAACACTATTTTGCAGTAGGACTAAATTACTGGGAATGGGAGAGAGTAAACCATAACTTTCAGGACCAGGACCAAAAACTGCAGCTGCACAGACAATCGAGCGCAATGTCAAGTTTACAACGTACAATCCTCAAGGGCAAATTGCCACCCACAATTCCAAGCGGGCGAATCGGAAGAGCGTAAGTTTTATCCAATGAAGATGCTGTTGCTTGTCGGGTAACAGTGGGAGGGGGAGGTGGCGTAACGTCAAGTGTCAGTATTTAATTAATACACAAATGACTTCTAATTACAATTACAGCGATTCTTTTAAAAAGTCGCGTATCCGTGACTACAAGCCAGGTATGTGGAATGAATTCTTCGCCGAAAAAGAGGATGTCAAAGTAGATGAGCAGCGCACTTTTCGCGTCTATCGCACTAAGAAGCCCGAGAAGTCGGGCCCAGTATTGTTGTTATTGCATGGAGGTGGCTATTCGGCTCTTACCTGGGCACACTTTTGTGTATGTAGTTGCTTGTGGGCGTGTATGTGTGCCTGTGGGGGATTATAATTTTATTATGCACTCTTCACCTTTCAGTCGGAAGTGACGCGCATGATACACTGTCAGTGTCTATGCATCGACTTGAGGGGCCACGGGGATAGTAAGGTAGATGACGAAGATGACTTATCGGCGGATACTTTGGCCAAGTAGGTTTAATTTCCTTTGGTTTTAAAACTGTTGCTTATTACCAGTGTCTCATTCGTCTTCTTGCATTTAGGGATATTGGCGATTTAATATTGAAACTCTATCCGGAGGATATGCCACAAATATACGTTGTGGGCCATTCGATGGGTGGCGCCATTGCCGTTCATTTCGCTTACAAGGGATTGGTGCCCAATCTAATTGGCATCACTGTCATCGACGTAGTCGAGGGAACTGCCATGGAGGCTTTGGCAAGCATGCAAAGCTTTTTACGGTCACGTCCAAAATTTTTCCAGAGCATCCCCAATGCCATCGAATGGTGCATACGCAGTGGGCAAGTCCGAAATGTGGACAGTGCCAAGGTGTCAATGCCCGGGCAAATAATCAAGTAAGATATAGATTGATTAAAAATTTTATAATCTATATTTCCTTGGTCTTGGATAGCTGTACAACGAATCAACTGGCAACGAATGACCTGCCATTGCCCGATGATGTATTAGAGGAGGCCCACCATACCAGCATGTTTCCCAATCCGTTTAGCATTTCTGAGGATGAGGAAGTTGGCCAAACTGGCGAGGATGGTGAAGCCAGTGCCGAAGGTGCAGCAGCAGCGACTAGCAGTGCGGATTTTAAAAAACCTATCACTACCAAGGCCATGACAGATGCCGCCAAGAAGTAATATTTAAATTAAGCCAATTATTCTTCTTTTTATAAGAATATTGTTTCTTCATTTACAGTTATACCTGGCGCATTGATCTGTCGAAGTCAGAGAAGTATTGGGTGGGATGGTTTTCCGGCCTCAGCGACAAGTTCCTTGACTTGCGTTGTCCCAAGCAGTTGCTATTGGCCAGTATTGATGGTCTTGATCGTACTTTAACTGTTGGACAGATGCAGGGCCGCTTTCAGATGCAAGTTTTAGCCCGTTGCGGTCATGCTGTGCATGAGGACCGTCCACATGAGGTTGCCGAGGTCATTAGTGGCTATTTAATACGCAATCGATTTGCGGAGGCAGCCGGTGAATTTCGCTGCCATATGCCATCCTGTTAAACGAGCTAACTAAGACAAGGTTGTTAAGGAAGGAGACGGATTTAGAAGGTTAGCACAAGTGGAATACACAAAAATGTGTCTATTTTTGAATGGAGCATTACATTTTATCTATATACAATTTGTAGTGTGTAGGAGAGCAGATGATATACATGCATATATATATACATATATATATATATATATAGCCGATATTTATATATACCTATTAATATACTCCACATAATTTATTCGATAAATTTAAATTAAATCTCATGAATTTTTCAACTATTGTACTTTATGCTCGTTTTGCCAAACTCTGATGAACAGAACTATGGAAAAGTATTTGCGTTTGGGCTTCTTACATTGTTAAAATGTGTGTCTGTAATGTACCATATATGTATTAAATGTGTGCCAGATTAAGTTAAACATTTGAAAAAGAAAACGAAACAAAACCACAAAAAAAAAAAAACAACAAATTCCCTCTAAACGAAATTTAAACTTTAATTATGTAACACAGCGAATAAGTTAAATAAACGCTATATTAATCAAATCTGTAATGCTAACACTTAATTGCAATTGTCCTTTTAATTATTTTAATCAGCATGACTGGCTTGTAATCAATTAAACCACAATTTGTGTAAGATCCTTAACCCATTTTCTTTGTATATGTTAAGTGATTGCTCAAAAAGAAACCAAGGATTCTTTGCCTTAAATTTGCTATAATTAACTTTATAGTATTTATTTGTTTAACTGCTAGCTATATATTTATATTGTTTAACACATCAACATCTGGAATAGCGCTCCATTAATCAACAAAACGATAACCACCTTCCGACTTCATTTTCAATTTGGACTCTAAGGCGCGTATACGATGCAAACGTTCGGCTATTTGATCACGAATTTCAGGACGATATTTTTTACCCTGGCCAAGCTCTTCCATTTCAGCCAACCATTCGGCGCGTTCATTGATTTGATCGAGCACTGGATGAAACACAGGGCAAATGTGTACAAAAAAGTATAATTTGGTAACATTCCGATGATAATCTAACTTACATTCATTGATGATATCCTCTTCGGTCACATGTCGTTCTTCGCGAGGACGACGCTGAGGCTTAATAGCCGGATCTGGCAGATGTGTGCCAGCCATGGTGAACTGTAACTTGGCTTTGGATTTCTCGTTGACCATACGATTATCCGTGGGCGGGCGATAATAGCTAGACTTATATGCTCCACTGGCCACAATCTGGCGAAGATTCTTACGCTTGGCATTACGAGCACGCTCCAGAATGGCCAATGTTTCCCTATCCGGATCATTGTTGGTATTTGGCCGCTGTGGCTTTGGCAATGGCAGCGGTTCACCTTTGCGCAGACTTTCATCGATTTGCTTACGCATTAACATGGACATCTTGGACTCCTTAACAAGCACTAAACAAATGGTTAAAGGGAGAAATGTCCACAATTACAATACAAACTAAATTAGGAATGTAAATCTATACATCGTATCAAATCTGCAGTCTCCTTGCTATACTCGACTTTGGTGCTATGGAAGGCACCAGCACCACCAGGGGCAATGCGTTCACTGGGCCACAAGGGCAAGCGTTCTGGATTATCTTGGTTATTCTCCATGTTATTGTTATTGTGCTGCTGCTGCTGCTGCTCCCCCCCTTGTCCTTGCATCAGGGCATTTGATAGGCCCTGTAGCTGGACGTTATTATAGCGATGTCGATGCATTATGTACTCGACTTTCTTATGATTATTTGTACAATTTTGCACTGAATATATATATAGAAATATATTTAGTTTCTTTCTATGAGGAAATTTCGAGTGTCGAGTGTCGTCAGTTAACACCAAAAGGTTCACTTCATTCTATTGTGAGAATTGACCCGAACCGTTTTAACTAACTTTGTTGTATGCCACCAAACAACTGTGAGGGGGAACGCATGGCAACCTGCGTTGTTATGTAATCGTCAATGAAAAACTCGACATTTATTTTTATATATATATATATATTTTTTTTTTATACTTTTTTGTAGGTTTTTTGAAATTGTTGAAATTATTTATTTAAAATAAATATATATATGTATTGTAATTGTGTGTTTGTGTATGTATGTAGCTGTTGGTGTGTGTGTATGTGTATGGTCTATATGTGTATGTAGGTACACGCTTGGTTTATGCTCACATTTGATAAATTGTTGTTACATTTATTTAACTGACTGACTGACTGACTCTATGCTCATTTCTTGTTAATACGTACTTAGTTGAACTTTACTTTTACATTAAACCGTTATCAAGTAAATCGGAATCTGAATTTGAACTCGCTATAGTAATTTACAGTTATTTATTGATCAGCTGCAATTTGTCTATCAACTTGTTGCTGTTGAATTAGTTATTTTGAATTGCATTATTAATTGTGTGTTAACAAAACGAAATGAACAAAAATTCTTACGACGATAGTACAAAACGGAACTGAACAATTAGCTCTTATAGACATTTCGTTCCATCATTTCATATAGAATATAATATATTATCATTATCATCATCATTATAAATTAGGCTAAACATTTTCTTCAATGCTCTTATTGTTAATTATTATGATTATTTTTTGGCTGCCTTTCCAATTTAATTTTATTTTCAGCTTTGCCCGTCGATAAATTGAAACATATATGTATATATATATATATATTTATTTAGCATTTTAAAAAGAAAACAATCATTTATATACATACATCCATTTACATACATATATATGTACTACATAAGTGAAGTATAGACCAAGCTCAAGTATCGGATTTGCTTATGTTGATAGTTTGGACATCGGTTGAACTTACAAAGCTCTATATCTTCGATGTTCGAAATTAATTATAATTCGACATTAAGTTTGGCCTATACTTGACATATAAGTAAATATATACATACGGACATATATTTTTGTGTATATTATATATAAAACAACATAATCTATTGGCTTGCCATATTTTTTTTTCATTTTAAAACAATTGACTAACGCGAAAAATAAAACATTTATAGTCGATATACATTCATTCATAGACAATAATCATGTGTATATATATATACATCATACGATAAATTGGTTGCCTGACAATCATGATACAGTACATAATAATGGCTTCCATTCACTTA
This sequence comes from Drosophila austrosaltans, assembly GCA_035045865.1. Taxonomy (NCBI): domain Eukaryota; kingdom Metazoa; phylum Arthropoda; class Insecta; order Diptera; family Drosophilidae; genus Drosophila; species Drosophila austrosaltans. The sequence goes on from JAWNOQ010000207.1 coordinate 13,272,595, forward strand.
TACAAAATACAATATGTAGATCCGATTCTCTTCAACATAAACATTGAAACGTTCTCATTTTTTTTTTTGTTCTCTTTTGGTTTTTTTTTTTTACAATTTTTCTTTTATGTTTTACAATTTTCTTGTGGTTTTTGTTTTTTTTTTCAGCAATTATGTTCCGATAAATTTAAAATAAATTATGTGTATGTGTGTTGTATATATATAAACATATTCTTTATGTGACTTCTTCATCATCTAGTTCTACTGCCTTCTTCCATTCTCATTCAGCAAGCAAAGTTTTGATTCGCGCAAACATTTTCCCTCCCTTTATCATCATCATCATCCTCCTCCTCTATCCATCCAGTTTTCTACTTTCATCTAGCGGTTTTCATTAGATTTTAGTTATTTTTTTACTTTTTTTTTTTTTGTTTTGCTTGTTAATTTTATGTTTTCTTTTTTTTTAAGTTGCGAAAAGTAATCTTAGTCAGTCTCATGGTCACGATGCAGAGTTCATTATATATCATTTTTTGTTTTCTTTTTCACTATATAAACGATCTATACTTTCTTTATGTAGGTGTTACTTTTTTCTTCTTTTTTTTTTTTATAATCGTCATCGACGTCATTTTATCATCTTGGCGGCGAATTTTGTCAGAATAGTGTAAAATGTTGATCAAATTTGGCCAAATTTTCCTATAGAGAGAAGTTTGTATGTTGTGTTGTAGTGTGTGATTGTGTTGTGTGTGTTTGTGTGTGTGTATGTGTTAGTTGAACTACTAATGGCGACAACATTTACAAAATAAACTTAAACTTTAAATAACATTGGCTCAACTGGCTGACTTCTGTCCAGGCTTTGGTAGTTGAGGGAAGAGGTTTTTCTATTTCTTTTTTGGAATCGGGAGCAGCTAAAGCTCTGTCAGTTTAACGGCCAGCCGTTGCACCTCCAGAATCAGCCAGTTTAGCTCTCTACCAGATACACACAAAGTACAAAAAAAAAAAAAAAAAAAATTTATAAAAGATATTGGAAAACACTCATGTTATAAAAACTTAACATTTAAACAAATTTCAACGGGAATTGCTGCTCTGAATTCCAATTCATAATTCTTGCCAAAAGTTTGCGTTAGGTAAAAAACCGGTTAAACAATTTATAACGATTACAATTTAGGATGATTGACTTTATCACAATATATCGATATTTTGGTTTATATATATATATATATTATATGTATATATATATAGTGAAGTGATATATACGATACAAAATGTATTTGTGGGGGATGAACAGGGGGATCCTTGTTTGCTTTATAACATTAATCGGAAAATTGGTTTTCTCAAAATATTAGCATAAATTACAAATCGAAAATACAGAGCAAAACTCCGATTGTGTTTTTCTCTTTTTTTTTTTGCGCCTCCCTAGAAATCAATCTTAGAGGACTTTTGGGACATTGTTGGGGACGACATTAGAATTATATACTAGAAAAAAAATTATAATAATAATAGGGAAGGAAGGAATTATCGAACTAAACATTTATATATATATATTTCTAGATTGATCTCTGCTGGCAGCCAATTCACAAATATTTCAAACCATTTAGAACCAGAGATCTCTACAGATCTGTGCTTAGTTCATGGCTTGCTCAGTCATTTGACGGCAAAGCGTCTCTAGCTGTTCCAGACTTTTGAAATCATTCATTTTGTATTCATGGGCCGCTGTGGGCAAGCCTAGATTAATATTGTTACTGGGATGACAGAGATTATTGATGCAGGCAATGCTGCCACTAACACCGCCACCACCACCGACACCTGGACAGAGGCAGCTACCGTTACCGACAGCAGCAGCAGCTGCTGCCAGCAATTGCAACTGCTGTTGATTGATTAAATTATTGTTCAACACGTTGTTATTGTTGTTGTTAATTAGAATCTGTGGCGGAGACGGCTGATCATTTGGATCCTGCTGCTGACTATTACTAACCATTACCACTGCGGCCATGGTCTTCTTTGGTTGCGATTCAGCATTGATTCCACCACCAGATCCAGTTGTTACTCCATTGCCACTCAGGCCATTTAGACTAGGTTTCCGCTGATGATTCCTTTCCATGAGTAGGCCATTGTCATTGGGGCTATTATTGGTCAGCACACCCTGGCCAGGCTTGAAGATCAGCTGCTGTGGTTGCTGAGGTCCACCGGCCACCACAATGAGATTGTTTAAGGAACGGCGATGCGACTGCGGCGGCGTCTGTTGGGGTAACGATGGAAAATGATTATGCTGCTGCAACATTTGCTGCATCTGCTGGACATGATGGTGTTGCTTGTTGTTTTGCGGCGGCGGCGGTTGCTGCTGCTGGAAGCTTGGATAAGAAGAACTTTTGTATTGCGGCTGATGCGGTGGTCCACCATAGCCGCCATTATAGTCAAACTGTTGCTGCTGCTGCTGATGAGGAGGCGGCTGCTGTAAGCAGCTCAAAGGGAAGTTCAGCATATCATTGGAGTTCTTGCGATGATTGATGCGATCGTTGCTGCCATTTTTAGGATCACATTTGCGACTTTTTCCATTCCACCTAAGAAACAAAAAGAAAAACGACAAAATTTTAACTTGTCATTCCATTTCCCCCGACTTTTGCGTAGTTTTTTTTTTTACCTGGGTTTATTGATATTGCCGCCACCTGTGGCTCCTCCTGTGGTTTTTACATGATGCAGCTTTGGGACCAGTGACATCTTCAGTTTGGATAGTTTAAATTTGAGCTCCTTCAGCTGATTGGCCTGATTCATGAATGCTTCGTTGTGTATGGTACGATCGAGTATCCACATGAAGACGCCCAAAGTGTCATCATCCTGGACACCATACGGATCCTGTTGCACCGCATTGCTAATCAAGTTAATGACCTTGAGGAATCGCAATGCAATATTCTCCTCTGGTGGGCCAATAGACTCCAATGGTTTCATCGGTGTCAGCACTATGTTGGTCAATTCCTCGACTGCCGTGCTGAGTTTCATTTGTCCCGTATGCAGATCCTGCTCCACTTTACCAAGAATGTGATCCCGCTCCTTGAGTTTCTCTATGCAGAGTGCCAACTTATGGGAGGCACCCTTAGTCACACCAACGCTCTGTAGAAAATCTTCAGTTATCTGCAACATCTCCTCATATGTCATGTTCTTAAAGAGTTCAATGTATTTGTGAAGACGAAGGGACTTCAGCCACAGACCAATGCCCGACATGCCCACATTTCGAGTCTGGAACTTGATATAGCTTGGCTTAAATTCATCCAAACGCGTATCGGAGCCACTATTGGCCAAAGCGCAACGCTGATGCTCAATGGAGAGGGAGAAACTTCTTGGCTTATTTGCATACTGAGCCAGATTCTCGGTGGAATTGGAGCAATTGTCATTCACCGTGATCACCGAAGAGTTTGATGATGATGAGCAGCTGGATATGGTCTGGGTGGTCAAACTGTTTGAGCGACGGGTCTTAAGAGCAGCTATTTTACTGTCAAGACTCCAGCGATTAACGTCCCCAAATTGATCGCCTGCGGCAACATGACCCATCAGTATGGAGGCATAGTGGGGAGTTGTATTTTGATTTGGAGGCTGTAGAAGCTGTGTGGGTGGAGGTGGTGCAGCAACAGCAGCTGCTTGCAACTGATCGATCAGTATGTCAATGTCAACTGAATGATCCGTCATTCGCAATTGGTCACCGCCGACCTGCTGGGGTGGACATAGATGATTGTTGTTGTTGCTATTGTTACTGCTGCTGCTGTTGCTTGCCTCATGGAGCGGCTCAAAGTCGAGTATTTCCGTACCATTCTTGCTGAATGAGGTGTCATGATCATCACTGCCACTCAAACCCAATATGGATCCGGCAGCTGCGCCCGCCACCACGCCATTGACCAGAGACGAGCTGCCCTCCAACGACAAGCCTAAGCTATTCTGACTAGAACCTAATTCGTTCAGGGTAATACCATTTAAATTATCACAGAGTGGATTGATCGATCCATTAGAGTTGGAGCCCCGCCAATCGCTGCCGGTGGCAAGTTTGTGTTGTTGTTGCTGCTGTTGCTGTTGTTGTTGCTGTTTACTGGGTGGGGCTATTGTCTGCCAGTCACTGCTCCTTCCATTTCCCAGCGAGGAAGATGCTAGCGAAGAACATGAAGCCGCGGATAATAAACTGGCCGCCGAAGAGCTACCTCTTTGCACCACTTGTGGCGATGGTTGGAGAAAATAGCTGCAATTCGTAATACCCGCCGCAGCGGCTTGAATATGATCCTCCAGATGGCGTAACCACACATTCAGCGAGCGTCGATCTTCGCTGCTGATGGCCGGATGAATGAGTAAGTAAGAGAATATTTGTTGAACCAATTCGGTGGGGACAATCTGTTGCATTGTGTCCTTAACGGCCACCGGGATAAGGGTTAAATAACTGAGTTTAGCTTCATCATTTCCTGGCTTAAGGAGTGGCAGCATATTTAACACCTCATGCAAAATATCCTCTTTCCGGGCATACAGTTTTCGCTCATCACATTGTGCCGTTGTGGTTATTTGGAAATCACTGCCATAACATGGCATGGAATCCTTGTCCGAAGATGATGATGACATAACATCCATCACATCGCATGGCTGAAACGTTTTATACGCATTTAACAGATTCTGCAAATATGCCGGATTATTGGCATTAATGTCAATAACAACACTGCTAAGATTTGTCTGCGAGGTACCCAGATTCTGTGTCAGATTGTTATCAATGGAATACTGGAGAAACTTGAGGCTGGGATACCGAAGACGCTTAAGCAGCGCACACATGACAACTGTGCGTTCGCAATCGTTCCACTTCTCAAAGAGATTGGTCACTGTAGTTACTTGTTCGCAGAATAGAGCATTTGTCGGCTGCGATTGCGATTGCAATTGCAATAGTGTGGAATTATGGGTTATGGGGGAATTGGAATTGGGATTAGCATTAACATTGGCATTGGCATTAGGACTAATATTGGGTTTAGTGGCCGTCACCACTGGCATGGCTGTGGCTGAGGCGGCGCTTGTCGTTGTTGTTCCTGCTGCTGCTGCTCCTGTTGTTGCATTTGTATTTGGCTCCTTTTTGTGTGATGTCTGCATTTCGTTTATTGCATAATTGGAGCTGGCGCTGAGGCTACTGTTGCTGCTGCTGCCACTGGAGGGCAGAGCGTTGTCGATACCAGTGCTGTATTTCATGTCGTTGTTGCTTGCTTTTTGGATTATTTATATATATATCTATATATATATATATTTATCTCTATATATAGTTTGTTATAACTATTTGTTGCTTTTTGTGTTTGTATGGTTGTTTTAGAGGATTTGCCTCCCTTCGTTTTGGTTGAGTTTCTGTATAAAAAGAAAAAAAAATTTAATATTAAATATTGTTTCTTTTTTTTTTAGTTTATCAACAAAAATTAAAAATTATGTGGTATAAAACAACTTTTCGATGTTTCATGTTTTATTTAGTAGCATGATTTTGAAATTTTCATTCAGAAATTTTTCATTTGATTATTTGTTTGCTCTTGAAACAATTGAAAAATTAGTCAACTGTGGGAAACAAATTGGCACACTAACTGACTGATTTTCTTGTTTAAATGTTTCAAATGAATTATGCTTTTTTTTTCGTGTCACGTGATATACACCGTAATAAATCACAAATTTCCCCAAGAATTTGTCGCCATTTGTTACTCAGTGCTGCTGAGGGGTGATAATAAACATCCAACGCAAAACAACATTCAAAAGTTAATCAAATCAATTTTTTTCTTTTTTTTTTTTTGTTGCTAATTTATTAAATTTACAATCCCAGTTCCAGTAGCAGCAGCAATAGCAACAACAACAACAATTTGCAATTGCCAAATGAAAATTAGCATTGGCATGGTCCGGTGATCGTGTTGTTCGGTGCTGGGGTCTGGGTTTTGGTCTGGGACTGGAACTGGGACCGGGGTCTGACTTTGCTTATGGGTTGCCTCTTATCAGAAAAGTAAATAAATAACAATATATATAACACCTTCGACTGGTGCGAGAGCCTTTTGGCGTTGATTTGATGGCGTGAGTGACGCTGCCAGTCAGCTAGTCAGTCAGATCCATATAGACGATAAATCAATAAACAATTGTTGTTGTTGTTGTTAGGCATATATGTACATACATACATGAGTATTATTTGTGTATATGTGCTGGATGAAATTTGGCAATATCGCTTGACAGAGCACAAGAAAACTGATTAAGTACCTAGAAAACTTTGCTTTTCATTTTCTTAGATTTTATCAAAGAGAGATGAACTTGTCAAAAACAAAAATTTTCAAAATGAGCCAACAAATCATTCTTTAAATATTACCCGAAAATGGTCTCCTGTTACATTCAATCAATAATCTTCATTATTTTTAAGCAATTAGCAACAATTAGTTATTACACACATACATACATACATCCAGCCGTAACTAGCTAGCAAAAGGGATGTGGCGGATTAGTGTGGTTTGATGGATGTTAAAAATGGAGTTTGGGGGATTTAATTGTCAAGAAGTTTGGTTAGGTTTTGTAATTGCCGCTTTTCATTTTGTAATTTCCATTGCTACATGTGTATGTCAATGTGTGTGTGCTCAATTCGAAGCTTGTTTCTTTCTTGTTATTGCTTTTGCGACTTTCTTCGATTTTTTTTCATCATCTACTGTTATAATTTTTAAAGCTCGCCAAAGCGCTCTCAATAATGCAGTATATATATAAAAATGTTTGTGTGTGAGTGCATGTGTGTGTGTGAGCATTAAAACATAACGGGCCCCAATTACTGTTGGGGAATTTTACTGATGTTCACATTTTTGTTTAATTGTTAAAGGCTAACATACACATATACACGCACACACATAAGTATGTATACTTGTGCACATAAGCACAACACATGTCCAAACACAGTCAAACGATGGCTGCTTATTGCAATTGGTATTGAAATAAAACAAGGTAATTTCGACTTTCGACTCCTGAGTAACGGTATCTGTGCATTTGTATCATGGTACCGCAGTTGAGGTTATGTATGCCTAATCGACATTACTGTATATTTCAAATTCCCCTTTATTAATTTAACCTGCTTCGGCTTTTAATTGTAGATTTTTTTATAATAGCTGTCGAATCGAATGGCTGGTAAATATTCGTCAAAGTTCAATAACTGGGACTCACACACAATGAATACAACGATGACGATGACAAGAGTGCGGGTGGCTGGGTGAGGGGCGTTGCTGCCTTTTGTCGTTGTTTTTATATTTCTTGAATTTTTCAGCAGCCGCGATCGTCTGCGTTTGGCATGTTTTGTTTAATTCTTTTTTATTTCGCTGGCACAATATAAATTTGATTATCTTTAGTTTAAATAAATACACAACATAATATGGCACACACTGGGGGAAAGACAGCGCGAAAGGGGCAAAGGAACGAACGAACGAATGAATCTCGATTCTGTTAAAACAAACGGTACAAAACTGCAAGCAAGCGCACGCCAGGCCAGCACAGGCACACTGGGTAGGAGGATGATGGCGAATGATTTGGCGCTGGCGTCAGCAGAAAGCAAAAATGGTGGGAGCTTGCACAAAAAGAAAACATGAGAAAAGAAGGGAAAGAAATTAAGGAGAGTAAAACGGGAACAAAACGGAGCAATGATGAGAGCGCGCGCCTTTTTTTTTTTTTTGCTTCACAGTCGGATGCTACACTGGGGGAAGACCTTGTGTGTGCGTGTGGCTGACACACAGCGGAATGCATAAGGCAAAAATTGCGGCAAATTACATGAGAAAGAGAGAGAAAAAGTGAGCGACAGAGAGAGAGAGGGAAAGGAGACAAGAGCAGATTACAAGGCAGTAGACTAAAATTTAGCTCTTCCTCTTCTTGCTATTATTCGCCATCGCCATCGATGCACACACATAGAAACACACATACAATCACTATCACAATTGTTTTCGTTTGCAATCACTTTCCGTTCCGTTTTCGTTGTTCTTGTTGCTGTTGGCAGGGAGTGTGCAGCGGGGGTACGGTGGAATGTTTGTTGTTTTCACCATAAACACTTACGAGGAGAGAGCAAGAGAGAAAGAGACACACGCACGCCACTCGGCCCCCAAAAATCACGCCCCACCCACACCTGTCCCCATCCGCCTTACCGCGCCATCTCTGCTGGGGTCACCACTGCGCTTGTGCCAAAATCGTTCTATTTTTCAATTACCTTTTGCTTTCTATTCGCCTGCTGCTGCTACTGCTGCTGCAAACCTTGAAATTATTTTCTGTTGCAATTCACAGTTTTGATTGCCGAACACGAAATTCGAGCATATTTCGCTAATTTGATATGCTATCAGAGCACACATTTATTGAATTTATAATTTTCACCTTTGCCAGATATACATATGTATATGACTGCGTGCGTGTGTCTATATGTCTGACTGTATTATTCATGAGCACTTTTTTCAACTTGCCTTTTTTTTTGTTGTTTTTGCTAAATCATACTAAATTTGCTCTTTTTTGGGGCAGACATTTCAATCTTTCTTGGGCGTAGACGCAATTCATATTTACTATGGCCGCGGCGCACTCGATTGTCTCAACTTAAATTATGCTTTTTGACAATCTATGCGCATTTAACTTTTTATTTTCAGCAACTAAATTAACTATTAGTTTTTTTAATTTCACGCGACGAACTTTTTTGGTTTAGTATGACTGCAAATGGAATTGGCAAAGATACCACTCAAAATTAATTGTTGGTGGTCACATTAAAAGAACCTGAAGATAAAGAGTTATCGATATATTTCCATATCGATATTTCCAAAAAAAGTACGCCAAATCGTTGGATTTTGAAATATCAATCAAAAATTTTAGCCTTTATTGTTTTTAATGTCTGTATAAGGCAAAGCTGAGTTATTAATTAAAATGAAAATAACAGATTTTAGTTTTTATTGTTTGTCGCATTAATTTAGTTTTTAATCTTAATCAATTTTTGAAAGTAGCTCATTTGGTATTGTTGGGACTCATTTGTATAAATATAACATATATTTTATATATACCATCTAAATATTTAATATAAACTATAATACAAAAAAAATATATATATTTTTACTCACGTAATGACTCATCAAAAAATCCAGGCCCGCTCAGTCCGCCGCCCACGCACTGACTAAATTTTCGGCGCTAAATAGGCCATAAGCAATCGTCGCACTATTTGCCCGTTAACCTCAACATTTTAAATTTTAACATTGCTCCAAAATGATTATGTTAAGTTAACAGAGGCTGTAATATAAACTTAACAGAGGCGTTAACAGTGACTGTGCGAATTTATTAACACTGAAATTGCATTGGTTTCCAACACATCTGATTTTTCAACACTGGATTATTGGTGTTTTGCAACACCATGTAAAATATAAAGGCCCTCATTTGGCGCCGAAAATTTAGTTAGTGCGTGGGCGGCGGACCGAGCAGATCATATTAGGTGAGCACGAATTGTTATTTTTGTGTTATGTTTTTCAGATCTTGGTGGATCTGGACCTGGGTTTTAACTGAGTAGAAGTAAGTGTGGTTTTGTGTATTACATTTTATATTTAAATGCTATATATGTATGTACAGGTGTATAAAACCCATGTTTTATTTGTGTTTATATATATAATATTTCTTAACTAATATATCAATGTTATCTTTTGCAGATCTGCTAGAACTTGGTGGCAGTATCTCGGACTTTGAGCTAAGCTAGCGGGCTTCGTTTTTAAAGAGTTCAAGAGTTGTAAATTTAAGTACATATTGTATTGAATGGTTTTTTTTTACATATGTTTATATATATATATATCTGTATATATATATATATATATATATTACTATATATATATTACTATATATATATTACTATATATATATTACTATATATATATATTTAGGTCTTTGGATAAATTGGCCATATAAAACTTTACTTTACTTGACCTTAATTCATAATTAAACAATTTTCATCCATATAAAATGTACTGAGAATAACTTTTTTGGTGCTAAATTAATTATTTGTAATTCCTGTTTGAATTTCTTTGTTTTTATTGTTGATACATTTATCAAACTTTTGAATGCGATTTGCTGCACATTCCTTCAGCTAAATTTGATAAAAATCTTACAGAATAGATATTGTTTTATGCAACCTGGTGAGTTTTTGGCGCGCAACTTTTCAATATTCTTCTCAACGCAAAAGCTTTTCGGGTCCATTTTTATAGGAAGCTTTTAACGTGAAAATATTTGAATTTTCGTTATATTTAACGTTCGCTTACAATGCTTCAACTTGTGTTTCAATTTCATCAATCGTAAAGTTTAAGTTTTCAATTTTTACAATTACTAATCTTTAAATTTATTTGTGTATGTTTACGGTAACGAAACATACATATTCTTTATCATTTCTGTATTGCCAATGTGAAGTAAAAGCTACTTTTATTTTAATTTTTTTTTAAGTCATTGCTAAACTTGTACATTTCCATAAAATTTGGACATTTTAATCGTTTTTTTTTTTGTTTTTCTGATGAACTGCTTAATCAAAATGGGCAATCATTTAGCCCCTCTACTTGAACGAACTGATCGAATTTAATTCGTTTGAAAAAAGCTTAAATTTTATATAATTTATGTATTTCGCCTTGAGGTAAGGTTAGGCCATATGCTAGTCAAACAATTTCCATATCTAAGCCCACCCACTCACATACACATAGGCATAGAATAATTTGAAATTAATTACTATCACATGGAGAGCCTTAGGGTTCTCTTTTTAACACTTCGCCAGTGGAGTCCGTCTCTTTTGCTCCCAATATATTCTTTCCGCGTTCCAGCCTGCTCTGTCTGTCTTTTGCATTGTGCCTGGTTGGCACTTTAAAATCCTCACGCTTGACAAATCCTTTGCGGCGTGAAATTTTTGCCAGAGGCATATACTTTTTTTTTTTCTGTCATCCTCTATGACCTATTTTTTTTTTTTGGCCAAGCTTTTTGCCAGAATCCAACGGCAACATGAACACTAGCACCAGGAACAGAGACAAAGAGGGAGCGAGATGGAGATGGTGTGGGTGGGTGGGCTGTTAGGTATGCTATGCAGTGTCACGTGTTTCCTGTTAAATGCTCTAATGATGGGTATTAGGCCAGACTAAGTGCCACTCATAAGTGCCGCCGCACACGCACCTGACTCTCATCTTCGACTTCAGTGAGTCCTGTGACTCCTGTGACTTTTGCCTTGCCTTCACCTTTGACATCGAAATTTACGCAATATGCGTTTTTTATTTCCACTCTACTTCATTCCCGTTCCCCCGTTTCCCGGCTCCACTTTACCACTAACACAACCACCATCATCATCATCATCATCATCCAGGCAGTCCTTCTTAAAGAGCGTTGTCAAAGCAGACACTAACAAAGGTTTGGTCTGGTCCAGGGTCAAAAATTTCGTGCTTTTTAGTTACTTAGCCATGTGGCAGGGAGACTGCGTACGTGGCCAAAAGCAAAAATCTCCTTCTACCATTTCTCCCCATAGTTTTCATTAGTAAATATGACAAAACGAAAGTTGTTTGTGTGTGTGCGTGTGGCGAGGACTGGGAACCCATGTTACTCCTTCAAATTTTATCCTAGATAAGTGTTGTCTACTTTTGTGGAATGAATTTAAAATAATTTTTGCGAAATTTTTAAGTAGGTAAAGTTTTACCAATTTTGAACTAAAATTCAACTGTTGGTTTTTTTTTTTTTCAAATACACTTTAAGAAATGAAAATTTAATGATAATTTAATTTACATTTTTTGGACTTTGTGAAACCAAAAGGAAGTAAATCATTATGGAAACTCAAGCGGATATTATCAGATTGAAGTTGTTATCCCCTTTTTGTTTGGCTTTTGTTACTTAATACAATTTCAAAGGATTTCGTAAACAAATTGTTATTATTTCATATTTTTGTTGAGTGTATTTGTATGAGTTTCATATAGCAACTTTTTGTTTCTCTCTAAGGAGGGGTTTAGTTAACCTTAAAGTTAATGGTCGCTCATTTGTGCGGGTTGGAGCTATGAATAAGCAATTCCTTGACCCTTTATGCCAACTGCAAATGAAAGTTTTGCGTTTGCCTCTAAATATGGCCTCGGGATGGTTTCGGATGGGTTTCGCCTAGTCAAATGGCAAAGGCAACAGGCATCCGGCAACAGGCTCTGTGTGAACTTGTTTTTCCCAATCCTTTCAGTCCGAGTTCCTTCTAGCACGTGCAGTAAGGTAAACTGAGCCTTTTTTTCTCCTCCTATCTGTGTGTATGTGTGTGAATCTCGGTGTGTTTGTAAGTGTGTGTGTGCGTGTGTGTGTATGCGTAACCTAAATCTCCGGAAGCTTTTGAAGTGCGGCCAGGTAATTGGTTAATTATTAGGCTGCCAAACACTAGAGACTCTTGTTGGCTTGAAATTCCTTTGCCAGCGGCAATGAATTTTCAACAAGCAATTCGTTTTTCTTGTTTTTCCTGCATTTTTGTTGTTGTTGCTGTTTTTCTTTTTCCTTTGGACCTTATAGCATCATGGACCTCAGATTACATAAATGGTCAACGTCAACTAGTTATGGAACAGCTTCTGACACTAATTGGAGATACGCAGTTTGGATTTTTACAGGTAAATTGATTTCCAGGAACATGTAACCATATTTTCTATGGTGACTCCATTGGGATACCGGCCAAGGGCGTAGTTAATAAGGGATCCATCGCTTAATAGAAAGCAAATAAAAAAAATTTAATTTTAATTTTTTAAAATTTAGATTTAAAATAAATTTCACTAATAGAATATAAGTTAGAATATTTATCTCAGTCAATGAAATTGCCAAATTTTATCGATATCACTTCACCTGTCACCGATATACATTCTTATGTAAACATCTGGCTAGTCAAAGCTAGGATTCGAGTTCGAAAGCTGAGATTTCTGGCTCCCTTGCTCGCACTCTCCCTCTTTCTCAAACATTGTTGTTCCTTGCCGCTCGTTGCATTCGCTTGTTGCGTTTAACTGTTAAAAAAGTTTTTGTTGTTGCGTGTCTAAATAAAAAAATGATATATGAAATCGTCGTAAAGTAATTGTCATTAACTTTTAAATGATGCTGCTATTCGCAATAAAATTGATTCAATGTTTGGTAATACATATTGTTATTTTGAAATTGTTTAATTGCACACATATAAAAATGAGAATTCGCTGTCGCTGTCGGCATCGCTGTTCCCTTACTTGCCAAAAAAAAAACGAAAATGAAAGAAAGGAAAAAAAAACGCGAGCAAGCATATACATATGCATGTGTATGTATTTAGTGTGTGTGTGTGTTTGTGTAAGTGATCAAAGCTTTGATTAGTGCAATGCTTGTGTTAGACAAAGTAAGAAATAGTATGCCACTGCATCTGTAAAATGTACATATGTATATACATACATATGTATGTACATACGTACATGGAAAAGTAAAAATTAATATTGGTGAGTGAGAAACCATTTTATGCTTTACAGTTATACATATGTATATGTATGTACATAACTCTACTCATACAAATTCTAATTAAGTAAGTTTTGTCAAAAATTTGTTATATTTCAAACAATGTAAAGTTAAAATGAATGTATACAGAGTTTATGGCTTACCTTTTTCTTCCCCCTTTCCCCCTTATTTAATATCTGCGCTCCTGTTTTTGCAGTATTGTGATATTTTCTTTTATAAACTTTTTTCTTTCCATTTTTCACTTGCACACACACATTGGCTTTGTCCTTGTTGTCGTTGCTTTCTCGGCTTCAACATTTTTGTTTAATTAATAGACTGACCACACAAACTGTTGTAATTTGAGTTTCTTGGATTTATTAGGCCTGGGAAATTGTGAGCAAAATTGGTCTACGGGTTATGATAACAATGCAGTTATTTCCTCTACTTTGCCTCCTCCTCCTCTTTCTAACTCTCTCTCTTTATAGCATCTCTTTTGCATTGTACCCTGTGGTTATGGCGTAACAGGGTTTATGCAAAATTAAAGTACATACACACAAACATACATATATACATATGTATGTACGCATGATAAAAGGAATGAGAAATCCATCTTATAATCTATCTGTCCTTTGTTAGTCCGTTTGTTGGTTCTTCTGTTGGTCCATCTGCTTCTCCATTACATTTGCATGACCACCTACAATTTAAGAGATCAGAAGTCACCAAATTGAAAATGTAGATTTGACTAGTTGTCGGTGCTGTAGAAATTACCTCAGTTACATGCACTCTTACGTACATACATACATAGATACGTACATAAACTCAAAAGGATACAAGATACTCTCAGTGACTTATCTTATTTCTAACAGAATTCCCATTTCCCTCTCTCTTTCTGTCTCTTTTCCAATTAGCACTTCATCTCCTTCACTTGTAAGGCTTGACTGAACATAAAGGTTACAAAAAGCAATACAGTTATTATAGGGTATGTCAAGAGTCGGCATGTCTAGGCAGTAACGTACGCAATTTCTCCTTGACTTTGTTGTTGCTTATTTTTTTTTCACATTTTAATTAAGTTAAAATGTTTGCATTTCACTGCAAAAACAAACAAGAGGCAAAATGTGTCAAAGTTGTTGTTGCTTTTGCCCCCAGACTTTGTTTTATTCACATTTTGCATTTATGATTGTTCCTGTCATTTATTGCAGCAAACCGAGAGAAAGAGAAAGCAAAACAGAGAGATGGAATAAAAGGAGAGAGAGATTGTATATATATTACATATATAACCAACTGTATTAACAAGCTGATTTATTATTATTTAATAATGTCTACAATGTATGTAAATACATATTTAATGAATTGAAAATATATTTGATATTTTATTAAAACTGAAGCCAAAAAAAAAAAAAAAAATGCAATGCACAATTGTAAATAATTGTGGTGAATTGTTGTCAAATTACGTTAAAGTTTCTCGGATTCGGATTCTCATTTTGCTGGTCACTTGAAGTGCTCTACAGTAATTCAAATTTAATACCTTAACCAACAAAGTGTGCAAATGGAAACCATGTTTTTTCTTTTTAACAAATTTCCAATGGCACACAAAAACTGCTTAAACAAATATTACTCAATTAATAATCATTTAAATGCTAAGAACTATATTTACTGCCCCATAATGATGAAATATCGTTAAAATAAATCGTTTGATTTCGATTATTAAAGCATGATGGGAAATACTCATAACTAGTTTTATGTTCGCTTTGTCTTTGGTTTTCTTTTATTTAACAATTTTGCCACTAGCCAAAAATGTTGCAATCAAAATGTCCAATCTCGCTTCTTGTTTCTTTTACTCTTTAAGTTTTAAACCCATTTTTATGACAAAGTCATTTTCTTTTTGGCAAAAAGCTGATGTCGCAGTTTTTTTTCGTCCTTGGAAAAAGCTGTATATTAATTTTGGTCAGAAAATGGTTGCGAATGCAAATGAAAGAAAGCATTTCCGACCATATAGACAATATGTACCTATATATTTCTGATCAGTTGATATAGCCATGTTCTTCTGTCGTCGAATTCAAATTGAACGCCCATTAAAATGGATTTGACAATTGTTGAACTTGCGTTTCAAGGGTATATAAAATTCGGCACAGTCTAACTTAACCCAGGCCTTTTTTTGTTTTTATTGACAATTTCCGTTTCTAAATATGCGAAATATAACATGATAGCTCTCAAATTGATTGGATTCATTTGGACAGTTGGATATGGTTATAAACATTTTATTTACTTTATTACAATAGGATATTTATATAAACAAAATCTCTGCTGCATTTTTATATTTTCACATAAGGATTTTAGGAGACCATTAACATTTCTATTTCTATAATGTTTTGGTTTATTTATTTTTTTTGTTTTTTTTGTGGTTTTGTGGAATACCAAACAGAATCTCGACAAAGTGTCTTTTGTTATGAAATTTGAACTCTTGTTGGCATTAAATTATAAATTCATTTTAATTTTCGTTCTGTCTAATGTCATTTTTAGCGCTCAATTAGGTAGAAACCCAAGAAACAAGGCCTGTGACCCGCCTGCGCGCGTTCCCGTGTGCCTGCCCCCCTACGGCGGGCATTAAACTCGACAGTCGACACTTGACACAGACGGCGGGAAAGTATCTTGCGTTTATTTTACGTACTTAATTTTTTGCCCTTATTTTGTTTGGGTTTTTTTCGGGGTTTTTCTTTTTCTTTTTTTTTTTTTAAATTTTATCGCTTAAAATACAAAGCTTGTATGGAGAACACAAAAACTCAAGTGCCAGGACATCAAAAAAAAAAAAAAAAGGGCGTATGAATGAGAAGAGGAAAGGGGGAACAACGAGAGGATGAATATTACGCATACGCCACATGTAGTGGAATTTCCAGCGATTTACGAGCTTCCTTTTGGTTCTCTTCTCTCTCTCTGTTATGTTATATGGCCTGCAGTCATTTTTTTACTCATATTAAACGCTTGCAACGTATCATGTAACTTGTGTGTGGAATATGTACTTACATACATACATACATATGTATATTGTCTGTCAAACTGCGGGTCTGTCTGTGTGTATATGTGTCTCTGTGCGTAATGCAGAAATTAAATTTATAAATATGCATAATTTTAAAATAACATGCCAGAGACAGGCTGTCAAGCTAAAGCACATCTCAATGCGGGAGACAGAGACAGAAAGAGAGAGAAATAGAGAGAGAGAGAGAGAAAGCAGGAAATCAGATAGAAAGAGAGAGAGAAATCAAAAATCCCTTACTTAACAATTTCAATAAGTTTTTTAATGTGTTGATACATATATCAACTCATATGAACTTGACAAGGGTAACCATAAAGATAAAGAACATTGAAAGTCACTCTTAAAGTAAAGTTAATATTGTAATCGTTGCAATACAAAAGTATTTAATATACTTGTTATGGAAACATTTATTAAGAGAAACATTCGATTTAATGGATACTTGATTTTGCAACGTTCTATATACCTTTTTAGTGGGCTGATGCTTAAGGATACTTTTCTATTTATTTCTAGAATAACATTATTTTTCATTAAAAGTGTAATAAATGTTGAGTGATTAAACTGTTCACCTGATCCCTTTGCAAAAAAAAAAAAAATGTTAAATTGATTGAAAACAGATTGATTATTTACGGAAACAATTGGGATTACCCTCGTAAATATATATCAGCATCATCTTGACTTGAATGTTTTTGTTTTTTCTTTTTTTTTTTTCCTTTTTGTTTCTTGGTGACTGAAACAGTTTTTTGGAATTGATATTGACAAATTTTCTTCAATTTACTTTGGCAGTCAAAAGCTTACAAACCCCAAACCAGACATACATATACATACATACGCATACATATATACATATGATATAATGTCCCTTTTCCTGTATTTGGTGTTGTTGCTTGTTGTTTATCTTGTTGTTTGTAATGTCCTTCCTGGGGCTAGTCCCCAGAAATGATTGTTGCTCCTTGTTTTGATTTTTGCCTCAACTTTGACAATTTAATATGCAATCAAGCGGGCTGTCATCATCAGAATATATACAGATATATATATATATGTAGATAGATATATATGGCATATCTTTTCCGTTTCATTTTTCCCCTTGAGTTATCCTTCATCGGTCTTACGCATTGATAGTCATTTTTAATTGCTCAACTTTTGATATGCATATCATATATATATATATACTTATATATATACTTATTCTTTATGCAATTGATTTTCCATACACGACTATTTTGCATGTTTAAAAGACCGGAAAAAAGCTGAAGAAAATGGCCAACTCTCTGGTCCATTATCTCTGTGGGCAGCCAAACCAAAGTAATTTAACTTGATTGAGCGAGCACTTAATGTTGTTCTCTTGAGTTGAATTAACACGCGCAAGTGCATTAATTAAGCGCTAAAGGCGGTTATGGCCATGGCAACGACTGTGAAAAGGATAAGGCGTAAGCCAAAAGACACAACGTAGGGTTAAGGCAAGTGGTTGATGGTGGGGGGATGGGAATTGAGAGGGATAGTCCATACATATAATAAAAACCTCTTTATGTTTTTCATATCGAGAGAGAAGAAGGGCTAGTGTTGAAAACAGGACAGAAAAAAGGGGCAGCGGGTATCGGACAGCGGCCAGGTCTGCCGAACATAAACTCAACACTAATTGTTGACTTTCATAGGAACATATAAAGTTACATTTTTATCCATGGTAATTAAAGCTTAAACCATAAACTGTGATGCCAAAAAGATGCCCGCTAGAAACAAAAATGTTGTTAGAAAACAACAGTTAGTTGAAATTGGTAATAAAAATAAAGATATTCAAAAAGTTTCACCATCTATCTGCATTATTTTAACAATTAAGTGCAATCTTTTCTTTTTTTGTTGTTTGGTTTTGGTTTCGGTCAACAATTTCCCTATGAACGTAGGGAAAAAATGATTGATGAATGATTGATTTCTTTTCCACTTCCTAACTTTGGGCAATAGTAAATCATTTTAGATGACACATGGAATTAATTTTTTTATATGGTTCAATTTATTATCGCCAATATATGGGAATTTTCCTATACATACGTTTTAGTTTCTATAACTATGCGATTATTTCTCTTAAGGCCTTTAATCAATTGTTAACCCTTCTCGTATTGATTATACTAGTAGCAAATTGTTAGAGCTTAATCTCACCAGGTGGCATATATGTATATAGTATGTATGTGTGTGTACATTATATATGTATATGTACATATATAACAAGTCAGTTAGTTGATGAGTTGCTCATTTCTGTTGGTCACCTTGGGCTTATCAAAATACTTGCTTGACTTTTTGGTTTTTGCCAATTGGTATTATCTTTGGGGCTCATTTAACTTACCAGCTTTTACTATACATAGACCAACACATACTCCCCCGCACAGACACAAACGCACTCACACACAATCTCATCAATTTTTCAATAGCTCTGGCAGCCTAAAGAGCAACTTGAGGTCAGGTAATCTAACCAAAAACTGGCATCATCATTATTAAGATGATCATGATGATGATGTAGCGGTGGCTTAATTACCAGCTTCAAGCTATTTTGTGATTAACAACAACAGTTTTTGGCTAACCGCCAGATGGCTTACGTTAAGTTTAAGTTAAGTAGCATTACATTAAAGTTAGTTCCATATCCTATTTAGGTGGCTGTCAGTCAGTTAGTCACTTGCAAGAATTTATAGACCAATTAATTATAGCAGCATCAACATTTGAAATGCAGAATGCTATGGATTCTATTGAATGAGCGATGGCAAATGCATGTTGTGTCCTTGCAAATTTGTATCACACTGGAAATGAAAAAGGATTATCGTGTCGAGATTTGCCTATCTATCTCTCTCCGTCTTTGCGCTGCCCCTCCCCTGTCGTTTTCTCTGTAAGCGAAAGTAATTTCAATTCCGTAAATAGCTTGTGTAAATCGATATCCCCTCTTGCAACCTTTTTGATACCCTTGCAAATGAGTACATTGATTCGATTAAGAACTTTACTTATAAATTTAAAAAGTATTTAGCTTATATTTAGACAAGTTTTTTCTAACCAATATCTGTTTACTGTTTTAAACATAATATGTATATGTATGTTCGGTCAAAATCGGATCACTGTTTACTTTGGTCGTCAATGGGTATAGAAACTTGGCTTCAATTTGGTTTCTTGGTGTTGTCCTTTATTTTTTTTTCTCTTTAAAATATATTTATATGTATATAAATATTTTAACTTAATAAATGCAGTTGTTTGTTTGTCGACCCCAAGTCTGCCTTTGCCTTGTATTCACCTTAGACCCAATATTTGCATAAACTAAACTGAATAAAAATACGCTGCGATGACCGACTTGTAGATACTCTAGGAAAATGTATAATAGATGAACATGTTTGATCATTGAGTTTTCCCTTCTGCTCTAACCCAAAAGTACTACTCCACGGAAACCTTAATAGGTTATCGTATTGATGAAGCAAATATACCTTTGCCGTCTATAAAGTACAGGGTACAAAAAGGGAGTAACGAACTCAGTTTCGAATTTCTCTTGTTGGCCGTGTGCCCTTTATTTTCGCTACGTTTTTCCTTGCCCTTGCGAAACGTTGTGCAAACGTTAAGCAAACACGAGAATTTTCAACATTTTCTAGAAGACCCGCGGGCGCAGTTCCTGAATAAAAAATACGAAAAAAAAGGGGGGGAAAGAGTTGAGCTTAGTTTCGTCTTGTTTTGTTGTGCTCAGGTAAACTTTAGACGGCTTTAAGGTCTAATGGCTGTTAAAGGGCTTTAAGCTTTATTAATAATAATGGTTGTACAAGAAAAGTATCTCTCAAAATGTTGAAAACTAGTTGTAAAAGCAGAAAAAGTTGCAAATAAAATCACAAGTCAAAGTCAATGAGGCTCGTACAAATTTATAGCTCAACATATCCGAGATGTGTGTACTATAAATTATATGCCCCCAAACCCGGACTGTAAACCGCATCCCTCCTCTACTCACACACACAAACGCACACACAGACACTCAGAAGCATAAAATATTACACATGAGTGGCTTTTAGGCAAACAAATAGGGAGGAAAAAAAAAAAGATGAAAAAAAAAACATGGGAATCATTTCATTCCATCTGCCACTTTAAAAACGTCAAGAAGATAAAAAAAAAAAACTCAGCAACAAGTCACAAGTCTAGAAAAAATGTCTACTTTTCTTTTACACATGTGTGTGTATAAAATATATATGTATGTATTTATATGAATGTGTGTATATGTGTACACCTATTTCATGCCAGACTTTCGGGCAGCAAATTTAGAAGATGGCAAAAAAACGGAAATTGTTGCCGCCTTTTAGGCACGCGGCAGGCAAAATGTAAAAGACATCGTCCATGATTTATTTGTATTTGTATTTCAGCCTCCTTTGTGTTTATTAGATTAGGCAGAGGGTAAAGAAATTGGTATACGGTTTTCTATATAAAAAAAAAAAAATTTAATCAGATATATTCATTATAACCGACAAATTCAAATATTCATAAAGTAGAGAGATTTAAAGAAATCGATTTAATGTTCGACTTTTATACCAAAAGGAAAAAGGAAACTTGGTAACCGATATTATAATCACGAGACTTAATAAGGATTATCTAATTTAATTAATTTTCTATTCATTTAATATTCTAAAACATAACTGATGAGAAAATTTCACATGAAACAAACACAGTAATGTGGCCAATAAAATTATATTCAATGGAACCTTTATCATTATGGTTACGTATTTCGGTCGCTCTTATTTGTGGTGAAATTTTGATTTCGAAATTCCCTTTGAGGTTTTTAGATTCCGTTTAATCGGTTTTAGTTTACATTTAATTGGCGGGCGATTAGCGTGAGATTTTGTTTCATTTGCACACGCCGAAATCTCTCATTCCCATCATTTTATTGATGAACTATGAATTAAATATTGCAATGCATCAAAAATCCAATAAATTGATATGTCAAACTATAAGCTGATGATTGTTTAATGGAAGTTGTCTTTTTTCTTTTTGGGCAAATAAATGTTTTTTTTTTTTTATCAATATATAATGTCCAACATATTTTCGTATGTACAACATACATATTTAAAAACGTAAACGAGAATACAAGAAAAGCAGACATACAGAACGGGAGACAGAGAAAGGGAAAGAGAGAGAAAGAAGAGGGGGAACAGAACTTCAGAGTTCAATTGAAGAGGCTCTTCAACAAATTTTTGCCTATGGGGTATTGGACTTCCTCATCACTTGAATCTGACGGCTAAATTAACACCTTTAAAAGTATACATACATATGTCTATAGTATATACATATGTATGTATATATTTTTATACATTATATATGTATATATTTGTATATGCATATTGTAAGAAAGGTCAACAGTTTTGGAGAGCGAGGGGCCACACTTGACATTGCCCATGAATCCGAAATTGAAGCGGGCCAAAATGTTTAATGGAAGACTTCAACTGAAGTGGACACTTTATAAAATGAAATGAGAAGAAAAAAAGAAACAGAGAGACGGCCTAAAATTAATTATAATCGAACTTCCAATACTCTTGTAATAATAATTGTTTGATATTGTGAGTACTAGAATAATACCTAAAAGTAAATAAACAATCTTCAACTGGTATTTGCAATATAACCCAACTTGTTCTCTATCTTAATGTTGTATATGCCTTTGTCTGCTTCAAAGGCTTTCAAAAATCAATGGACTCACAAGTATAGAGTATGAATATTATGTTTCGAATTTTGCTATAAAATCGTTTGTTACGTTTGTTTAAATCATCATACAACTTCAGTAACTCGAAGCAAAAAGAAATCTTGCAAAAATGGTAAGAAATCAAAAAAGGATTTGGATGGAGGAACATATATATACTTTTGGTTCTCTCTCACTTTTATACACACACTGTCTCTCTCTCTCTCTCTCTCTCGTTGTTTGTCTCGTCTAGAAAATCTTCTCTCTTGGCAGTGTTTTAACTCTCTCGGCAGTAGCTAGTTTGGCAGCAGCCAATCCTCGTCTCCGTCGTGATGTCTCTGAATTGATAGATGTTTCTGCACCAGTTGATTATTTGCCACCTGTAACGGAATATTTGCCACCCGCTGATGTTGCTGTTGATGGTGAGGCTGAGGCTGTTGATGCCACCGAGAGTTCACTCTTGGGCGATGATGGCTATGAGTATCGTACTGTGCGACGCCTTAAGCTTCGTCAACGACGTGATGTATCCCATTTGACAGGCCCAGCACGCCAATATTTGCCACCCAGTAATCTGTATTTGCCACCAGTGCCAACTGTAGCTCCAACATTAGCACCAGCTCTAGCTCTAGCTCCAGCTCCAGCTCCAGCTCCGGCCGATGATACCGAAGAAGTTATCTCCGCTGCTGAGCCCAAGGTAAATCGTGAATATTTACCACCATCCACCGAAGCGCCTGTGGAAGAGGAGGAGACCGAGGCTGTTCCAGTTGCCCCTACCGATTTGCCTGAGGTTCATTCGGCTCAATTGCTTGATGATGGCTACCATTACAAGCAGCCAAATGAGCAGCCAGCCGAGTTGCGTGAGGCAGCACCTCGAGAGTATTTGCCACCTGTGGCTCCTGTTGCCGATGTTGCCGAACCTGAGGAGGAGGCGGTTATCGTTGTGGAGGGTCCACCTAACGGCGAATCAGCCGTACTTACCAGCGATGGCTATCAATATCGTCGTGCTGTTAGACGTTTCAGATTTTAAATTTCTGATTTGATTTTCTTTACGTGTTTTCGTCTTCTCAGATTTTTCTTTTTTTTTTTTGTATTTGTTATATTTTTTTTTTGGCTTGAAATAAAAAGTTTTCTTGGTTCAAAATGTATAAAATATGGGCATTAACTTATAGTTTCCTTCCACTTCACTTCAAAAAGAAGAAAAGAAAGAGAGAGAGAGAGAGAGAAAAAAAAAAGCCATTATAATTTGGGCCCATAAATATTTATAAAGTGAAAAAGTAACGACGCAAAAATCTAACAAAAATCGATAGCAATGCTAACATTTTTATTAGGACACAGGCCACCTTGAGCTCCGGTTTCTACTACAGTTTGTGTCATATTTATAAGTCACTGTGATGACAAAAAGAAAGTTCAAGTACTTAATGAAAATGCTTAAATGATAACATTTTCTTTATTTCAAATCAAAACGATTCAATTGTATATCTACATATAATCGTATTGCTTTCTTTAAATGAAATTTATTTAGTTACACTCCTTCACTTTACCAATAATTTTATTACAATTGACAGCATCGTGTGTCTTCTATTAATATGTTTTGGACTGTGCCATATCTCATACAGGTCCTCGTTCATTGACTGGGTCTCCACCACCCGCTCTGTCAGGGTATCTATGGAAGGCCTTTTGAATTTTTAAAATTCAATTTAAATTTATGTGCCACAGAAATTGCGTGCCAACCAAAACATATAAGGTCGATTCAAATGAACTAAATCGTAGCTCAACAATTAATGAGAGACTGAACGAAATGGAAAAATGCATGGGGAAAACTAAATTGTAGATTGTAAAAGTCTAAAAATACCCTTGGGGACAACAGGAGCAACATGCTCTCCCTTCAGTTAACCGAAAAATATATAAATTGGTTTAAGCCCTAACTCCAATTAGCTGGGCACTCAACTGTGATAATTAACTGGGCTCAAAAGCAAAAAAAAAAAAAAAAGAAAAACACACAAAAAAAAAAGGGATGAAAATGTGAGAAATTTCTACAATTTGTTAAGCATTGTTCAACGTGGCGTATGCGTAATGTTCAACCGGGAACAAAAAGAAAAAAAAACGAAATTTCAAAGTGACTTGACGTTGACGTTGATGTTGATAAACCAAAAGTCATATTTCATTAAAGAAGAGTAAAAACCAAAGTGGAAAGTGGAAAATGGATAGAGGGGACAGGGGGATAGGTACCTGCGGCTTTCTTAATTTCCCCAGACAATTTTTGCAAACCAGAAAAAGAAAAACGAGCCAAACGTAACCCGAGGGGCAAGCTAATTTCGGTCAAGCCAAATTTGATATACCCTTACAGCGCCTAGAGACTATTAGATCCATAAAGTGCCCTCGTACCCTTTTAAATATACAAACTAAATATATATATGTGTATATGAACATCTTACTTGAAATATTTAGTATTTACGTTACCAAAACCTAATTAATTGAATGATACTCTTTGCAAGGGTATTTAAAATTGATGGGGAAAATAGTAAAAGAAAATAATTTTTAAGCAACCTGCAATTTAAAAGTGGAACGAACTGCTTTATGTCCTGTGTCCCTCTTGCAAATGAATAAAAAACAAATACGAAATAAATGAGAATATGGCAAATCAGATAAGAGAGAAAGAAGAAAAAAGTGTGTGAGAGAGAGAGAGAGAGAGAGAGTGAGAGGGGGATAGAAAAGAAAAGGAAAAGAGAGGTCAACAAATAGAAGGGAATGTAACAAGAACAATTTGATTTTGTTTGCCTTACGTTGTTTGGTCCTTGGTTTGTTTGTCGATTTGTTGCTCTGCAAAAGAAAAACAAGTTTTAAAAGCGGGCAATATAGGCATGACACGTTCAGGTTCCATCTGCTGACTGTGCTAACACCATCTACCTTTTACCTCTCTTTCTTATCCACTTATTTTTTCGCGTCCAATTTAATGCAAATGCAGCAAAAAGAAAACGTGAGGTTCATTGAACACAAGAGACAGGATAATGACTCCAGCGAAAGGTAAATTTAACGATTTATGTTTTTTAATTATATATTTCAAACCTACCACAGACCATACCTCACCTCATCATCCCCACACCTTAAATTGATAGCAAGGGGTGGGGGACGCAGACAACAACATCTTGAATTTCATTCAATTTACTTTTAATTATTCGCCATTTGTTTTCATTTTCATTTTCAGTTTCATTTTCACATTTTCACTCCCACCTACTGTAAACTTTTCCATCTGCAACTGGCAACTTTTTTAATATTAAATAATTGTGCCAACAACTACAATAACAACAATTGACGT
Organism: Drosophila austrosaltans; assembly: GCA_035045865.1. Taxonomy (NCBI): domain Eukaryota; kingdom Metazoa; phylum Arthropoda; class Insecta; order Diptera; family Drosophilidae; genus Drosophila; species Drosophila austrosaltans. The sequence goes on from JAWNOQ010000207.1 coordinate 13,298,020, forward strand.
GTCGCTTAAATGACTTGACTCGTTGATCCAATTTGAGTGGCAACAGTCAACATTTACAGTATACCGTATACAGATACAGATACATATACAGATACAGATAGGGAGTATATATACTCATTTAACTGAATGGTAAAAGAGATGGTGGCAATGTCTACATAGAAGGTCATACCATTGAACACAACTGAATACTGTAAAATGTGTGTTCCCCTCGATTCTATTTGTTCTATTGTTTGTTTTAGTTATTTCAACAGAAACAAATGTCTTTCAATTAAAATTGTAGCCTAGCACCAGGAGTTTGTCGATTTAATTAGTTGACAGAAACTGTAGAGGATATTTCACCAGTATATAGGATCCATGGAAAAGGTCACTCCAAATTAAGTACACTCAAACTTTTCACAAAATTCAAGTATTGTGTTTAGATTTTCACATTAAATTAGTATGTATCATAGCAACATTTGTATGGCATTAGATAGAGAATATGTTTCATCAACTATACAGGGTGACTAATAGATAAAGATAGTTATTACTATAAATGGTTTATTTGCATATAATATTTGTAGCGGTTGGCATCGATCTACATATATGTCATTAATTTATATATACATTTAAAGTTTTTAAGTTAAAAGTTAATTGTAAATGAAATAAAATCCGCAATTCAATGCTTAACTTTGAGTTCATTGTCATTGTTCAGCATTTTAAAACTAAGAGACTATATATTATAAAGACTTGAAAAAACAGATTAGATTAGATTCACTCTTATCGAATTTGTATAATTTCCCTAACTAATTACTTGGGTGGGTTTTGTGTAATGCGGCGTATACGCAATGTACTTGGTTTGTAATTAAAAAACAACACACGCCTCTCTCCATACACACTCACACACACGCACCTGTACACACAGCTGACATTTTCATAATTTCACACTTAGTTGGGCATTATTTTTCAAGCTTTATCCCACTGCCCCCCCCCCCCCACTCATTGTCAGCCTCCATCCAAAGTGCCAAAAAATGAAAACCTGTTATGGTATAAACAGAAAAATCTTCCATTTTTCTATATGAAATAAATAGCTTCATGTAAATGTGTTCCCATTCTGGCCCATTTTGGAACAGGGCGTGTGAAGTACCCAAATTGTATTGCGCAAATATAGGAAATTGTACAAATATTGAACGGAAATATCCTGCGGCTTTCGTCCTATGTCGATATTGACATATTTTGAAATAGGTTTCACTCTGGATGAAGGATAAACTTAACAAACAGTTGAAAAACTTTAATGCAAATGGCTTCAGTTACGATGAGATTGTTTGTGTGTGTGTGTGTGTGTGTGTGTCCATGTGTATATTTTGCGAGGTGGGTCTGGGCTGGTCGTGTGCGTGGTTTCAGCCTTGGCCACAGGATTTTCACTCCTTTAAGCCCACAAAAGGACAACGTGGCAGGTTGCTACTTTTGGCGGTTGACGTTGATAATTTTACACCGAAACTAATTATATTAACTTTGTGTGTGCTTGTGTGTGTGCGTGAGTGTGTGTGTTTGTGTATATGTATGTTTGAACCTGTCACGCGGGGTCGGGTATGCAACTCAAATGGAATCTGTTTATGTAATGCATTTGTAAGTGCTTTTTGTATGTGTGTGAACGTGTATGTTTGTTTGTGTTATAACTTTGGCTTGTAATATCCAATTAAGCTCAATTGATGCCAACAAAGGAGTTGTTGGAGTGGAGCTTAATTGCTACAAGAATCGCCACTCTATAAGTATGGTGGCAAAGGCTTTGGCCAAAATTACATTGACAATGTGCATATCATTTGAGTACTAAGGCCATAAATTTAGAAACATTTGCCCACTATTGAGCACTTTCATTCAATTAAAGCAAAACATATTCATTTAAGTTTACTTTTAAGCTCTTTCTAATCTACATTTATATAATTAATTGCCATTCATCTATTGACATTTATTCTTTTTTTCTTATGGCAGAAGAGAGAGAATGTTTGCCTAGCATTTTTGGTATATTAAAAGTCTGAATTAAAAGAGATTTCCCCCAAAAAACAAAAGGTTTGAGTACCCTGTAAGGCATGTGACATTTTAAAATTAGTTGTTCTCTCTCTGTCTATTTTATGAGAATGTGATTTTATTATTACAAAATTAAACATTCTGTATATTAACTTTTTATGCCACTGTAAAGTTGTGAGAATATTTATGAGAAAAATTAAATTTATTATTCGTTAAAGCTATGTCTTATTGTGCAAAACACTTGAGTTCTTAAGCCAAAATGCTTAATTGTGAGTAAGTTGCTTTCCAAAGAAAAAAAAAGGAAACTTTGTCTCCATATTACCATTTTATCAACCAAATTTCGTTCGCCCTAAAGGCTCTCGTGCGACATCCTATTGTCATCGTCCTTTCGGTCCGCTAATGAACGCACAAAAAGTGCATTCAACTGTGCGTGAAAATGAAGGCGACAATGCCAACAAAACCGTACCCGACATAACGGCAGCAACAACAACAACAACAACAAAAACAACGGTAACAACAAAACCAAGAATACCTTAAGGAGAAAGCAAAAGGGAGAAAGTCGAAAAAGGGTTGGATGAAACTTTTTGAAGTTACCCCCGCCGTCAATCCTCTGCCATGCGATGGTAGAAAATTGCGTTAACTTTTTAGTAAGTCACTTGATTATTTTTGTGGGGTAGTAGGTGCAAAATTGCTTCAATGAAGTTGACTTGTTTCTACCGTTTAACTTTGACCTTGGCTTGATTTGGGTTTGGGGCAAATGGGCGACATTTAGCGCATAATTGAGACAATTAAATTCACTTTGACAAAAGGGTGAAAAGAGAAGCTCGGCAAATCAACACCAAAATGAAATGTAATAAATAAACGTCCATCCCACGACAAAAAAAAAAAGTACATAAAAAATGAAGCAAGCAAGTCGTCCCTGCCGACATTGTGTATACCCTGTACCAACTAGTTATTATATTAAATGAAGTCAAACATCCTCGAAATAGCAATTAATTTCATAAATAATTTTCTTTAACATGCCGCAACAGAGCACGCATGCTATCTCGCTCACTCTTGCCAGCCAATGTCGCCCTAAGCGCTTCAGTACAAAACGCATCAACGTATATCTCCAATATTTATTGTCCGATTTCGACTAAATTTAGTCAGATTATGCACTTTGGCCATAATATTAGGTGTGCCAAATAAGAATGTGATTCCTCAAAAACTGCTCTAATAATTAGTTTTTTCTGAATTGCGGGGGCGGAAGTGGGCGTGGCAAAAATTTTAAACTCTCTTGATCTGCGTAGTCACTAGACAAATGAAATCGAACAACCTCAAAATCGCAATCAATTCAAAACAAAATTCCCTTTTACATGCAGCAACAGCGAGCACATGCTATCTCGCTCTTTCTTATCTGCCAATGCCGCCTTGGCATTTCAGTACAAAACGGATATAGGCATATCTTCGATGTTTATTGTCCGATTTCGACAAAATTTGGTCAGTTGGTCCAGTTTGGGTATATAATTAGGTTTACCAAGTAAGAATACGATATCTTGAAAGCAGCCCTAGTTATCGTTTTTTTTAAATTGCGGGGGCGGAAGTGGGCGTGGCTAAAATTTGAAACAAACTTGACCTGCTTTGACATTAGACGGATGCTCACACCAAATTTGGTAGCTCTAGCTCTTATAGTCTCTGAGATCGCGTGGCTCATACGGACAGACGGACAGACGGACAGACGGACAGACGGACATGTCTCAATCGACTCGGCTGTTGATGCTGATCAAGAATATATATACTTTATGGGGTCGGAAACGCTTCCTTCTGCCTGTTACATACATTTTAGCGACTTTAATATACCCTTTTACCCTATGGGTACAGGGTATAATAAAAGAAAGGAAAATTGTAAGACAATTAAAAATTTGGTAAGAATTCCTTTAAAAAAATGTCTGTGGTGTTGCCAAAAAAAAAAAAACTAGAAGGATGGGCTGACTTCGGCCGTGCCGAAGTTCGTATACCCTTGCAAACTGTTATTTAACAATTACATATTTACAAATACATTAGAAAGCATATAAAAGAAGTCAAATCTTCATTAAATGTTCGTGGCTTAAGAAAACAATGTAATTCGACAAAATAAATTTTTTTATCTGATTGGTCCTATGGGAGCTATAGCATATAGTCAACCGATTTGGCTAAAAATTAGAACAGCCATTTCTATATATACTAAACTTCCAAATATTGCCCA